>WEIU01001721.1:39690-60724 GCA_013389925.1 Aegithalos caudatus | reverse complement strand
CAGGCGGGTGTGGTTTACAAAGTCAGTACTGTAACTGTTTATTTTAAGCAGGTTTGGTTTTTTTTTTTTTCCTCTATAAGGACATACATAACGAAGTTTATAGTTGAAGTTCACATGCATGACCTCACTTACAAATACCAGTAATGCCACCTTCTGCCGGCAACCAGACCCACTTTGAAAGACAGCACGGAACATCCGTTCAGCTGCCTGAACAGGGCATGTTTAGTGTCCTTAATAATAGATTTACATTCTCAAACATTTCATAGTTTATGTAGTAACAACAAGGGCACAGTGGTACTTTCAAGACTCACACTTAACAACAGATGCACCATTGACTAGATTTTTTAAAATGTGCCACAGAAATCATCACTTTTTGCTTTCATAAACAAGTACAACTATCATGCCTGTAGGAGATTTTTGAAAACTGTTGTTCAACAATTAGAAATTTATCATCAGGACTTGACCCTGTGCTTTAGCTGCAAAAACAATTTCAGCCACAGAGACTTGTATTTCCAGGAATAATTAGCAACAAATCAAGATATTTACCTGCTGAAGAGTAAGTACTCCGGCTGGGCATTCATGTCCCCCTTAATTGTTTTTCTAAGTCTACAAATCCCTTCTTCTAACCCCAGCTGACGTTCACAGTGTTGTTTCCCACAAGAGGGGGTAGCGCTTTGGTACAAGTTTTTCACATACACGGGGCTGTTACTATAGTCAGAGCTCGTGGAAGTCACCCCCAGTACCTGGCAACCCTAAGGCTTTATTAGGCAAATGAAACCAGCATTTCCTTAAGTCAAGTGACCTCCCAAGCTCCTCTCCTGCCTCTGTCCTATCCCACCCACCCCATGAGACTCAGACCACTTCACCTCCCAGCTCTCTAACCGAGCTCCAAGCTGGCAGCAGGTGCTGAATTTGGTGTTGGGGCTCAGGGGCAGGGCAGCACTCCAAGCAAACTCCAGGGCCCCAGCTGGGCTGGCACCACTGCAGGATAGGTACTGGCACTCCCCCAGCTCTCCCAAGTGCTTACACAGTATTTCTGTTTTAGCAAAGGAGACTGGGAATTCACGTTGTGTTACATGTTAGAACAGGGATACTCTGCAATATACACACAAATTCCAGTCCATGCCGTGCCATGCAAAGACATCTTTCTCACCATAAAAAAGTCCATTTATTTTAATCTGAGAGGGACAGATTTTCTACCTTTCCTCTGCAGAGCAGGCAAAAAAATGCCCCTCCTGCCCCTGTCTCAGAAAAGGACACTGGAGATGCTGCATTTAACACCACGTGACAGGATAAACAACAGTTGAGTTTGAGTACTATATTCCATGCCTTCAGACAAACAAAAAAGCCCACCCCAACCAAAAACACCCACAAAATTCAAAAGCACACCTACCCCCAAACAAGACACACAAACTGCAGAAAGAAGCAGAATACTGAGTAATAGCATTCTTGTGAGATCTGGGTAAGTAATAGCTTTCTTGTGAGATCTGGGTAAGCAGACATTAGAATCACTCAGGAGTTTGTAGTTCATTAAAATTATTTGCAATATGTAAGCCATTATCACTTACTTTCACTTCAAAGTCAGTCACTTTCAGGTATATTGTTTTTGTTTTCCCTCTGGTCCAGTTTTACAATGTGGTGGGTGAAGAGGAAGGTAGCAGTATGAACACAGGAAAAGCTCTATGCACGGGTTACAGATTTGCTTTTTGCACTTATGTTTCCAGCAACATAATTTTTCTTATTTGCAAATATATGGGTAAATACTGTATCAAATATTGTGGGAATTTTCTATGGTAATGAACAAACAACATAGAAAAATAATCAGGACACTGGCTATGTGGACAAGAAAACACTGAATGACCAAATGACAGCAAATCCTTTCAATTCTGCGCAAATTCCAATAAAAACCCACGAAAAGTTCAGTTTTCTTGAGTTTAATTGGAGCTTTATTACTTAAGCTGTGACTTCACAGTCTTCACCTTCAGCAATTTGCAAAGAGGAGGCATACAAGAAAGGTTAAAATACCTAATGGAAGGGACTCCCTACTGAACAAGGGGGAAAAGGGCAATCCCAAGGCAGAAGAACTGGGAGCGCCAATTTGTTCTTAAGTCTCGCGTGAGGACTCCTGAAAAAGCTGATTACTTGAAGCAAATCAAGGAAATAAATTTAGAAAGCAGAACCTGGGATTAAAATAAGCTGGAACCAGAAAGAAACAAAGACAAAACAGGGACTACCAACCTGTCAGCCTCAGCTCTGTGCCTGGGAAGATCACAGAACAGATCCTCCTAGATGCTATGCTAAGGCACATGGAGGACAGGGAGGTGAATGGGGACAGCCAGCAAGGCTTCACCAAATCCCATCTGAGCAGCCTAGTGGCCTTCAGGGATGGAGTGACTCCACCAGTGAACAAGGGAAGGGCTACAGGTGTCATTTACCTCCATTTCTGTAATTTTCTGCCTTAGACACAGTTCCCCACAACATCCTTCTCTCTAAACCAGAGATGGATTCAATGGGCGGACTGTTTGATGGATAAGAAATTGGTTGGACATCTACAGGCTCGTGGTCAAAGGCTCAGTGTCCCAATGGACACCAGTGACAAGTGGTGTCCCCCAGGGACCAGTGTTACATTAATAACATGGATGAAGGGGTAGAGTGCACCCTCAGCATATTTGCAGGTGACACCAAGCTGAGCCATCCAGCTGACACACCTGGAGGACAGGATGCCACCCTGAGAGACCTGGACAAGCCTGACAAGCGGGCCCATGAGAAACTCATGAGGATTTAATAAGGCCAAGTGCAAGGTGCTGCACCTGGGTTGGGGCAACCCATGGTATCAATAAAGGCTGGGGGATGAACAGATCCAGAGCAGCCCTGCCAAGAAGGATTTGGGGGTGCTGTTGGATAAGAGGCTGGAGATGAGCTGGCAATGTGCACTCACACAGCCCAGAAGGCCAATTGTAACCTGGGCTGCATCCAAAGCAGTGTGGGCAGCAGGGGCAGGAGGGGATTTTGACCNCCATGCCGTGCCATGCAAAGACATCTTTCTCACCATAAAAAAGTCCATTTATTTTAATCTGAGAGGGACAGATTTTCTACCTTTCCTCTGCAGAGCAGGCAAAAAAATGCCCCTCCTGCCCCTGTCTCAGAAAAGGACACTGGAGATGCTGCATTTAACACCACGTGACAGGATAAACAACAGTTGAGTTTGAGTACTATATTCCATGCCTTCAGACAAACAAAAAAGCCCACCCCAACCAAAAACACCCACAAAATTCAAAAGCACACCTACCCCCAAACAAGACACACAAACTGCAGAAAGAAGCAGAATACTGAGTAATAGCATTCTTGTGAGATCTGGGTAAGTAATAGCTTTCTTGTGAGATCTGGGTAAGCAGACATTAGAATCACTCAGGAGTTTGTAGTTCATTAAAATTATTTGCAATATGTAAGCCATTATCACTTACTTTCACTTCAAAGTCAGTCACTTTCAGGTATATTGTTTTTGTTTTCCCTCTGGTCCAGTTTTACAATGTGGTGGGTGAAGAGGAAGGTAGCAGTATGAACACAGGAAAAGCTCTATGCACGGGTTACAGATTTGCTTTTTGCACTTATGTTTCCAGCAACATAATTTTTCTTATTTGCAAATATATGGGTAAATACTGTATCAAATATTGTGGGAATTTTCTATGGTAATGAACAAACAACATAGAAAAATAATCAGGACACTGGCTATGTGGACAAGAAAACACTGAATGACCAAATGACAGCAAATCCTTTCAATTCTGCGCAAATTCCAATAAAAACCCACGAAAAGTTCAGTTTTCTTGAGTTTAATTGGAGCTTTATTACTTAAGCTGTGACTTCACAGTCTTCACCTTCAGCAATTTGCAAAGAGGAGGCATACAAGAAAGGTTAAAATACCTAATGGAAGGGACTCCCTACTGAACAAGGGGGAAAAGGGCAATCCCAAGGCAGAAGAACTGGGAGCGCCAATTTGTTCTTAAGTCTCGCGTGAGGACTCCTGAAAAAGCTGATTACTTGAAGCAAATCAAGGAAATAAATTTAGAAAGCAGAACCTGGGATTAAAATAAGCTGGAACCAGAAAGAAACAAAGACAAAACAGGGACTACCAACCTGTCAGCCTCAGCTCTGTGCCTGGGAAGATCACAGAACAGATCCTCCTAGATGCTATGCTAAGGCACATGGAGGACAAGGAGGTGAATGGGGACAGCCAGCAAGGCTTCACCAAATCCCATCTGAGCAGCCTAGTGGCCTTCAGGGATGGAGTGACTCCACCAGTGAACAAGGGAAGGGCTACAGGTGTCATTTACCTCCATTTCTGTAATTTTCTGCCTTAGACACAGTTCCCCACAACATCCTTCTCTCTAAACCAGAGATGGATTCAATGGGCGGACTGTTTGATGGATAAGAAATTGGTTGGACATCTACAGGCTCGTGGTCAAAGGCTCAGTGTCCCAATGGACACCAGTGACAAGTGGTGTCCCCCAGGGACCAGTGTTACATTAATAACATGGATGAAGGGGTAGAGTGCACCCTCAGCATATTTGCAGGTGACACCAAGCTGAGCCATCCAGCTGACACACCTGGAGGACAGGATGCCACCCTGAGAGACCTGGACAAGCCTGACAAGCGGGCCCATGAGAAACTCATGAGGATTTAATAAGGCCAAGTGCAAGGTGCTGCACCTGGGTTGGGGCAACCCATGGTATCAATAAAGGCTGGGGGATGAACAGATCCAGAGCAGCCCTGCCAAGAAGGATTTGGGGGTGCTGTTGGATAAGAGGCTGGAGATGAGCTGGCAATGTGCACTCACACAGCCCAGAAGGCCAATTGTAACCTGGGCTGCATCCAAAGCAGTGTGGGCAGCAGGGGCAGGAGGGGATTTTGACCCTTTGCTCTGGTGAGACCTCACCTGGAACATTGCATCTGCCTCTGGGGTCCCAGTACAGGAAGGACATCAACCTTTTGGAGCAAGTCCAGAGAAGGCCCATCAAGATGACTAGAGGGATGAAGCACCTCTCCTTACGAGACAAGGCTGAGAGAACTGGGATTGTTCAGCCTGGAAAAAAGAAGGCTTTGGTGTGACCAAACTGTGGTGTTCCAGTACCTTAAAAGGAGCCTACAAGAAACATGGAGAGATACTATTTACAAGGGCAAGTAGTGACAGCACAAAGGGGAATGGCTTCAAACTGAAAGAGGGCAGGTTGAGATTAAGTATTAGGATGAAAATGTTTACTCAGAGGGTGGTGAGGCACTGGAACAGGCTGCCCAGAGAAGCTGTAGATGCTCCTTCCCTGGAAGTGTCCAAGACCAGGCTGGATGGAGCTCTGAGCAACCTGGTCTAGTGAAAGGTGTCCCTGTCCATGGCAGCGGGGTTGGAACTGGATCTCTGAGGTCCCTTCCAACCCAAGCCATTCTATGATTCTATTAAAATGCAAATAAACCAAGCAGAGTAAATCCAGACAGAACCCAAACAGTAACAGAGGCTGAATGAATAAATTAAAGTCACTAGGATTAAACCAGATTTATGCTGCCACTCAGCTTCTTGAACAGCCACATAAAGCTGTAACTGACTGTGGTATGGTGGCTTCAGCCTCTGCTCCCTTGAAGCCACTATCCAACCAGGTAGAAAAATAAAGGTCTAATTCACTGGAAATTCTTTCATTTACAAAACTAATGGAATAGGGGGTTCTTTATGCTTCTGCTTCAACTTCTGATTTATCTTCAACTCCATTCTGGGCATCTTTCATTTCTGCATCTTCAGTGTGGCTTGTCTGAAGAGTAGCAGATGACTAAACAGAGAGACAAGAAAATACATTAGTATGTTATACAAAATGGCTAGCACAAACATTGTTTGACTCTTGTTACTTGGAAAGCTTGTCTACCCTGCCAGAGTGAATTAAGATAATAGGATCTTCAGCCAAGAGAAATTAAAAATTTCCATGCATCTAGGAAACTAGAAGCAGTGTAAAGGAAGCCAAAATATAATACTGGTATTAGGTGGTTATGATTCTTAATGTGGCCTGCACCCACTTGCCACACGACAATTTCTTAGAAGTCTTTTCACTGAAATTCATTTACAAAGCTTCTACAGGAACTGCTTTTGCCCTGCTTCAAGATCAATGCCATTTATTTTCAACCATTCCCATGGCCTACCTGGACCCAACTTGCACTCAGCATAAGAAGTATTTTCATTGGACAACCAGTTTTGTGAAGATACTTCAAACTCAGCAACAGTGATTTGGATGTACTGGGCAAGAGCTTAACTGGAAGGAAATATGATCTGACAGTGTGGCTGCTCTAAAGCCCTCTCCTTGTGCATCTTCCTCATAAAGAGGAAGAGAGCCATGAGGTAGGACTACAAGGTCAGCTTTTACAACAGGACATAACCAGCACATCCTGACCTTGCAGTATTTTTCAAGCACAGAAAGGGGAGCTAAAAATGTCTTGGCTTGCTCATCTCAAAACCTACTGCAATGAAATTGCTATTCCACCTGTCAGCCCAGCATCTTGAACCATCTGTTTTATGATGATCTTAGAGGAGAACCAGGCAAAACCAAGCAAAGTCTTAAGCATGCAATGCTAGGACAGAGCAATAGGCTGGAAAAGGGGCAGAATCCTTAAAATCTCACACCAACTTGGCTGCAACACAAAACCACATTTGAAAGAACATTCATGCATCAAAGGTCAATTTTTCATCCTTAGAAGCATTCCATGAAGCACACAAGAGCTAAGTCTTCTCTCCACAGAAAATCCATGCAGCAGAAAATTCAGCTAGTAATCCTGGGCTTAAGATAAGGTGATAAACATCCTGACCTTCAAAACTTCACACTTCACATATGTGAACTTTTCAAATTAATGAAATTAACTACTGATGCAAGAGTGGCTGTTGAATTTAACAGACTGTCAGGAATATGAGAACTGCAGTCCAAGCCATCTTCTTAGCAATCAGGCCTTTAGTAAACAAACTCTCTTCTCCAGAACTTTGAACTTCTACTACACCATCACTAATAGACACTGTTGGAGCTAGAGTAAAACAGCACTATAAATGCAGCAACAGAAAAACAAGCTTCTCTTGCAATAAAACTACCTCAAGACTGGCCCAGGCAGTAAGCATCCTTTACAGTTTTCTTCCATCAATCCCATTTCATATAAAATCATATCCACTTAAGGCAGGCCAGATGGCTCAGATAAAAAAAAAAAAAAAGGGGGGGCCACACTGCACATTCCCAAGATCATCTAACTTGTTGGGAAGAATTCACCAGGCCAGTGGCATCCAGGCCTGTATCAGCAATAGTGTGTCCAGCAGGATCAGGGCAGGGCAGGGATTGTCCTCTTGTACTTGGCAATGGTCACAACCTCGAGTCCTGTGTCCAGTGTTAGATGCCAAAGAGTAACCTTTCATTTACATTTGGCTGGAGTCCAGCCTAAAGGATTCTACAACTTTAAAGTGATTCTATCCCAAGCAGATAGGGAAATTGGGACAAAGTGCCATGTTTTTCCAATATCCTGAACAGTCTGCAGTGCAAAGACTGAGTCTGCCTTTTGCCAAGAACATTACTCTACCACTTATCTGTCTTAGGAGCTGAAAAAAGCAGAAAGGCTTTTGTACTTTTAGTGAGCATAGCTTGTTTCAGCAATCCACTCTTCCTATCTCAACAGATCTTGCTGTATCCCACACCCAGTGGAGGAAGCCAGATTCCCAGCAGCTATGCTAGCTGAAAGGAACCTTCATGACAGAATCTGACAGTTGGCAATTAAATCCTGCCATTTCAAAAGTGAAGATGCCTAACAGTAAAATAATTCTAGTTTAGTTGCTGTATCTTTATCTTTCTGAGAATTTTTATTAAAGCCTAAAAATTAACATACTGAGTGGCTTTACATCACTATGTCTAGAAGGACAATACTTTAAGAATATCAATAAGCAAAGATTGTGGACATCAGGCTACTTTAGCAAAAAAAAAAAAAAATAGAGACAAAGTGAAGCATTTCATGTAGGGAATTGTCAGCTGACAGTCTGAAACGGCTGAACTGTCAGGATACACTCATCTGAGGACACCATGCCTCTGGAAAGACTCAATGACACAGTTAACCAAAGGAAATTACTGTACCAATATCTGACAATTTTTTATGTTCTCTATTCATATTCTGGAAAGGTGAAAATAACCTCACAAGATACAAGCCTCTATTCCCTGGTGTTACTGAGGAAATTTGAGTCTAATATAAACCCCAGATTTATCTGAGAAGTTACAGGTCTATCTTGTCCTTCTAGACTATCAGGTTTAAGGAAAAGGACCAGAATGTTTTCTTAGGATATGTGATTCTCACCAGTAACTTGAAATGTCTCTTGCTAGCTGATACAATCTTGTTACAACCTGTAGTCACATACTGTGTGGACATCAGGCTACTTTAGCAAAATTCACTAGTAATTAAATTCACTAGAACTAAAATTCTAGTGAAAGCTTATTAGGAAAACCATCCATACAGCAGAATAATGAATCTTCTGACACTTCATAACCTATCTTTGACACCTGCAGTAGAGACCATCAACCACATCCTACTGTCTCCGTGACAAGCAAGAAGGTGCTCAGCACCCTCTGTATGACAGACACAAGTCCTCACTAGATGGGTGCCCCAGGCACCAGAACAGGCTCTAGAGGAACAGGTGCTTTTTTGAGTTCTAGAGCACTGTCATGTTCACATCTCATCACTTCTACTGCTTTCTGATTAACACCGGTCTGCTGCAAATTCAGTCGGAATACATAAAAGCTTTCTCTGCAGTGGTTGGTATTGCTGGTTTTCCTGTTCAAACAAGATTGGCCCAACCCTTTTGGCTGTTGGCATTTTGAGTTCCACCCCTGCTCCCCGAAGGAGACTACTTGAGTATCCTCTTGCTATAATTATCTGTAGTAAGCAGCAAGCTGAGTACCTAAACCACTGCTCCTTGTCTAACACATGACACCACCTCCTGTGATCTTTGGAGTAGTGTTCCTTACCTTTAGGTCTTTGTCTGCGAGCCTTTGGAACATGTTGGCGTACATCTTTTTCTCCTTCTCATGCTGCTCCCGTATCTTTTGCTGACAAGTCACCAGCTGCACTTTGGCAGCTTTGTTACTTGGATAAAGCTGTATCACCTTCTGGAAATCTGCTCGGGCCAGCTCAAAGTCATTGACAGCCAAGTGAGCTTCTCCACGCCGGAAGAGGCCTTTTTCATTGTTGCTGTCCAATTCTAGTGCCTGCATTCAAAACAACCAAAACCAAACCACAAACACCAATTACTTTCCTTTTATAAAAACCATATGCAGTCAGAAGATCAGAGACTGCTAGGAACTGTACCTTCTGATGTAGACTTACAAGTCTTGTCAGGGCTTATTAATAAAGTGAGTGGATACAGCAGAAGTACAAAGTACAGTAGAAGTAAATCCAAAGAGGAATGAATATAGTAGGCTATTTGACAAGAGAACCAGCAAGTCTTAGATTTAGTCAGGGACTAATCCCGCTCCCTGAAAGACCTTTGCCAACATGACCACCTTCACCACATCTCAGGCGTTTTTTATTTCTAAATACTTGAATATTCTCAATGTAGCAGCAAGTTAGTAAAAGATGTTCAAAGGGCACTAATTATGAAAATAGTATGTGGGATATTTTGAGTGCACTAAAAATTCTGCACAACCCAAATGACAGCTGGTAAGAAAGACCTAACACCACATGGCCTGTTGTCCCTAAAATTTTTAAAGCAAGAGATAAACTTGTCAGACTGCTTGTGCAGTTTAAGGATAAACAAACTCCTACTACCTTGTTGCAGTTCTCCAAAGCCTGGGAGTATTCCTTTAGCTTGAGATGGCACATAGCTAAGTTAAGGTGAGCAGCAAGCCTCAGGCTTTTGGCTTTTGAATCCTCCTCCTCGGAGAGTCCCGACTCATGCTCCAGCCATGACACAATCTTCTTATACTGTAATGCTGCCCGCTTGTATTTCCCCTCCTGTCAACAAGGCAGTAAATTATCACACAGCTCGTCACAGGAACTTTTATCTCCCTCAAGTCCCTTTTGCCTGCCTTGAGCAAGAGATCTAAAAAACCCCATTTGATCAAAAAGTAACTTCTGTCATCAAAAGCATAATACTTCTGAGAGCCATTGCTGCACAGGATCAGAAAATCTTTAGGAGTACTTAACTGGTTCCTCACTAGAGCTAGGGGTATATGCCAGCTTTGGTACTTGCCTGAAATCCTTCCTTTACATACAACTTTTGATGCAAAAATAAGTGAAGATGAAACATTCTCAAAATGCAACACAAAGATAACAGGAAACTCTTCCTTTAGCTGGTCAAATTGCTTTAAATAGCTTCTCCACATATTTCTACCTAAATAAATGTTGTTTATTCATTGCACTGTCCCACAGCAGGAACTGAAATACTGTACACCCCACAGTGTTATCTGTAGATCCAGCAAACAGCTCTAACAGAAAGCTCCCTGCAGAGTTACTTCTTTGGATAATCCATCCAAGTTTCTTTTTTTTTTTTAAAGACACATTCCCCCCCCTAGTTCTCCCTGTAAAATCTCACAGAATACTATGAACACCACTCAGAAATGACAGAAGCTGTAAACATTACTAACAATGCATGGCAGGGACTAAGAAATGCTATTATTACTTGGGGACTGTAACTTACCTTGAAGTACTGAGTGCCTCTCTCCTTCACAATGGAGCTCTGCTCCAACTTCTCATCTGTGTTCATTTCCCAGGACTCCTTAGCCTACCCAAACAGGAACAATTCCAGTCAACTTCAATACAACTTCTAGGGAAATCAAGTAGCAATGTTGCTTCCCACTAACAGTATGGCTGAGATAAGTCTGGCAAAGCAGAGCTTTGCACTGCTAGAGGAAACCAGTCTAGAGCATGAGAGATGGCAACAGACAGGGATACAGGAAGAAAAAGGATCATTTCAGCCAGGAGCTCCCAGCATGTCACCATCATCTCTGGCAACAGTGGCCTCCCTGTTTCACTTCACCATTCAAGGATTCCATTGTCATCGTTTAAGCTGCACTCCCACTTTTTTCCCCCACGCCCAGATCTCTTTGGGACTTCATCCCTTGTTCTCACCTTTTCAAAGCTTTTGAGTTTCACTTCATACTGCAGCTCTGCATCTGGAGGGATCTTGAATTTCTCATTCCCAGCACTTCCAAAACCATAGCTGTAAAATGGTGGTGGGGAGGGAGAAACAAAAAAAATTATATAGAATAGAGTTCAAAACTATCCATCCAGAAAGATGGAGACAAGATGGAGACAAAAACTCTATGCAAATGTGGGATGCACATAAATTATTATTACAAGACAAAGGCTTGAAGAATTCTAGGTACAACTGTAAAATTAGCAAGTACAAGGCAGAAGAAAACAAGAGAAATGTAGTGTTGACTTCATTAATCTTTGAACAGTTTCTATTACTTTATTAGTTTAGTTTACTTTAAGGGAAAAAAAGCCAAACCAAAACAACCAGCTTTCAAATTATACCTATCATATTTAATATTCATGGTCTGAAACTGAGTGTTGCCTTCAGAGCACCTGTATTTTAGTTCTATTCTTAGAAAAGCAAAGACAATAAATACCAAGATTAAGTGAACAGCTGTACACTAGCCAGCTGATAAACAGGAAATGCCTACAGAAAGGTACTGCAGTGCAACTCCAGTAAAAAGCTGCATACTAGCAGGAAAACCCTCTAGATCAGATTGCTTTCCTCTTCTGCTCCCATCAGGCTCAGCTACAGTTTTAAAAAACAACTCTTTAAAAACTGAAAGAATTTAAAGTTTGATGAAAACAATCCATGCAATTCTACTTGCTTCAGATGTGTTCTCACAACAGGGAGAAAACTCTGCCTATATCCAAGTCTACACTGTTTTACAGTAAGCAGTCATGAAGACAGATCACAAAAATCCAAGTTAGAGAGCAACAACATTTAAAAAAAAAAATCTTCAGAGGTCAACATTACAGAAACTTAAGTAAATTTTTTCTGGGCTGCTACTGCTTCATTATGAAGTGGCAAAGCAATCTTAGCTCGATACTTCTCGTACATCAATTTTTTGGAGCCAATCCAAGTTTTTACCACAGCACTGGAAGAAGCTGAAAGGCATTACAACAAAACATTTTGTTCTTGCCAGATGATTTGTATAAGTCCTTCCTGTATCAAACACCTGAAACAGCATACCTGGGTTTGAGATAGAACACAGATTCCTCTGATTTCTCCATTTTCTGAATTGCTTTCTCCAGACCATGAGGGATATCAAAGTTTTCACCTTCTCCAATCTCAAACCGCAATTCCCGCTTGTCAAAAACACGACCTCCGTGTCGCCCTTCAAACTGGACTGGTAACAAGAACAGGAACAGCAGAGAGAGAAATCAGAAGGTGCCTATGTATGGCAGTGGGCAGGTACCCAGGAGTGCACAGGGAGTTCTATACAAGCAGGCAGCACACACAAAGTGCCAAAGCCTGCTTCTAAACAGTGCCTCCTATGGCATGGCAGCTACTGGCAGCAAACAGAATTTCTGCTGTTAAAATTTAACAGCCCCTCTCTTTTTCTTGTTCACTTAAGTGTTTGTTTTTTCCACTCTGACAACAAGTGCCAGAATGACTTCCCCTCTTGTTCCTCAGCACATGGAAATACTTTATGAGACTCAATGACCTTTTGTGATCAGATAAGCACTTCAACAGATTCAGTATCACCAGAAAACAGAGTTGCTGCTGGAAAATGTAAACCTTGCTAGAAACAGGAGAAGGAAAGCTTACTCTAGGTTAAGTTACTTGGTACAGAAAAGAGAAGCCATGTATTCCTCTCCCTCAGGACATGCAGTTGTAGAATGTGAAAGGGTTCTGCCATCCCACACAGCAAATCCATTCAGTAGTTGTGCAACAACACACTTACTCTCTACAAGTGCATCCTCGTTGGGCCTGGAGTAGCCCTCCCCTTTTTTGCGGATTCTTCGGATGATGCCACCATCTTCTTCATCAGTGAGGTCCTCCCCCTTGAACTCAAAAAGTTCAATCTGTGGAGGAACGAAAAGCCTTGCATTTATTTTCACTTGACCAATTTAGCAACTCACAGGATTTGCTCTCCAGAGATCTTTGAAACTTTAAACTCACTGCTGTGACAAATTATTTAGGATTTTTAAGAGCTAGCGTTAATGTAGGAGATAGGTATCCACTCTGAATCTTCACATGCCCTCCCAAGTAAACGTAAATCACAGTTTTAAGTGGGAGTATCACAATGCCACAGAAAAACAGTCTAGTTACAAGAGATATGTCACTGCTGTTATCAAGGGAAGAAAAGAAAATTATCCTATGTTTGAGTAAAACAAGAGTGAAAGTTATTCCTAAGCACAAAAAAGCAAGCCATTATAATCAGCATTGTTTAGACTATCTCATAAAAAAAAAAAAAAAAAAAAAAAAAAAAAAAAAAAAAAAAAAAAAAAAGTTCAGAGCTAATGCTATGGAGATGCCTGACACTGGACTTAAGATAACTGGAATGCAAAAGGAATTGAATATCCACCAGTACTTCCACTTTTTGTTACCTAGTAACAAATAATATTCTGTTCTTTCTCTTCAGTCAGTCTGAAAAATGTAATTCCTGAACATCCTACTAATGACCATACAGGTGTGTACCCCCCTCCTTTTTTTTTTTCCCAGCCTGAACAATACTATTCTATGGAATAATCTATTTATTTGCTCAGCAAAAGCAATCATGAGGAAGAAAGAACAAAACATCACTGGATTAAAAAAAACCCCAAACAACCAAAACTTCCAAATCATAGAATGTACATTACTTCATGCCATGAAGAAATGCTGGTGGGACAACACAGGTACAAAATCTATTAATGTAAATTTTAGAGGTCTTTTATAAAGCAACTTGTACAAATTTTTGGTATGGTGAATAGGCACTTGCAAAAGAACCCTGTTGATATTGTATTAACGAGTAAAAAGGAAACCTAGGTAAAACTAAAGAAGTGGAAACTTAGAGACTTTAGCTGTCTGAGGGTCATATTATCCAGAAACTACTTTAACCAAATAAAACTTGGGAAAATTTTCTGGATCTAAGTTCCAACCCACACCCCCAGTCAGATAAACCCAGCACTGCTTACTTGTTGCAGCCAGTGAGCCCCAGGCTATTTTAAAAGTTAGGGAAGCACAAACCCATCATAGGCAGCTTTGGTGCTTTTCTTTCTCCCCTCTTCCCTTCAACATAATTGCTCAGGCAGGCATTAGGGATATCAAGACTCAAGAATTAAACACTACTTTTATCTAAAAGCATACCCAGAAAATGGAGGGGCCAGACTGGCAGCATCAAGGAAACTCCAGTGGGAAGTGAATAACTTGGGTGGCCACATCGGATGGACCAGTCACAGTCTGATGGAACAAATCCCATCTTGCAGTTCATGCTTTTATTTAACCCAATGCTAGGGATTACCTCTTGTTAAAGGACAATAAAAGCTTCTCTGCTTTCTGCTGTCCATATGCATCCTCTGTAGTAGTGTTAAGCCCTTAAGAATGCTCCACTGTGCTGCCAAGGTAGAAGGCTTTTAGCCTGCATTTCAATCATCAGCTCAGCCCTGATTACACCTGGTATCACTTGCATAGAAGCACACAGCACTCCAACATGTGTAGTTTGATCCAATATAACTAAGCCATGAGTAACTTCAGATTGATGTAAGAAAATGCTGTTTATGAACAGCTCAGCATGATACTGTTTTTCAGAAATAATGGTATTAATTTTGATGTACTCAAAGCTATCATCCCTTAGTGGACACTACCTGCTAACAGTAAGTCCATGGGAAAAAAAGGCAAGAAATGCAAATACACTATCCAAATGCAAAGCAAATTCAATATCCAATTACATGAAGGCCAATAGCACCTGGCCTGAATCAGCAATGGTGTGGCCAGCAGGACCAGGGCAGTGATTGTTTCCCCGTACTGGGCACTGGTGAGGCCACATCTCCAATCCTGTGCTCAGTTTTGGGCCTTTCAATTCAGGAAGGACATTGAGGGGCTGGAGCATGTGCAGAGAAGGGCAACAGAGCTGGGGAATGTTCTGGAGCATAAGCCCTATGAGGAACTGCTGAGGAAGCTGGGAGTGTTTGGCCTGGAGAGAAAGAGGGTCTTGGGGGAACCTTCTCACTTCCTATAACTCCCTGAAAGGAGGCTGTTGCCAGATGGAGTCTGTCCCTTCTTCCAAGGAACAAGTCACAGAACAAGAAGAAGTGGCCTTAAGGTGCATGAGGAGAGCTTTAGAATGGATATTATTATTAGAACAGGCTGCCCAGTGAAGGGGTTCAGTCATCCTCCCTGGAGGTATTTAGGTGTAGATGTAGAACTCAGGTTAATGGTTTAGTGATGGACTTGGGAGTGTCAGATTTATGATTGGACTCACGATCTTTTCCAGTCTAAATGATTCTACCTATAATTTAGCCCTCTTAACAGATGCTCATTGTTTCCAACAAAATCTAAACAGACTTTCAGTCTTTACTCCATGAGCTATTTTCACCTTTCTCAGATATTAGATAAAAGATTCAATCTCAGAGCAATCATCAGTTCTAAAACTTTACTTATCCCCCCAATTGTAGGATACCATTCTATTGATAAAGTGCTTTAGTACAAAGTAATTTTAAAAATCACACTTAAAAAAAGAGTTTGCCTCCTCTCAGGTAGAATTGATTTTGGAGCAATTGTTGGCAAATTGAACTGTTTCAACAGTAAGAAAAATACATCCTCTATAAACCCTGTTGAGACTGTCAGGGTATGCTCCAGAAACAGCTTTAATGTCATCCTACATGGAAAAATCAAACACAAGTCTCAGCATTTGGAGCAAGCATTCTCACTTCTGAAATAACACACAAGACAGCTGCTATTTCCACCCCCTTTTGGGAAGGAGGGGGAAGATGTGGGGGGAAGTTACTTTTAAGATCAGTAGGAAATAAAATCTCTCCTCTCCTGGTGAGGCTGAGAAGACACCAAGGATAACTGGCTCCATGCTCACCAAGACATGCAGCTCACCTCCAGGAGAGCAGCTGTGAGCAGTGAAACTGGGTCACCCAGCTGCCAAACTCAAGACTGCTGAGTCTGTCACAGGGACTGAGTGAGTGCACAGGGCTTCATCTATGGTGGCAAGATTGATCAGTGTAGCCTGGATGCACAGAGAGACTTTGGTAATGAAAAAGCAACCTGAAACCAAAGTGGTTTTGTGGTGCCTTAAGGCTGACTGAAACGCTCAGCTCTACAGAAAGGAGTTCATGATTGCAGGGCTGTTCAAGTATTGTATTCCAGCAGTTTACACGGGGTAATTACCTCTTTTCTCCCTCAAATAGCTTGTAAGAGATAATGTTAATGTTATAAAGAAAACACAAGTAAGTATAAAAACATGTATTATTGAGGGCATTAATTGTGCTTCCTGTTGTTAAAAACCCCACAACATCTAATATATCGTTACTCTGAGTGTTATGAAGTGGATTAAAGACTTCATTTTCTTAACTACTTCAGTCTATCACTGAAATAGTCTGCCCTCCCAGCCTGCACTTTAGAGCTGCAAATCTCTCTGTAACTGCAAAATTACTACTGAACACTGAAGATCATTCAAGTGTTTTAAAAACTCAAAGAGAAGGCAGAGCAGTGGCAGCCAGACTAAAATTTTGTACACACTAACCAAAACTGACCATATTATTTTTCTTAGAAAACTTAACAATCCTGTCTTGAGAGGATATTACATCACACATTTTTTTCCAGCATACAGTTTTAGCGACCATCTCTCACCTCAAAAATCAGTGTAGCATTGGGAGGTATCTTTGGGGGGCTCCCAGCTGAGCCATAGGCATATTCTGGTTTACACGTAATCCGACAGATTTCACCAATCTTCATAGTGGCCACAGCAATGTCCCATGCTTTGATCACCTCACCTATACAATCACACATGAAAAGCATGATCAGGTGAAACCGAGCATCATCACTTTGGTACACAAAAGCTAAGGCAGCAGAAATACTGAAGAACTTGTGCTCACTCTCATTTACGTACATCAGTTTTAAGCCTAATCAAATTCTAAAGTTTCCCAGGGACCCAAATTTGGCCCAAACATTTCTTCATTCTACATGTAACAACTCATTTCGTAGAATAACAGAACACAGACACCAGCTGAAGTGCTTGGCACAGTCCCAAGTGTGAGGAAGTAACACGAAACTCTTCCTAGAGGAAGGCCTTAGGGTGAGAGATTGACTGCTCCTGTTTTGAAAACAATCCAAACCAACAGCCTTTTCTGTTTGTACTTTATCAGCAAAGAGCAGCACCAGTGGCAACTAAAAGTTACACACATTTGTAACAGAAAGGGGGAAGAAAGTAGTAGCATTCCTTTCAAAGGGAAGCTGTAACAAAATTGCCTGTCTTACCCAAGCTCTCCTAATTGGGGCTCCTTTCCTCTCATCAGACAGACTTCTATTAGCCTTGTATTAATAGGTACACTGAATACCATCTCAAACTGCAGTGCAATTAATTTACCTCTTTTTTAAAAAGGAGGTATTATCTATTCTTTTAAAAGCAGAAGGTAAGGAACTTCCAGGAAATATCACAAGATTGAGTAATAAGATTTGCTGGAACAATAATGATTAGATTTTCAGAAAATGAAAGATTTTGATAATGAAGAGATGCACTGCTCAAAGATTGCTATTTGTGTTAACTTCCAAATTTTCAGGAAAAGAGAGTAGGTTTCATCATGAGGTAGCTGCCTCTGTACACCCTGTCCCGCTACCTGGTCACAATTAAACACTCCTGAACTGAGGTCTGCCCCGCAAAAAACCCCAACCAACAAAATGCATATTCTGGCTATTTAACTATCCTTTATCTCTACATTTCAGAACAGATTTGCACCCCTGGAGTGCTTTCTGTGAGGCTTGTGAATTCTTCAGCAGGCCTCTCAAGGGGCTATACAGTTTTCTCCTTCAGAAGAATCTCCAAAACATTCCGACGGGATCATTCTAAGAGAATAAACTCTAAAAACAAGTTTAAGGAGCAATTTTGAAAAGCAAAGGAGCCACACAAGAAAAACCCATCTCAATTATTACCAAAACTGATCAACACCAAAACCAAGATATTACCTTTCCCCAAGTCAAAGGAGAATTTGTCTTTTCTGTCCAGACTGGAGTCAAATTTTGTGCCATCGAGAAGCCACCCCGTGTAATGGACGGTCACCTTATCGCCTATCATGGGAGACTCTGTCCCACTGCCTTCTCTCTTGACAACCTGGGAAAAACAGCAATCAGCATTAACATCATGGAAATCAAGTCTGCCTGCCCATTGGACACGAATCACAAATACCTAGATACGTGTGTTATTATCTTTAGTAGACAAAGGATTTGCAGGTTTCCTTCAGTCACCTGGAAATGGACTGGCTGTTCTTTCTGCAGATTAGCAGTGCTGCAAATGCAGAACCTCAAGATGGCTGTGCTGTGATACAGGAATTTAACAGGCAACAGTTGGCACCAGCTTACAGATCCCTGCCTTAGGCAGGGTTTTTTCTTCTTTATTCAAGTATTTGCCTCATCACCTCTCTATCATCATGCCAGAGTTCAGTGTTCTAGGCAAAGCATTTAAACAACAAGATTGTTCTTTCCATGCAAAATCTATTACAACATGTAATCTGAAATTATTTGAGTTAAACCAAGCAGTTTAATGAAGGTTAGCAGTGTCTCACCCCAAGCAGGTTAGTTCTATCAGCCTACAGAGTAACACTTGAAAATCATTTATTGCAATCATTTTGTCTCCCTACAATACTGACATGGACAGCCAGCACCCCTGTCTCACATACGGCTGGCAAGGATTTCATTTTCTTCTCAGCCTTTCCCAGAAAGACAAGTATTAAACAAATCCACATTATTCAGAAAGTGGGGGCAATCTCTCTGGTGTTCATTTGAAGTTTATATGAAATTAGAGAATAATAGTGACGTATCTCACAGGCAAGGATGTAAGAATTCTGTCTGTAACAGAATTCCTGATGCTCATATTTGAATTTTTCCCAATATAGATTGAAACCATCTAGCCTCAAGCCAAAGGTCTGCATTATCTTAGCCAGGCAAAAGGGGACCACTGGAGGACCCTATTTCCTTGTATCACGGGGACCTGGAAAACATTCTGTTACAGAAGATAAACATCTACTCAAGGGCAGTTACAAAGTATCTCTCCTTTAAATGTCATGTTTCTGTATCAATCCTGTTTTTCACCGAAGGACTCAGACTTTTGGGAGTCTCCTTCACAAATTTCAGTTTCCTGCAGCCCACCACTGTCAATCTCCCACCACCCTGTGACTGACTATACAACTGAAATGCCACCACCCTCCATCCAAAACCAAAGCTTAACCATGGACATCTGCTGTCAGACTAATGAGTGAAAGCACCGCAAAGCATTTAAACACAAACAACCAACCCTACAAACAAACAAAACCTAGAGAAAATCCTGCCTGCCGCTCTCTGAGGAAAGGATGCTCCACCTGAAAAGGGATGCCTGACCTCACACAGCACACCATGCCTTTACCCTTCACCAGCACCACAGCAGTTATTAGCATTACGTAACTAATCTACTGATGTCTCCCCAAGGAAGGCAAAAGTTTATGTTTCCTTATCTCACAGACATAAGTAAAGAGAGATTTAGGAGAAAAACACATGAATCAAGTAAGCAACCTAATCTACATCATGTTTAGCCATAGATCTACATAAAGCAGATGCCAACTAGCACTTTAAAGCTGCCAGCGTGATGCTGTTTTGAAAAACGAACAGCATTTAACGGGAATTGCTAAACATTACGAAATGCCATATTCTAGTTGTGTTATAGCAAGGTGTTCTAGAGTGACAAATATCTCATTTTCATTAATTAAAGTTTATTCTTTTGCATTTGTTCTATTTTGAAGAGACTGAAGTTTCACTTCTGAATATGGCAATCCTATTTTCTGTAAAGGTTTACATTTCCTTTTCAGATGGAGAAACGGGATTTTTCAGTTCATATGGTATTTCAAATGGTTTATTTCCAAACTTAACTACTTATTCTAGGAATTGTGCAAGCATGTTCAGAAATATCAGATAAAAAACTGTGGATATTATTCTCATATAAAGCTAATAAGCCAATAAACACAGTCCTGGAATCACTGCGATAATACCAGTACAAAATTGGTGTAGGTTAGTTCAGAGCTAGGCTCCTGATTTCAACAGACGCATTTTGCACTCCAGCAATTACAAGAAAAACAAAATCCATGAAGGCTGGACTTCGTGACCTCTATGGTATTTTACTTATCATGTCACAATCTGAATTTTTGTGATTTTCACAACCTCACTTTGTTTGTTAGTGTTTTCTACTCCCCTCCTCTAAAAAAAATAGGTCA
Organism: Aegithalos caudatus; assembly: GCA_013389925.1. Taxonomy (NCBI): domain Eukaryota; kingdom Metazoa; phylum Chordata; class Aves; order Passeriformes; family Aegithalidae; genus Aegithalos; species Aegithalos caudatus. The sequence goes on along the minus strand of WEIU01001721.1, from coordinate 40,312 downwards.
AAAAACCCCCAACAACAACAACAACAACAAAAAAAACCCAAAAAAAACCCACCTGCTGCTTCTCCACCATCCAAAAAGTAGGTATTGCATGAATCAGGCAGACCCCCACTGCCTTCTACCATGCTCAAGGGGATCTGGGCTGTGGGAGACCTGGGCAGCCATGCACATGAGAACTCTGACCTGACACGGTACTTTGTGCAAAACCCAAAAATTCTCACCTAAACATACTAGCAGGAAAGATGGAAAAGCAGAAATATAGCAGCCAACATCTTCAATCTGCTCCCTGATACCCCTCCTGAAGGGTAGACAGCGCCTCCACAATGAGCCCACAATTTAGAAGGTTCTAAAGGTTAAACCTGGAATTTTGCCTTCGCTGCGGCGCCCCTTTCTTCTTCTGAACACCGTAACTCCGAAATTTTACTGCGGCTGAACAACGCTTCTAAATAATCGCTGAAGTTTTTAGCAGAGCCTAAGGAAGTTTCTAGAGATATGGAAATAGGCAACGTCTGACAGAGGAAGTTCGCGCAACTCCCCCTCACGGTATAAATCCTGCTGCCCTTATCGCCTGCCTTCCCAGTACAAAGGAGAGCGGCCGCTCCGCCTCGGCCGCGCCGCGGACCTG
>WEIU01001721.1:18859-37780 GCA_013389925.1 Aegithalos caudatus | reverse complement strand
CGGGGCCGCGCACCCGCGGAGCGCCGGGGGAGCAGCGCCGAGCCGCCCTCTCCTGGTGCGCCCGCCGCGCTTGGTGCCTGCTGTCCAGCGTGGTGCTTGAGCCTTCGGTAGTAAAAGCCGTGACTGAAGGGGAAAAGAGGCTCGCAGGCGGGCGGGCAGTGTCCCGGAGCCGCCTTTCCAAACCGCATTGCCGTCTCGCGGCCCTCCCGATGCAGATCCCTGGAGGGATCCCTTGCTCTGTGAAGGTACAAGGCTGCATCTGAGCTGACCGGAGCTGCTCTGTGCCAGCATAAAGCTGCGTCTATGCCTGCTGCACAACGACTCCAGCAGCCTGAGGTGGGCTCTGCTGCTGCCAAAGGAAAGTAGTAGTAAAGAGGCTAAAGGAATCCGTAGTTACTCTGGCAGCTGGGTGTAAACTGCAAAATCTACAGGTTTCCCGTGAGAAAGAACATGCTTTTCAACCCCACGCAAACGTACACTTTAGTTTATTTTCAAACTGAGTAAGAAGGGAGAACGCAGAGAAGGATTGTGGTTTCTGAATGCATTTGGTCTAGAAGCTTCTAGCTGCTCTCAATTTGCAATTTAACATGGATATGACTTTTTTGATTGCAGATTAGATCTGTAGGAGGCATAAAGCTGGATCTGTTCATAAACTCTAGACCTTGATACACTGAGGAGCATGGAGAGGGGCATCTAAGTCAGTTCTGGTCTAGCAGGTCTAGCAGGTCTTGTTGGAGGAGGCACAGCAAAAACACAGGAGATAATTCTTCATCTAATGAGTCTGTAGGGTGCTAAATTTACAATCTCCAGTCAGCATTAGCACACGAGTTCTCCTACGCTCTCAGTTCATCTTACATCTTTTTTTTTTTCATCTAAATGTTCTAATAATAAACCAACTATATGTTGGTTTAAAATAAATCTTTGCAGGTCATTCTGTCTTACATTTGGCAATGAAATTTCTGTTTGGGACTGGTACTTTTTCAGCCACATGTTTTCTACATCATAGTCCAGCATTTAAAAATTGCAGTATATGTAATTGGTGCCAAATTATCTACAACTGCAAAACATTCTAGAACCAAGTTTAATAAAGCGATAAGTAGTAGAAAGGAAAGGATATCTTTGACTGGAGATCATTTACAGATGTTACACAGCTCATATTTCCAGCCATCCCCTAGTTTTCAACAGAGCAGTGTTGAAAACGTAAGTAATTTAAACCAAACCTTACGAATCTTAAACCCTTACATAAGTAATTTAAACCAAATACTGCAAGTTATGTTCCTTAGTAACTTTTCAGAGACTGTTTGGATACTGTTTGAGGGGCTCCCTGAAGGGCTGTATGTGCAGGGCTTTATGGAAAAGGGGACAGAAACAGCAGCAAAACAACAGTGAGTGTCTGGGGTGATGTCAGTGCCATAATGCTTTCAGTTGGGTATGGATGGAGGGAAGACAGGTGGGAACATCTCTATTTTAAGCCTCTTCTAAGGCCTGCTCGTAGTACCACAGTGTTGTAGAGGCACCTCATGTCAGGCCTGTCCTCAGAAGATACGTTGTAGACACAAAGGAAAGATTTCAGATCTTGATGGGTACACTTAGGTGAAGATAAAATGAAAATTTTGGCAATAGCTTTCAGGCAAGGCGAAAGACAAGTAAGATCATTGGCTAAGGCAGCAGAGAACATTCAGAGCGGTAAAATGTCCTGAAAAAACAACAAATTCCAGCAAGAGTCTGGAACAGCCTCCCACAACATGAAGCCAACCTAAACTTGGTCAGCAACATGCTAGATTTAGGAATAGATTGATGCAAACACTCACTAAGGATAAGGAGGCTTGGACTTAAAACATAAAAGATGGCATAGGGCAACACAGCTCAGACAGCTTTATCAACAGGTCCTATGCTGGCAAGTGTTGCGGCGTGTGGCAACAGTATTCATCCAGGGATGTGTCCAGAGAGGTCACAGCTACCGGCAGGGAAACAGACGAGACGAGCCTCCTTTTAAGCTGGTTTTATTTCCCCCCTGGGGCCAGGGAGAGAGGCGACGGCTGAGAACCGGGAGCCCAAGAGCCAAAGAGAGGAGGGCAGGGCCGGGGTCGTGGGTTTTATCAGGTATTCAGGGGAGGAGTAACAAGGACAGTAGGGTCAGATTTCAGCTCCCTCAAAATGGGAGGACTACCACAGGCAAGGGCGGGACTCAAGGTGGCCGAAGGCCCACCGGGAAGGAAGGACCGACCTTCGGGTGCTGTCACAGGGTTGGCTTGCCAGGTACACCATGGCTGGAGTCACTGCGCTTGTGGGTTGACCACAGCCCCACCTTGGCACGCTGGAAGTTCACTGGCCCAGCTGTGTGGATGGTGCTGGCACTGCAGATTCCCGGGAACTGGGAAAAGAAGTGAGGAATGCACGTCTGTACAAGCTCAAAGATGACATTTCGAGATAACGGCGAACAGAGTAACCAAAAAAGGAGTGACCCTGACTATTCATTCGTGATTGGAACAGGAACTGAAACCACGCTCATCAAGAGCACTGGGCTCACGATGGATTGGCTTGAAAGGGCTGAGCACGGGGTGTAGGAAAGGAGTAAGGGCAGAAGCCACACGTTGTGTGTTGACTGGCACTGGCCACCAGCTGGCAGGTGGACAGACAGCCAGACATCAGCAGGGACACGCTGATGCCAGGGGCCAGGGAACACGAACTCCAGCCCAGCATGGCTTGAGTGTGGTGACGACCTTCCTGGGGAAATTCATACAAAAAAGATAGCTCGTACACCATGGGCAACAGCAATAATTTGTGCACCCATGTTATTTGAAGTAAGGCTTTAAAACATAGGTTGATTTTAACAAAGGGTTAAGTAAACTTGTTAGGTTTTTTTTACTTGGCATACATTTCTTCTGAGAGATTGTTTGGTTACTGTTGAAATCCCAAGGAAACCCCAGATGCTCATCTGTTAATGTGTCACGCTTATACTGAGCTGGAAAAGAATGTGACTTAATAGATCAGGGACAGCTTTAATTATTTCAGTTTGCTGCATTATGAAACAGAACTGTGATAAAGAGGAAGCAATGCTCAGTTTATGGAATTGCAGATTTTTTTTGTTGCAGTAAGCAGTGTTGCCATTGAAGTCTGCAGTAGGGCACAAACCTTGATCAGTCTGACCCTACACTCATATTTTGTGTGACATGTCAGTGATTATTAAGCTGCCCATCACCTGAGTTATGCCCTCCCTATTCTTCAGTCTCAGCTTCACTGAGCTGTCCTGGTATCCCTGCTTTCCTTTGCTCCCAACAGGGTATAGCAAATCAAGTTCTGTTTGTTCCCTTAGTTTGGGAGGGATAAAGCTGTTGTTTTTCCATATTCATGACCACATCACTGTGTACTGCAGTAGATTGGCATGGCCCACACACAAAGACCATCAGAGCTGTTTTCTGCTCCTTTTCAGAGAAAAGCAGCGGTGTTCACTCATCCCCTGCTTTAAAACCGAGCAACATTGACAGGGGAGTGATCTGAGCTGTTACACAGCAGGCATGCAAATGAGACTCAACCCTTCCAGCGCCAGGCTGGAAAAGGGCTCTGTGTCTGCATTTCCTGGGGATTTCTGAGCTGCTCAGCTCCCTGTTCACCAATAGATGTCAATGCTTTTCTAAAATTACAGGCCATAGTACTTACAATTAGCCAAGGTGTCATTTTAAAAAAATTGTTCTCTAGTAAGGTTATGATTTCTTCTGTGCTTCTGTACACTGATTTCTATTATTTGATGATTTCATTTATGTGATATATGCTGTCCTTTTTAGATCCCAGGTATAGATTTTCAAAAAGACTAAACAGCACTCGTTTGTGTAGACATCTCTGATTCAGTGTATCCCTGTCTTTATGAATTCTAGCTCATTAGCTAACTTTCAGCTCATAGAAATTTAGTAAAATGGATTGTAATTAAGATGTTATTTACCTTTCCAAATATAAAATTAATTTTAAAATACCTGATTGCATTTCTTCAGTTGCTTTCATTTTGTAATTTCCTTGCCTTGAAAGCAATTAATTGCTTTCAATTACTGGACAAATGTATGTTTAGACATTCAAATTTTCTATTTCTTTGTGTCCCATTAGCCAGTGAGAGTACCCTAGCATGTGCATGGTAACACCACCAGAAAGGATGGGCAATTCATGTTGTTTTTTTCCTTAAACCACTGCAACATTTTATTAGGCTTGAAAATTGTAATGTTTTATAATCTATTGCTGTGAAGTGCCACATGAAAATAATGCCAATAACTGTTATTACACAGCAATGGTAATTGTGTGATCGATTCTGCTGCACTTTTAGTAAAAACCCCTTTTTTTAGGCTTTATCAATTTTCAGTCTGTTCCCTAATAACTCTTAGGACTGTAATTGTTAAATAAATACCTGCAGTAGCTTCCTTTGGTAATTGCTATCTTGATCTAATTTTAGAGTTCTCATTAATTTTCAACCTAATCTACTTTTTATTTGGCTCTATTTTCCTTAGACATATTTAACTTGGTTTTTATTCCTTTTATTATGTAACTCTGGAAGAGTTTTCTTAATGCATTTTTCCCTAATTTTGCATTTCCCATGCAAGCCTTCTTGCTTGGCTTCCTCCCACTTCTTCATCCCATTTCTCCGGCTGTGTCAGAGGGAGGTCAGGTTGGAACGTTACAGTGTCTCACTACTGTTACCATAAAAAATTTCTTCCTTATAGCCAAATCTATGAAATCCAAATCTATCCTCTTTCAGTTTAAAACAGACAATGAAAATAAGTATTTTTGTCTCTTCAGCAAATGCCGAACATCAGCAGCATTCCTCTCCTTTTTCAATTTGTTGATAAACATGAGAAGAAGCAAGAGTCCACCAATTCCTTACTGCTTACAAGACTTTGCAGCATTCTTGATTCTTAGTTACTGTGCAGGCAGCTAGATTCCCCTCTTTCAGAGGGGAAAGACTGGAAAACCCACAGGCCCACCCTAATGAGGAAGAACAGCTGAATTCCTAGAAATGGTGTATCTCACTCAGGCTGCCTCTGTCCTTAACAGGTGAGACATCTCAGTGCCTGTCTTACTTCTTTTGTCCTATACTTCACAGATACTACACAATCCTATAATTTTTTACTCCTGGAGGTCCTCCCATGTTTTGTAGGGACCTTAAAGACTCATTGGAAAATGACTGACCACTTAACACACAAAATCTATTCCCATATTCATCCTCAGAGCTCACCGAGGTCCTCTGTCTCACAGATATTCCTCCTGAGTGGACCAAGGGGTACTCCTTTCTTTGATTCATATCTCCTTTGCCAGTAGATGATGGAATCTTAAGTCTGCATGTAATGAAACCCAATTACCTTCCTATCACGATTTTGTCCCTTTTCCAGAGACAGAAGAAAGACTAGGATAGATTTAGTCATCTGGCATGGTTTTTAAATGTTTGCTCCCATACCTACTCTCACAGTATTCTCAGCTCTGCAGGGAGTAGGAACTCTCTGGAGATGAGAGGTGAAAGGGGCAGGAGGGAAGACAAGGAATGCAGAATCTTTTTCTTGAGATGCTGTCATGGAGAATTTTTATTTCCATGTTAAGAGGGGAGGCAGCTAGGAGCCAAGATCTTCCTCTTCTTTCTGTGTGGGTCCAGGTCAAGTGGTTGTTTCCTCCTAATTGATGTGAGAGGCAGCCAGCTCAGTCTTCTGCAGCTTCTTTCAGTTCTTCAGTTCTTGTTAGACATGTATGTTCTATGTTCCTGCTGAGTTTTCTGCCTTCTCTCTCTAGAAAGAGATCATCTGTAGCTGTGTCTGCTCAGGGTCTAATGTGTGCACTTCTCTTCACTCTGAAATGCTTAATACAATTGAAATGGAGAAATTGTGATTACATAGGAATTGGGAATTCCGATACATGGTCACAATTGCTTTCAGTCAAGAGAGTTAAAATCCTTTCCAAAGCAGCCACACCTTGTTCTGGATAAATGCTGGGGAGCAGGAGTGTTCCTAAGTTGAGAGTATAGGATGTTAGCTTTCAGATCCTGTGATAAGAAGAAAGGTGGGGGTTAAGAAGTTTGCTGATCTTACATCAAACATAGTCTTATGGTTTGTAGAATAACTGAGGGACAATTCCAAGCACAGGCTGGGTGGAGAATTAACTGAGAACAGCCCAGCCAAGGAGGACTTGAGAGTGTTGGTTTGACCCGAAGTTTGACATGACCTGGCAATATACATTCACAGCCTAGAAAACCATGGGCTGCATCCAAAGCAGCATGAACAGCAGGGCAAGGGAGTGGATTGTGTCCCTCTGCTCTTGTGAGACCCTGCCTGAGGTGATGCATCCAGCTCTGGTGTTCTTAGTACATGGAAAACCTCTTGGAACAAATCCAGAGGAGGCCACCAGGATGAACAGAGGGCTGGAGCACCTCTCCTATGTAGACAGGCTGAAAGAGCTGAGGTTGTTCAGCCTGGAGAAGGCTCCAGGGGCACCTTAGAGCCCCTTCCAGTACCTAAAGGGGGCTACAAGAGAGCTGAAGAGGGACTTTTTGTGAGGGCATGTAGTGACAGGACATGGGGGAATGGCTTGAAAGAGGGCAGGTTTAGATTAGATGTTAGGAAGAAATTCTCTACTGAGGATGGTAAGACACTGTCACAGGTTGCCCAGAGAAGCTGTGGATACCCCATCCCTGGAAGAGTTCAAGGCCAGGTTGAATGGGGCTTTGAGCACCTGGTCTAGTGAAAGGTGCCCTTGCCCATGGCAAAATGTTTGAAACTCTATGTTCTGTAAAGTCCCTTCCAACCCAAACTATTCAGTAGTTCTCTGATTCTATCATTTAGTATGAGTTGCTGAAACCGTCCACCTGTTTTTCCTCTCCCCTGCACCATGGTCAGTGTGTCAGTATGGGTACATTAGTATCAAATCCACAGAAACCACCAAAAAAATCTTCAGTATTTTCCAAGGCTGTGTTACTGCTTTGCTGCATGATTTGTAGTAGAACACCCTAAAGCACTTAGACCTCGTATTTGCCGTTATGTGTAGGGCTTCTTCAAACCAGGGACACAAAGCTGGGATTCAGACTAAGCCAGCAATCAAGCACTAGGTTACTGGGCAGCATAGTTTTTATCCTATGCTAATCAGCAGCTTTGACTCATGAATCACATGCAAAACCATAGTGGGGTCCCATGATAGTTTTGGTGAAAAACAGAGCTTCCAGGCATGACCAGAGAGGATAAGCAATACTGTCACTGTAGATCAGGTTGCTGTTTCTAAGCACCCTGGGGCTTCTGACAAATTTGGATCAAGGATGCAGCTTCTCCGGGACTTCCCATTGTCCTGTGTTTGGATGACAAGGGCTTGCTTTCAGGGAAGCCAGCTATGAGGTGTGTGTGAAGCCACATGGGATGCTGCCAGGGAAAGATCCACGCCCCTTGAGAGCAGCTCCTTCCCTTGCCGTAGGCGTTGTGCTCAAAGTCACTCTTCTGAATCCTGAATGACACAAACTGGGTGGGACTGGGTCATAGACTCATAGCTCAAAGCCTTCCTGTTTGCACAGCCACAGCTGCTCAGCTCAGCAGAAGGCAGCTTTGGGGAAAAGCTGAGCCAAACTTTCACACTGAGGGAGCCTTAACAGGCGCTTGTCACTCGCAAACCTCAAAGGGCTTGGCAATCAAGGTCAGTACACTCTCCTTACTTCGCAGGTAGGAAAACAGACAAAACAAAGCTATGGGAAAGGGAAATTATTTTATTGAGATTGTAAAAGGGTTTGGATTAGGGAACTAGGGCGTGAATCTCCTGTGCCCAGACATGCTCTCCTGGATACTGTGTGCTTTAAACTGATTTTAAATTGCTGGTCATCTCCATCATTTTTGCTGACTCTCCTCTCCCTCACACCACCTCCTAATACCACGCATGGGCTTATAGTGCCTAAATGGAGGTAGAAAAGTGCAACTTTGGAATACCATGTTGCAGCAAGATCATGTAGCTCTGTATGTATCCAATTAGGAGCTAAAATGTGAACTGCATGTTTGTGCGTTGTGTTGATACAGTATTTTCATTTTCAGTCTGTTCCTGTGTAAACCACCTCTACCGTACAAGTTCCTAGCAGACTTCCTGGAACCTCTGGCACCCTCCCTTTTCAAATAAATTGTTAATGGGAAAGTGAATACTTTTATTTCCCTTTTTCCTCCATGGTGCATAGCAGAATTTGTTAAAACAGTCACTTTGTCTCCATAATCATGGTATACTTGTCATTTCTATTTAAATGTGTAAATACTCTGATAACAAAGCTAAAACAAGAAAGCAAACAAACAGAACAACAAACAAACCAAATTCCTAAAAAAGTTGTCTCTACAAATCTGACTCCTCTTTTTTGGAGTTCCTACAAACAAAAGAAAATAATTGCTCTATGGGATTGTTACATCTGTTTCTTATTGCTGAATTTTACCGTAATGGATGTTGTTCTTCTCTCCACCAGACAGAAGTGTCCTGGAGATGAAACCCTGTGCCACCTACGAGCAGTTAGTGGATGGTGTGGGGCCATGGGACTTCACAGGAGGTTTTGTTCCCTGTGAGCTGCTCCTCGTTGGAGAGGACGCCTACCCTGTGCTGCTGAGCGCTAAGAAGCAGGTCCTGATTGCTGTTTCACAGTATGGGAAGGGCCGCATGGTGGTCGTTTCCCATGAAGGAATCCTGAAGAGCCCCAAGTTCTCCCAGTTCCTCAGAAATGCCACGGAGTGGCTCAAGCCTTGCCCCGAGGCCCTGGTTGGGGTTCATCCTCGGTTGGATTGCCTGTCCCAGGTGCTGCTCGGGGCTGGCACCCGAGTGCAGGTGGGGGCAGAGCCCAGCCCGTCCATGGGGGTGTTCTGTATGGATGCCTATGACAGCTCCCAGGCCAAAGGCGTCGTGGACTTTGTCAAAGGGGGTGGAGGGCTGCTTGTTGGAGGCCAAGCCTGGCACTGGGCGAGTCAACACGGCAAGGAGAAGGTGCTGTTTGAATTCCCTGGGAACCAGGTGACCAGCGTGGCTGGCGTGTACTTCACAGGAAACACCGTGGAAAAAGGCGTCTTCAAAGTCGCCAAGAAGATTCCCAAGATCCCATTAGTTGTCCCGTGAGTATCTGAATTGCCCTCTCTTTAAACCACCTACCAGGTTATGTGGGGGAGTTGTTTGTAGAAGATTTAGGAGGTGAGAGGCGATGGTGAATGTTGGTTCTTTAATAATCAGGATGGAAGTGTTGCCTTCCCATTCTTTGCAATTGGAAAGAATGCTGTCTTCAACTGCTTCCAGCAGGACCAGGCCCAGGGAATCCATTTTAAGAGAAGGAAATGAGAGGAGCCATCTTTCAGAGCAGCCTGCCCAATCAAGTGTACCTGAGTGAAATGCAGCAAAACAGGGACAGGAGGAGGAACTCCTCTCCCTCTCCCCACACGTCTCTACATTCAGGGCAACTTTCCCACAGCTGAAAACCAGGCTGGAGATGATGCAGCAGGCCAGCTCTCTGGGCCAGGCTCTGGCTGACAGCTGCTAAACCTGTTTAGCCTGTCCCTTGCAGGAATTAACTTCTGCAAGTAAGCCCCTAGAGTTGGCAAGAGCTGAGGCTGGGTGCCTCCTCCCTTCTCAGCTTCTGACAGAGGCTGTGGGCAAGAAATCTTAGTCCTCCCAGTTTATTTGGGATTCCAGCCTGGCTCTTTGGGTTCTGGATTATCAGGTGTAAAACTCAGGGCTGTTATGACTCATATTGCACAACTGACCAGGCACTGGAGTCCTGGATGTTGCCCTGCTGTCTTCCTCCCCTTGCCGGTGGCTATGCCAGGCCCTTTCTCCTGCCACTTCCTGCAAGTTACATAAGGCACAGCAGGTTCTCCAAGGAGCATTAGTGCTGCTGCACTTCCCCTGTGTGGCAACTTCATTTCACTGTAGTGACAGCCACAGCAATTACAGTCAAACTCCCTGCAAGTCTTTCCTTCACAGCCTTTTCCTTGTGGATATAGAATGCTAAATTTCTAATATTTTCAAACAATTAATGGAATTTAATACTTTTTGTTGTTTTCAGGTTAAAGTAATAGAGAGCTCTGCAGTTTAATTCATTTAAATGCTTAGGGCACAGCTAACAAATCAGGTTGCTTAATTAAAATTTGCTAGTTGCTTCTTGTTACCACCTGCACTAGCACAGGCATGTTTCCACTGCTTCATGCACATGCCATGGAAGAGGGGTGGGGAATTCAGAGGAGAAAAATTACCTCACAATTAACAAGATTCAAATGGTAACTAAGGGTGAATTACACCTTGTTTAGGTTATTTTTTGTGGGGATTTTGTTAGAATCCAGAGCCACAGAGAAATTTAGATTTCCAATTTCTGTGTAACACAACAGCTCTGTACATCTGGGTCTTTCTGCCAGATTTGTGTGCAGGGAATCAGGCTTCAGTCTGAGACAGGGGCTGTGCTATATGACTGGGCACATGCTCTGTGTGACAAAGGGTGTCAGTAAAGTAATAACCAAAGAAGAGCTGCAGATTTAATTCCTGTCCTACAGGCATAAAGAAGGGCAGCATCATTTGTTCTCACTGAGTTGGCAGCAATGGCCACATAACAACAGATCCTTCACAGGTGTTGGAGGAAAACTGTTTGGCAGAACCAGGGGAAAGTGTACACAAAGCAAGCAAGAGTAATTCAGCATGTCTTTCTCCACAGTGACATATAGGAGTTATATGGAAATAGAGGTAAGGGAGCCTTGAACGGTCTAATCTCTTTTTATTGTGGAGACCAACAAGGTGAGGTAATATGAGGTGTATGTGTTAAGGCTCTAATTCAACTTCCAGTCACTCACTCTAATTCAACTTCCAGTCACTCACTAATTCAACTTCCAGTCTAGCTGTGTGTCTGCCTGTCCATGTAGTCCATCTGTCCTAGCACTCCTTTCTTCAGTTCTTAACAGTGGCACAGCTTGGAAAAAGGTACAGGAATCTTTCGGGCTCACCTAGTTGGTAAAGGCTGGGGTGGGGCAAATAGAGAAACTTTCTCTTAAAGGAGATATGCCAATTCCCACATTATGTACAGTTTAAATCTGCAGTTTAAAAAAGTGTGAAGGGTCTGATTTTTGAGTTTCTGCAAAGTATTTAGATTTTTAGGTGACTCTTCAAAGACAGAGGTCTAGAAGCTGCCTTTGGATTTATTCATTCCATTTTCTAAATGAGGGCTGAGATTCCTACGGATTTGCTTGGCTGTAACAACTGAGGTTTTGAAAGGAGAAAAATGATGCATTGATGGATTTCTTTTAAAGACAGAACTGACAGCATGATGTCCTCGGATGAAGGAGGAAGATTAGGCAAGGATGTCCACTGAGAATAGCTCAGTTGGTTAGGATATGGTGCTACCAATAGTGTCAAGGAGGTGGGTCCCTGTATGGATCACTCGCTTGAGAGTTGGACTCCATGATCCTTCCAACTCATAATATTCTGTGAAATCAAGAGAAGAACTCCTTAAATTTCAGCTGTGACACCAGTCATTTTGTGCCAAGGATTCTGGGCTGGGGGCTAACCTGGACCTCTCTTGGTTCTGCAGGCACCAGGCCAACCTGAGCCTCGATGCCCAGTTCCTCCTGCGCGGTGTGTCGGAGCTGGATTTGGTGACGGGGGGCGCACCCTCCGCCTTGCTGGTGCACGGAGCCCTCTCCTTCCCGCTGTGCCTGGACAGCTCCCAGCGCTGCCTCTTGGCTGCCGCACGCTACGGCCGCGGCCGCCTGGTGGTGGCCACCCATGAGAGCCAGCTCTTCTCCCCGAAGCTGGCCACATTCCTGCTCAACGCTGTCTCCTGGCTGGATGCCGGGAGGAAGGGGCTGGTGGGGGTGGATCCCAGGCTGAAGAAGCTGTGTAGCCTCCTGTCTCAGGCACAGGTGAAGTCACAGGTGTCACAGCTGGAGGGTGACATCAGCGTGTACTGCTGCACCTCTTACGGTGACAGAGAAGCCGAGAGAATCCACGCTTTCGTGGCAGAGGGAGGTGGCCTGCTGGTGGGGGGCCAGGCCTGGTACTGGGCTTCCCAGAACTGTGGCAAAGCCGCTGTGGCAGAATATCCTGGCAACAGGATCCTGAACCGCTTTGGGCTGAGCCTGCTGGGGCAGTGCGCCAAGGCCGCCAAGTACCGGCCCGTGGGGCCGGGGGAGCACTACCACTTCCGCAGGGCGCTCCTGCTCTTCAGCACGCAGCTGCAGGAGCATCGGGAGCTCACCGAGCCCCTGAAGGGCTGGCTGCACCCTCTGGCACAGGACTGCGCTGCCTTCCTGCGCATCCCAGCCCACGACTGCCCGGCATATGCCTCGCTCCACCGCATCCTGACCAAAGTGCTCAAGAGGACTGGGATCCCGCGGGTCAGCGGGTGCTGCCCGGTCAAGGGCAACTCCAAAGAGGCAGTGCTTCTCCACATGGCAACCGAGCTGTCCCTCACCATGACAGACAGCGCGGCCCTGGTGCAGAAACCTGCTGCTGAGGTCTGTGCCCTCCCTGTCACTGTGGAAATCGATGGCACAAACCCAGGTGAGGAGTTATCTCTCTTCCTCTCAAGGCATCCTGTTGCTGGGATCGGTTGGGTGCCCGCCCTCAGCATACCTGTGTCTGTGTGTGCCTGAACATGGGCACAGATGTGCAATTTCACCACTGGCTGGAGAGGAGACTGAGCTGAGTGCAGTGGCAGACAGGCTCCTTTTGTGGCCAGCCCTGATCTCAGCGCCTGAAACACCCCATGGAAGTCCTGCTTCCTCCCTGTTGGTGCACAGGCACTGGCAGGAGAAGAACCCCCAAGCAGTACCACAGGGCACTTGCATGGCACAATGGTTTTGGCAAGAAAGCTTCTCTGAGAAGCCCTGGACTCTACACTGCAAGTTGCTGTTCCATAGTTGTGCTGATACAGCCATCTGTAGAGTCATCCTACAAAGAGGTGGGAGTTAGAAATGAAAGGTTTATTTGTGATCTAGGTCACTTCAGCCTGAGTTACAGCACAGTCCCACAGCTTGGTATATCAGGACAATGTAGGGAAGATGTGTTTTGGGGGGTGAAAACAAGAGGCTGGAAATAGGGTGGGAACTTCTTGGGCTGACACCACCACTGAAGCCAAAGTATTGAGTAAATACACCATAAATTATTTATCTAAGCTTAAGCCTTGTATCTGTACCAGCTTGCTGAGATTCCTGCTCACAACTGGTATGTTTAAACCCTGGGTTAAATTCCACTAGTAACTTTTATCCCCTGGACATATTTTTTTGATATTAGAATATGATTTAGAGGAGTTGTTTCCAAATTGTTCTAATGATATAAAGGAGGCTGTTCTCGAATGGCAATGTCTGAGTGCAGTGGCTGTGCAGAGAGAAAAGTCGTAGGATAACTTCTCACTGGTTTAAACACTAATGAGTCAGGACAAAAGCAGAAAATACTTGGAATTTTTGTCATTTCACATACACGAAAAAGAAAAAAATAGCAAACCCTTGAGCACCATTTCAAAACTGCCTGTGGTGCAAATTCAGCAAACCGAAATGAACTGGTAACACACAGTGATATAGTCTAATTTGCATTTTTCCTTGGATTAGTTTTTGCTTGACAAAACTGGTTCTACTTTCTTGGATTACAGGAAAGGTTGTAAATTGGGTGCTTAATGACAATTCAGCTCTTTTTACAACTTTGGGTGTTTGGATTGACATATGCCTAAGTAAACTTTTATCTCAGAACCAGGGAGTGGAATCTGCCCAATCAGTACAGTAGAGACAGATCAGTTTTGCACTGTAAATTCTGTAAATTGCAAGTTTTTAGAGAGATTTATGCTGAGGACATTTGCTTTTCCGTGGCAAGACTATCTAGAAAAATGCTGAATTGTAGTGGCACCCTTCTTACAGGTACACCTAGCACAGAATGGTCTTTTGAGGCTTTCTCATCACTTCAGTCAGCTAGAAATGACAATTCCTGTGGGCTCGTTTGTGCTGGACCAGTCACTAAGGAAAAATGCGATGCTACTGTCAGTCTGTTCTTCACGGATTGTTTTATGACCATTACAACTTCAGTGATGTAATCCCACCATAGCTGGCACCTCTTTTGAGGTCTTTAGGATAAGAGGGTCCTGAGTGTAAGAGATGTTGGAGTTTTGTCTTCCTTTCTTTTTCTTTTTTTTCCTCTTCTCATTTTTAGAAGATACTACTAAGCACATAGATACTACTACTAAGATACTACTAAGCTTGGTGTTTCCAGAAGTGTAAATCTGGATGGGTTTGCTTGCTAATAGTGTGATGATTTTGTTCATTTCTTTGAATCTGTATTTCTGACAAGTTGGATAAGTGCGAGATGGTTCTGTAGAGCAAGGGAAAAGGAAAGGATGGAAGATTATCCTCCTGTTGCAACTTGAAATCTCCAGGATCTGAAATGGTCTGGACAAAGAAGTGCTTGACTATTCAGGACTGTGATCTCTTATGTTTTAGGAAAGACAGCCTGGAGGAGCACAGGGCTCTACCTCCCGGAAGGGCACACAGCAGTAATATCGTGCCCTTGCCTGGTGGTCGGTGCTGGTCTGAAGGTAAACTCTCCCTGCTTGGTGTTGGTTTACACCGGCGTACTTGTCGGGTGAGCGCTCAAAAATAGCACGGGGAAGGGTTTTCTCCTTAATGGCTTTTTCCACCTTTCCCGCCCTTTCCTACTGCTGCCACCATGTGGCATTTTAAATGCTTTGTCATCATGTCTTCACCTTGTGTCCTCACGCTTTTCTTTTGCATTCCTCCCATTCTGTGTGCAGGTAGGATAATTAAGTGTGGCTGCTGCTTGAGGGCTGTTGGGTTTTGTTCTACAATAAAACCTGATCAAGGTGATTTTCAGGTCCAAGATAAGTACTTGGGCCCTTCTATGAACCAAACTTGATTCCATCTCTCCAGATCTCTCGTAAATTCCTCTGACAGTGCTGTCACTAGGGCTCATTTAGATGTATCCAGATGAGATAGGCACTGTTACTTGGGATCCTGTTCTCTGCAAAATACAAATACAAGAAGCAAATGCTTACCTGCTTGGATTTTTTTTTTGCAGCTGAACTGCAAAGTTAACTCAGGTGCTTCTGTCTGATCCTGCAGCCAAGTGCTGTCTGTTTCATTATAAGAGCTCTAAGGAAGAGGCACAATAAAAGAAGCCAGTCATGACCACATCTTTCCAAATCACATTATAGGAAGTGACTCTGATGCTGGGGAAGGGTGGAGGAATGATCAATGCAAGTGCAGTGCAGTGGAAGAAGTCACTGTGGTATTCTGACCTGCTGGTGAAGGATGCAGTTGAGCCAGGAATACTGGGAGTAGACTGAGAGAGGGACAGCATGGACTTTACCTTTGTTTTTTCTGTATTTACTGCCTCTGGTCACCACAGGCTGAAGACTTGAACTAGGCTGGAGTCAGAAGGCTGCTTCTGTGTACTTGCTCTGCAGGGACGGTGCTGCAGTGGAGAGCTCAGTGGGTGCTGGGGTCAGCCTGCCAGCTCACCCTGGCACACCTTTGACCACTGTTCCTACACTTCTGCTTGCCAGGTGCAGGTTGGGTGCCACACGGACGACCTGTCTAAAGCCAAGGAGCTGAAACGGGCTCCAGTGGTGATACGCACCTGTGATGTTGCCTGTCAGAAACAATCCGTTTCCTGCCTCTGGGGTGGCCTCATTTACATCATAGTACCAGCAAAGAGTGTCCTGGGGAACGTGCCCATCACGGTGGAAGGGGCAGTCAGAGCTCCTTTCTTCAAGCTTGGTAGGTTTGTTTACTTTGGTGCTTTTTGCCTGAGGGCTGCTCACAGATGGCGTTGTCCCAGTGACTGAAAGGAAAGATGGTCCTGTGCTTAGGAAGGTATTAGAAATGCTTGGTTTTAGGAATAACCAGATTTATTTTCCTTCCTATGCTGTCCTGTGGGATTCCCATTTTTCTACTAATTTTTTTAAAAGGGTGGAAAGGAGGTCCTCAGGAATCACCAACCTGTCAGCCTCAGCTCTGTGCCTGGGAAGATCATGGAACAAACCCTCCTAGATGCTGTGCTAGGGCATGTGGAGGACAGGGAGGTGATTTGGGGCAGCCAGCACAGCTTCACCAAGGGCAAGTCCAAGAAAGATGGGGACGAACCCTTTAGTAGGACCTCTTGTAGTAGGACAGGGGGCAATGGTTTTAAACTAAAAGAGGATCAATTCAGACTGTGTATAAGAAAGTTTTTTACAATGAGATTGGTGGAACACTGAAACAACTTGCCCAAAGAGGTGATGGATGCTTCCTTCCTGGAAACATTCAAGGTGAAATTGGGCAAGGCTCTGAGCAACCTGATCTAGTTGAAGATGTCCCCCCTGCTCATAGCAAGAGGGTTGAAACNCTTTTTCTTTTTTTTCCTCTTCTCATTTTTAGAAGATACTACTAAGCACATAGATACTACTACTAAGATACTACTAAGCTTGGTGTTTCCAGAAGTGTAAATCTGGATGGGTTTGCTTGCTAATAGTGTGATGATTTTGTTCATTTCTTTGAATCTGTATTTCTGACAAGTTGGATAAGTGCGAGATGGTTCTGTAGAGCAAGGGAAAAGGAAAGGATGGAAGATTATCCTCCTGTTGCAACTTGAAATCTCCAGGATCTGAAATGGTCTGGACAAAGAAGTGCTTGACTATTCAGGACTGTGATCTCTTATGTTTTAGGAAAGACAGCCTGGAGGAGCACAGGGCTCTACCTCCCGGAAGGGCACACAGCAGTAATATCGTGCCCTTGCCTGGTGGTCGGTGCTGGTCTGAAGGTAAACTCTCCCTGCTTGGTGTTGGTTTACACCGGCGTACTTGTCGGGTGAGCGCTCAAAAATAGCACGGGGAAGGGTTTTCTCCTTAATGGCTTTTTCCACCTTTCCCGCCCTTTCCTACTGCTGCCACCATGTGGCATTTTAAATGCTTTGTCATCATGTCTTCACCTTGTGTCCTCACGCTTTTCTTTTGCATTCCTCCCATTCTGTGTGCAGGTAGGATAATTAAGTGTGGCTGCTGCTTGAGGGCTGTTGGGTTTTGTTCTACAATAAAACCTGATCAAGGTGATTTTCAGGTCCAAGATAAGTACTTGGGCCCTTCTATGAACCAAACTTGATTCCATCTCTCCAGATCTCTCGTAAATTCCTCTGACAGTGCTGTCACTAGGGCTCATTTAGATGTATCCAGATGAGATAGGCACTGTTACTTGGGATCCTGTTCTCTGCAAAATACAAATACAAGAAGCAAATGCTTACCTGCTTGGATTTTTTTTTTGCAGCTGAACTGCAAAGTTAACTCAGGTGCTTCTGTCTGATCCTGCAGCCAAGTGCTGTCTGTTTCATTATAAGAGCTCTAAGGAAGAGGCACAATAAAAGAAGCCAGTCATGACCACATCTTTCCAAATCACATTATAGGAAGTGACTCTGATGCTGGGGAAGGGTGGAGGAATGATCAATGCAAGTGCAGTGCAGTGGAAGAAGTCACTGTGGTATTCTGACCTGCTGGTGAAGGATGCAGTTGAGCCAGGAATACTGGGAGTAGACTGAGAGAGGGACAGCATGGACTTTACCTTTGTTTTTTCTGTATTTACTGCCTCTGGTCACCACAGGCTGAAGACTTGAACTAGGCTGGAGTCAGAAGGCTGCTTCTGTGTACTTGCTCTGCAGGGACGGTGCTGCAGTGGAGAGCTCAGTGGGTGCTGGGGTCAGCCTGCCAGCTCACCCTGGCACACCTTTGACCACTGTTCCTACACTTCTGCTTGCCAGGTGCAGGTTGGGTGCCACACGGACGACCTGTCTAAAGCCAAGGAGCTGAAACGGGCTCCAGTGGTGATACGCACCTGTGATGTTGCCTGTCAGAAACAATCCGTTTCCTGCCTCTGGGGTGGCCTCATTTACATCATAGTACCAGCAAAGAGTGTCCTGGGGAACGTGCCCATCACGGTGGAAGGGGCAGTCAGAGCTCCTTTCTTCAAGCTTGGTAGGTTTGTTTACTTTGGTGCTTTTTGCCTGAGGGCTGCTCACAGATGGCGTTGTCCCAGTGACTGAAAGGAAAGATGGTCCTGTGCTTAGGAAGGTATTAGAAATGCTTGGTTTTAGGAATAACCAGATTTATTTTCCTTCCTATGCTGTCCTGTGGGATTCCCATTTTTCTACTAATTTTTTTAAAAGGGTGGAAAGGAGGTCCTCAGGAATCACCAACCTGTCAGCCTCAGCTCTGTGCCTGGGAAGATCATGGAACAAACCCTCCTAGATGCTGTGCTAGGGCATGTGGAGGACAGGGAGGTGATTTGGGGCAGCCAGCACAGCTTCACCAAGGGCAAGTCCAAGAAAGATGGGGACGAACCCTTTAGTAGGACCTCTTGTAGTAGGACAGGGGGCAATGGTTTTAAACTAAAAGAGGATCAATTCAGACTGTGTATAAGAAAGTTTTTTACAATGAGATTGGTGGAACACTGAAACAACTTGCCCAAAGAGGTGATGGATGCTTCCTTCCTGGAAACATTCAAGGTGAAATTGGGCAAGGCTCTGAGCAACCTGATCTAGTTGAAGATGTCCCCCCTGCTCATAGCAAGAGGGTTGAAACAGATGACCTTTAAGATCCCTTCCATCCAAACCATTCTACAATTGTATGAATCTCTGTGTCCGGGTGAGTTACTTAGTCATTCTGAGCCTGCTATGTGGCTGGGAGTAGGTGAAAGAACTTTCACATAATGGGCAGGGTTTGTCCACATCAGCGTTTCTTGGAGGCTGGATTTGTTATTTCTCATGGAAACCGTTGTGCTGGAGAGAGGGAGACTGATCTCGGCCACGGCAAAGCGTGCTTTGTGCTCTGCCTGCTTTACTGTGCCCTCATATGGTCATCTCTAGATCCTACAAGACATCACTGCTGAATTTCTCATGTTTCCAGCATCCTCTCCTCTCCTCTCCTCTCCTCTCCTCTCCTCTCCTCTC
>WEIU01001721.1:1239-18704 GCA_013389925.1 Aegithalos caudatus | reverse complement strand
CTCTCCTCTCCTCTCCTCAGAACCAGCCTTGTTATGTGAAACAGCAACTCTCCTGGAAAACAGAAATGAGACACTGGAGAAACTTGATGATTCTTCTTCTCTGATACAAAACAATTATTGTTCTTGATCTTGATCTGTTCTTGCTATGCTACTCTGTTATATGCCAGTTCTTTTCCCTACCTATTAAAGAGCCTGAGGAGGCTTCCCAAGAAAAGATTGAGGACTGGCTATTTAACAGCCACCCGCCAGGATCATGCAACTACCACATACTGTTTTCCAAGAAATTTTCAGTACCTGGTCTCTGAGCTTGACCTCTGTGAGCATGCTCAGAAGTCAGAATTGTGTTTACCTGATTTTCTGTGTTGCTGCTGTAGGGGAGACCTGTGAAAGGCAGTGGGAGGCCAGTATCCGGCACTACCCTGCTCCCTGGGCAGAGCTGGCTGTTGAGAATCTCATCCTGACAGTGCCTTCTGACAGCATCCGCCACATGGAGAACCCACGGCCGCTGCTGACCCTGTGGAACAAGATCATGCTGGCCATAAGCATGCTGGCAGCCGTACCAGCAAAATTCCCGAGGCCAGAGAGGATTGTAACAGATGTCCAGATCTCCTGCGGTAGGTACATTGCCAGATGGCCTTCTCCAGGGCTAAGAGGCAAGTGGCCTCTAGCAGCAGTGTATGCTCCTTCAAGGTTGTTTTGCTAAAACCAGACTGAGAACATATATGAGGTGTTAAGTGACTGTGACCCTTGCATAATTGTGAGCTACTCCATCGGGGTGGAAAGGCGGTAAGGCAGGGCTTGGAAAACATACTGGTCTTTCCAGATGCCTCCCTGCTCTCAAAACTGGTGGTGTCTCCTCAGCTGTTCTCCTGTTGGGGTGTGTTAAGATGCAGAGCTGCTGACTGCAGTGGCTTTAGCTCACATGTAGTTATTCATTCTCCCTCCTGAATGCATTGCAGAGCCAGTACAGCTGGGAAGCAGTGACCTGATTTCTATTTTTTCTCTGGCTCGGCCACAGGACTGTTCTCATGTGTTCAGTGACAACTTTTAAATCTCTGTGTGCCTACTTGCTGGAGGTGGGCTCCACAAAGTTTATTGTGGGCAAAGTTTAGCCCAAAAAGATGTGTGTCTGAGATGATGGCAGTGTGGAAGCAGAACCAGTATTGCTGTCAAAGCCCAGAAGTGTGTATTTTTGCAGCTGATGTTCCCCCACTCCAGCTTTTCCAGTTATGAACTGAGTGCCTTTGATCAAGAATCAAATTATATGGTAAACATGGAACTCTGCAATAAAAATTTTGTTCAGTTGTTTTTTAAAATAAACTGGTTAAGTTCATCATCCCACAATGAGAGAAGGGCTTGGCATGAACTCCGATGCCCTAAACTTTGCTAAGCTACAATGGAAAGAATTTGTGGTGCATCTTGGGAGTGTTAGGTTCTGCTATGCTGAGCAAATGCCAGTTAAAAATATCATAGTCTACAGACATAAAACTTCTTTTGGCTTGGGTGCACTAAATGGTTTCGCTCACATTTCTGGATCTGAACTTTTTGGGTGCTAGTGATTGCTAATTGCACTCAAAAAAAGAGGAAGCTCAAGATCATCACTAGTTCCTGCAGAAACTATTTCCAGGCCATTCACGTTCATGTTCACCAGTTCCTGCAGGAAGGGCATTGCCATTCCTGTTCACTCACCAGGCCCCCCCTGTGTAAAGGGCTGCTTATCCCCTGCTACAACAGGTGTTTGAATTTGGGGGCATTGCTCTTGCATGAAGTTTTGGGAATCTTCAAGGAGGACCAATTAGGGAAAAAGACATCAAGGAAGCATAAGTAAAATCCCTTGCAGTGCATGTTTCTGGCCTAGCAGCCCGCTGGGAAGTTGTTTATGGAATAGCTATCCTGGAAGGTTAAGAACAGGTTTAAGTATGACAGGCTTTATATCCCTTAAGCACGACAAACTGTGTTTTCCATGTGTCTCATCCACACCGGTGACCACTGGAGTGCAGGCCTGCAGTATCCACACTCTACACAGGAGCACTCAAGGGGTGCCATGGTGCTGAATCACATTTGGCATGGTTGGTGTCGACTGTGCTCAGCCTGTAGGAGTTCAGGTGTGTTCTGGGCAATGGCCAGGCTTTTCTCCTCATCCTAAAACCTCAACCTCAGCCCAACCATGAGTGTACATTTATATATGAAAAGGGAAAGCAGGCAAAACTGCACTTAACTGATGGTTCAGTCCTACCTTTACTTGTTTGACTGTTGTAAGGGTGGCTATCTGTTAAGGCCGACTGGGAAAAGCTGATTGTTCGTGGTAATAAAATATGTTATTTGTGAGATGGAGGAAAGGCTCTAGAGAAATGAAAAAAATACAATAATAATTTGCATCTAAGAAGCACTGAGGTGAACGCTTCATGACGTGTTGTCACCTGTCTCCCCTGCAGGCTGGATGCATTCTGGCTACCCCATCATGGGCCACCTGGATTCAGTGAAGGAAATGTTAGACGTGGAGCACATGCAAACTACTGGTCTTTGGGGTCCCATCCATGAGCTGGGACACAATCAACAGCAGCAGGCATGGGAGTTTTCCCCTCACACCACAGAGGCCACATGCAACCTCTGGTCTGTCTATGTTCATGAGGAGGTGCTGGGCATTCCCAGGCATCAGGCCCATAAGGCACTCAGGCCACAGTGCCGGGAGGAAAGGATAAAAGACTATCTGAAAAAAGGTGCTCGTCTAAAAGACTGGAATGTGTGGACTGCCCTGGAGACATACCTGCAGGTAACAGGGAAAAGTGTGTGTGTGTTCTTAGTGCTGTCACTGAAGCCTGTGTCACAGGGATGTCTGCAGCCTGGTGACTGTAGCTGTGAAGCCTTGTAAGTGTTTGATCACTGTCAGGGTTTATCTTGGGCCCAGAAAGCACCTGAGAGGTAAACAGGCAGAGTGCCTAAAGCTGATGTCTCCTGAAAACTTTCCTTTGCCAGACTTGGGCTTAGTCACCCAGGAAGATAGCTCAGTGCAGTGTTTCTCCCTGGAAGAGAAACAGGAACTGCTGCTTGTTATACAGCATGGGAAAAGGCGGATCAAACTTGGGCATAGCTCTTTAATCCACAACAGATTTCCTGTGGGACAGTGGGCTAGTTGTCAAAAAAACCTTGGCACTGTAAAGTGTCCAGAAGAGCCAGGCTTTGAACAGTCTCCTGGTGAGTTACAAGGCCTTTTAAAAATTATACAGAGAGGAGGGTGTTCATATCATCCAGTGCACTGAGTGGAGCCAGTGCAGTCCATCAAATGTCAAGAAGATGGGCTCAGACAAATTGATAAATTTGTCAGCTTCCCAGGCCACCACTCGATAATTCAGATCAGAACTGGATCCCTCATTGTGGTCGAGACTAAAACATGAACCCTGTCCTAGATTAAAGTGCATTCTTTCAGGAAGCATGCAAGAGATATTTCCCCCTTTCTCCTGATCCTCCTAGAAACTATTAGCGTAATGGAGGGAGCACTCAACCTGATTTTAACTGGCGACTGCAAAGCAGATATCCATTATGATGGCTTAAGCTGCTGACTGTTGTGAGGTGAGTATCCCTCAGTTCCCTCGTCTGAGGGCTCTCACACTTTATATGAGGAAAAGTACATTTACTGGAGGAGTATTGATCCTGACTTCTCCACATCCCAGAGAAGCATCTGAATTGTCAAGCTGAAGAGTCATCCTCTGGGGTTTTTTGAAGCAATGAATAACAAAATATTTATACAGAGGGGAACAGTCTTAAGAGGAAAAATTTTCCTACAATACCTTACCAGTCTGGCCACTGCCTCACCCACGCTTGTAGGCTGGGCTGTCTCATCTCCTGTCTGGTTACTAACAGGACTGCTGGAATAAATGTGGCATGAAAGAACAGTTCTAATTCTGCAGCAGCAGTTTTTCTGTATGAACTCATTTTGTTTTATTCTTAGGCAAAGCATTCCCTGTTCATAATCTTTCCTTCCCATTTTCACAATACTTGTTCTCCTGTGCTGCATCTTTCTAGCTATTCTGTTGGTGTCCCCTCTGATACTGTTTTCACTGTCTCCAAAGCAGCAGCTTATATAATAGGTTGCTGACACTTCTGGCTACTCCCAATGTATCTTGGACCTCTTTTTCTGTACTTTAGTGCTGTTAGTTATGCTCTGAAGCCTGAAAGTTGGATTCTTTAATCTAAATTCACATTCATTCTAAAAGACACTGCAGAGGCCTGTGGAATTTTCTATTGTGTGTAACACAGGAATAATGCCAGTGAAATGATAGCTTAATTGTTTTTACACTCTATTCTTTTTCATCAGTTGCAGGAAGGGTTTGGTTGGGACCCCTTCACCCAGCTCTTCTCTGACTACCAGAAAATGTCCACGATCCCAAACGACAACACATCTAAGATGAACTTGTGGGCACAGAAGTTCTCTCAGCAGGTGAATAAGAATTTGGCTCCATTCTTTATAGCCTGGGGATGGCCTATCAAGAAAGAGCTCTCTCTGGAACTGTCCTCTCTACCCACCTGGGAACAGGATCCAATGAGATCCTATAGTCCCTAAAGGAAGACTACCTAAATCTTGGTTTTCATACTAGCTATGGCCTATCTTTTCTCCTTGTGTGCTACATGATAGCTCACTATGTGCTGGGATTTATGCTGGTTTCTTCAGCTTCTTGCTACCAGTGGAGGCCAACCCCAACAGAAATTCAACAAGGATCAGCAGATCAGCAACCACCTAAACTATCTTCTGGTGGGTTAAATAATCAATAAGATTTGTTCTGGGTTCTTCACCTCAGGAAGAATGTAATTCTGAGTTGACCTAGTTCCTACAGAACCTTTCTCTGATGAAATGGAAGTTTTCTGGGTGGAGCAGTCCCTAGACCAGTTTCAAGGACTTTACCATGGGAACAGAGATCTTTAAAGCAAATAGTATCCTCCACCATGTTGTATTTTTAAATTATAATCTCAGTAACAATATTTTTATAATTATTTTGGTTACCCTAAAATCCCTAATTTTTAATTCCTCTAATTATGCACAACTTCCACACCTGTTGTGAAAGTGGCCTTATAATGCTTATATACAGGCTATATAATGCATAGTTGATACTGAAATGCTGTAGATTTCTTCCTACATTTTATGACTGTGTGACCCAACATCCATCTTTATGTGAACAAGTCAATAATAAGTTGTAGCTGTCCTTCAACCATAGCCTGACAGCAAGATACATGCCAATGAAAATGAGAGAGTGGAAACAGAGAGGTGACCTGATTGTAGTCAGTAATGGTTTAATTCCTGGACTCATCAAAGGTTAAAATACAGGCACTGACCTGACAACCTGAGGGAGCAGAGAGAAGGAAGACAATTCTTCAAGACAGAGGACCAGCCTTTTCAAGGTGCAACAAAAGTTCATGATACTTCCAGCTCTTTAATAATTGCTCAGCTATTATGGGTCCTGGAAAGCATGTTAATGCTTAGCCTAAGAGCTCACTAGTCCCAGCCTATTCCTTATGTATCAGTAATAAATAAAAGAAATCATTATAGACTTGCAGGTCTTGTATGTGGTCCTCTTTTCATGCCTCCGTGCACAGTAAAAAAAGGCCTAAATAAGAATGACCTAAATAGACATGATCTTGGTGGCAAAGTTGTTCAAAGCTGGAAAAAACCACCATGGAAGCCTCTAGTCTGTGGTGTGGCCATCATATCATATCATATCATATCATATCATATCATATCATATCATAGTGCCAAAGGAGAGCACATTAGGCCAAATATCAGTCACAGTTAAAGAGGTTGTGCAGCCTCCATTCTTCAGGCTTGGTAAGTGGTCCCAAAACCTAACTGCAGCAGGGGAGTAAAGAGGCATTTCTGCATTTATGGCTTACCCATATATTCCTGATTTTTGGGGGTTTTCTTTTTGTGGTCATGTGTGTAGAAAATGTCAAAATATGTAATGTCCCAGGAACGTCTTTGCATTTAGCTTCACACTTCTTAACCCAGAAAGTATATTGATAAGACCTTCAATTAGGAAACAATCTCTTTCCATGTTCCCAGTCTAAGCATGTCTGGGACACCTTTAAAGTGGCTTGATATTAAAAACTGAATATCATCAGCTGTGGGGATGGGCAGGGCCCCAGCGGCCCTGCCTTGGAGAGAGGCCTGCTGAGGAGATATGAAAGGGAGTGCACAACCCCCTGCCAGACCCCAAAGATAAGAAAGTAACTTTTCAGTTACGGCGACTACAGAAAGGTCCCATAAGCCCCCAGAAGATTTTATGTAAATCTGTTGTAAACCATTGGCTTGTCCCCTTCCACTCCCACCTTAGTTTCCCCATAAACCCCCCCCCCGATCCATTGCTTCTCAGGGTACCCATCACTGGCCCCCCCTTCGCTGTGCCATGCAATAAAGCTGCCTTATGCGGAATTGCTACACGGACCCTCATCTCTCTTCTTCCAGGGCTGAGAGAAAAGAGAAGCTGTCTCACACAGGGCAAGGGTATGCAAGAGCTGAAATCACATAAGAGCTGAGAAATCACTAAAGCTGCCCTGTCCCTGCTGAGACGCTCTCTGCCCGCTGAGGGGGTGCTCTGGCCCCTAGAAGGCTGTCTCTGGTGAGATACCCTTTTGGAGTGGCCTCAGCCCCCTGGGTTTGGACTGCGGACCCGAGACCAGCGGGCCAGATTAATCAGCTTGCAGCAGCAGCAGACATGGGGTCACTAAAGATGACTGGAGCCCTTGCCAACATCCCAGGGTCTCCCTGTGATTCAGTAAAACACAATTACATCCAGATTAATTTATTGTTTCTCAGGCCATGCAAAGGGCTTTAACTGTGGTGATTCTCCTCTTTCTTCACATTTAAAAATTCTTTTAAAATTGCCTGCCTTTTTTCACCTGAATGCTGGATTAGGGGGAACTGACATCTCTGCCTGGTGCTGAACCATCTGTCAGTACCATCCCCTGGGCTGAGCTGGCCACTAGAACGTCATCCTGACAGTACCAGCTGCTGATGTACACCTCATGGGCAGCCCAGAGAGTCTGCTTCCCATCTGCATCAAGATGATGAATGCAATTGCCAGGCCAGCAGCCATCCCAACTTTTCCAAGGCCAGAAAGGATGGTGGCAGATCTCCAGGTATCTAATGGCAAGTATAATAACTACAACATTTTGTCTGTATCTCTGATGGATATTTGTAAGGGAAATACACAAGGCAGTAACACTATCACAAGACCACACAGATCTTCAAATCAGCAGATCAATTCCTCCATATCCAAGAAGACTTCTGGAGAGAGTAAGAATCTTTTGTGAATGCCAGGAGCTTGTATGCAGAAGTAGCATATTCTGCTGCTGAATTTGACACTGTAAAACCCAGTGAAGAGAGACTGGCCACCAAATGATGTGTGTACCGTGTCATGTTGATCTTGTTGCTGTGAGAGTGAATTTATCCTAATTGCAGCAGAAAGAAGGGAAGCACAGGTAGCTGGTTTAGGTGGGACAAGGGAGATTTTGAAACTTGAATTAAGGCATTCAACAGACACAGAGGCAGCCTACTATGTAATAAGATCCTGGTGTTAGCACGCATAGGATTGCTTCCATCAGTGGGGCAGTGAGGGCAGTGGTAGGGGGAAGAGTTGGTTGTAAGCAGCATTTTGCTGTCATTTAAGAAATCTGCTGTTTAAAGACAATTCACTAGGCCAGTGGAACTGAAGTTTGTTATGGGTGATGAGGAGGCTCCTAAAGGCCAAGTCTCAGCATTATTTTCAATTAATCTTTGTTCAAGTATTGCATATTTCTCAGTAGGATTGGCAGTCTCTTTCAGCTCTACTTGACTGCAGCACTAGAGGCACTTTCTACCACTTGAATTGATAAATTTGTCAGCTGCCCAGGCCACCTCTTGATAATTCACATCTCTAGCAGCTTGACTCACATGGTGTATCTGCTGTCAGTCAAGTAGAACTGGTTCAAGAGATGCTGGCCCAAGTGTAAACACTGGCTCAGGTTGCCCAGAGCCAGGGATGGTTGATGCCCCCTCCCTGGCAACATTCAAGATCAGGGAGGATGGGACTCTGAGCAGCCTGATCTGATGAAGATATTCCTGTTCAATGCATGGGAGTTGGACTAGATGACACTAAAGGTGCCTTTCAACCCAAACCATTCCATGATTCCATGAAAAGTGGGCATTGTGTTTCCATACTGCTTTTGCTCCTCCAAGCATGTCTTTATGTTAGAAAGATTTTATTAAGCACTAATTACATCTGACCTTGTATGGCCCTGAATCCAACTGTGAAGTTGTAATCTGTCAGTGGCTCTGCAACAATTGTGTTGGGATTACATATCAGTTGCTTCTGCATTGATTTACGTGGCTCTGTCTCATAAGATAACCAGCCCATTGCACAGACACTGCAGATCCTGTGCACAGACCCAGGCAGCACTCTGTTCCACCACAGGCCACGCTGGTGGAACCCAACATATAAAACTCATCCTGCCATTTCAAAGATGTGAATGGCTCTGTATCCCTCCTGCACTACACTTGGGAGCTGTGAGGAACCAGTTCTGCCTGTTGAATTGTGCCTGAAGGAGAAAGAACCAAAGATATCAAAATCCCATGAAAAGCTACTGGAATATGACTTTTAAAGCTGGTTGTGGTTGTCAGCAATACTGAGGAGCTCATGGGAGATGTTAAAGAGTACAGTAAGTTTGTTTGTCTTTTCTGAAAAAAGAGGCTTTTAACAAACAGCATGAAAACCAGCAAAATTGGAACCAAAGCAATGACAAATACAGTGAAGAATGAAAGGTGGTCATCAGCAGCAAATTCTGTCCAAAATTGAAGTGAGCTGTGGAATAATACTCAATAGTAAAGAACTACTTTACTAAAACAAACTGGCAAGGATCTGCCCCCCCAAAAAACCCTGACAAAATAAAATAAATCCCAGTTCAGTATTTGCTCTGTGGTACAACAGACACTGTCAGGGCACAGTGGAGACGGCTGCTCCATGAGGGTTGGTGGCCAGGAGCCAGCTGCAGTAACACAGCCAGCAGGGCAGCTGGGGACCAGCCACAACACCTGAATCAGGCAAGCAGGGCACACCTGGCACAACATCCAGGGCCCAGATTGTCAGCAAGTCTTCAGGGATGGAGGAGGTCTGAGGTCAAGCATGGAAATCAGTCCTCAGGTCAGTGTTGGGTCCAGTGATGGTGACCAAGGTCAGACATATTACAGAAGTTGCCAGGCAGGCCCATTGTGATGAGACACATCTGAAATCTAGCGAAGAAGTCAGACCATGGACCTGCAGGCGAATTAAGCTGCAACACATTTACAAATTTATCATTTTAATCCAGGGAAGCTTCTTTCCTCACTTCCTACAACCATTCAATCTGTACCCCAGGTCATCTCGCTCTGTTGACTCTTAATCTGCAGCATGGTGTATGTGTCCCAGCTCACAGGATCCACAAATCAACATGAGTCAGTCCTGATCTCTCTCTGAGTAGCACACTTCAGCACGAGAGCCAGAGCTTCAAGGAAAAGTTTTTGAAGCAGTCCTCAGAAAATGTGCTTGTTTTGAATCATCAGCATGTGATCTCAGTACAGTGCAAGGCTCATTGGTCTGTGGAATGCACCGGTTTGAGGTGTAATAATGAACCACAGCCTTTGGGCAGTACCAAAGATCACTTCTGGTCACTGAAAATCATTTTCTTTTTCTTTCTCTTCTTCTTTTTTTCCCTAATACTACATTCAAGCCAGTCTTTGAGTGTTGTGGTGCAATACTTCATTCACCAGCAACCAGGGTTAATTGACAGTACAAATATCAACTGTGCAGAGTCTCTTGGCAGGGACCCTGCATTTTGTGCTGGGAGACTCTTATGTATTGTAAGTATGAAGAGATATTTTAAATATGCATACTTACAAACATGGAGAGGTGGGTTGACATTTTTTATCATTCTTGTTTTGAACACTTGGAACAGTTGGGGAAAAAAAAAAAAGTAGGAATCAAGCCTGTGAGCACAGTCCTGCCCTTCAGGGTGAAGAGCACTTATATAAGTACTTGATTTTTGGTTTTGTATGGATATTAGAAAGATGAGTTTGTTGAAAAATCTGATGGTGTTGAAGGGCTGCTTTGGTTCTTCAGTAGGTATTTGGAATTTTGGGGTAGCTACACTTTAAAAAAAAAAAAAAAGGAAATGCCCTGTGGAAAGATCAGTAACTGAATTTAATACAAGATTTTGTTAAAAATGCAGGTAGAATAATTCTAAACTTCTATATATGTATTTTGTACTGTGCCACTTGTGATTCATAGGTGCAAGAGGCCTTTGGACAGGAAGCCTTCACTGAGATATTTTCTGAACACCAAAATAGGACTGAGCTCCCAGATGAAGATGACTCAAAAATGAAACTGAAGGCAGAAACTTTTTTTGTATCTGGTCAGGAGGAATTTGACTTCTTTCTTTAATGCCTGGGGATATCCAGTCTGGGCAAACCCTTCCCAGAAGCTGGCTGTTTCTTTCCCTATCTGGTCACATGATCCCATGAAGCAATATATCTCCTAAGCAGGTTTTGACTCATGAAAATGTGATGGTCTGTCATAAAGCCAGTGCTCTGCAGTGGTTTTAAATGGTGTCTGAATGGTGTGGTGTTCTAATGAATCTGAGGAGCACCTCAGATAGAAGAGTTTGTTCTTGGCTTCCTCCCAGATTTGCCTTTTTCTGTGTGAGTCTCATTACTTCCTTTCCCAACAGGAGTAATTTTAACCACAGAAGGGGAAACATTGGTTCTCTTATTACCAATGAAACCAAGCAACCCCTTCCCATTTTTTACTTTCTCTGTTTCCTTATCTCCAAAATGTTTTCTGTTCCAGACTTACTCTGATTTCAGGTACGCAAAGTTTGTCAATTATAATCATTAGGAGAAGAGTTGGAAAGGGAGGGAAATGCCACTTTAAAAGAGACATGATAAGAGATAATAAAGCTGGAAATAAATGGAAGAGCTCAGGTGAAATTAAGACTACAGCAATGAGAAATGAGGATGATCATTTAAAGGAAAACCTTGACAGACAGTACAGGAAAGGCCTTGATATATGTTTAATTGTTCTGAAAGAGGTTGCCTTCATGCTCTGTTTTCAGAGTTGGCAACTGTGTAGTGAGAAACAGCTGCTTTAGCTCATGTCAGAAGCAAAAGAGTAATCAGGCAGTGAACTTATCTCCTTGATCCTTAGCTAGAGTAAATGTGCAGACATCTCATGCATGTAAAATTGTGGCAGCTCAGTCTGCAGGAGGATCTAAGACAGCAGGTGCCTCACCTACAGGATTGAATGTCATGGCAGGAACACAGCACTGGAGTGTTTTTACAGTGGTCTGTTTTGATCTCCAATCTAAACAACCAGATCCATGTCCTGTTCTTAAATGCTACACTGAATTTCCCCTATGTTAAAACATGGACTATAGCACAAGCCAGTTTCTGTGGTGCATTTTGAGATCCTGAGTGAAGCAATTCCTTGTCTTATGGCTGTGTTTTCTTTTTCTAGTGAATGTTACAGAATTCTTACCTTGCTGTAAGGCCATTGATGCACCACAAGGGACTGCAGTGACAGAATCAGAAGCTCCCTGCATCTCCTCCTGATCACATGAACATAGAGCACAGTGACACCGCAAGTGCAGGTGACTTGCTGTGAGATGGAGATGGTGCTGAAGTGCTGGACCTCATTATCAGCTGAGGCATTCCAGGAAACCAGCAGATAGTCCAAAAGCCTTTCAAGATAAATGATTCATAATTAAGCAGCAGGATGTGAAAAAGCTTGCTCAGGTATGTAAATTGATTCCATATAAAATAAAAAAGGTGTTTTTATTTCCTTGTAACCAGGTAAGACATAAAAGCTAAACAATTGTCTTAGATAATTGAGATAAACAATGGACAACCAGCATGAACTGGACAACTGAATTGGGGGTTGTAGATCTCTTGGATAACAAGGACCTTGCAAGGCCAACAGTACCTGGGTTAGTACTAATACCTTACACAAGATTGCTTAGGAAATAATTTCAGAAACACTGAATTTTAAAAGACTGAACAGATGTGTGTCCAGTGCCAGAACTTGTTCAAATGCCATTTGTCTCTTTTATTTCTCCCAAACAACATGGTATGCTCTGCATCTGTGGTCTAGCAAGAAAAGGTAAAAGGAAACAAAATTTAAAAGAAAAAAAGGAGTAAAGGGGGAAACATTATGTGAGAGAGACAGCATGAGTGCAAGGAAAATAAAGAAGTGGAGAAATAAATGTTGTAAGGGAACATGAAAGAGTCCGAGATGGGATAAAAAAGAAAAAGAGAAGGAGTAGAGGTGAAATTCTCTGCTTTTTCTAAAAAAAGAACAGACTCCTTCGGAGGAAAATTTAAATTCTTATAAAAGATAGTGTCTGCGATGAAAAACACATACACCATTTTATTTCATCACTTGGCTTGGCAAGGATCATCATTTACTAGAGAAAGTTGGGTGTATCCTATAAAGGAAGACTCAGCTGTCAGAGCTAAACATAAAGAGAGCAGCATGCTCAGTGTACGGATATAATTAATAAGTCTGACCATAAGAATCAGCACTGGATGTCCTTCCAACATGGCTCTAAAGATGTTTTTCCAGCTGAAGACAGGATCTCAAAGACTGGGCATCATGAGATTTCTGGAAGAAAACCAGCAACTGGCTCAGGCTTGAACCACAAGAGAATTTTGCTGCAGCAGTCAGAGTACCTGCACTCTATGGTGTGTGCACTCTCGGAAGTGAATGTCACTGTGGCTCCTTTCCTCAGACCCGAGTTCCTTTCCAGAGCAAAAGTTAGTGTGCCAAGGAATGGTGAGCATCCAGGTCTTGTTCTGAGAGGCAGCTGAGATGTGGCCAAGATGTCCACCTGAAAACAAGGACTGCAGGTGTCATCATGAAGAATACTGTTCTTATAAACTTGTCCTTCCTACCCAACCCCTGGGTTCAGCATGCAGGAGTGTCCTTCTGAAGCTTTCTGAAAGTGCTATACCTAACTATCTATCTCCAATTGTCCTCTGCCTCTTGCTGTGGCATCTGCTGCCTCCTGAATCAAGACAGACTTGAAGGGTAAAGACTGATTCTTATCTGTTGTACTCTGTCTGCCAAATCCATATTGAGGAGGGGATCAGGAACCTCCCTTCAGCAATTCTGCAGGCAAACCCAGCATCATTTCCCAAGATCCCTCTTCTGTCGTGACATCTCAAGAAAAACTTTGTTTTCCGAATTTGGGGAAGGGAGATTGTATCTAGCAAGTTACATTTTCTTGCAAACCAGTCTCCTGGTGTGAATTTTGCTCCATCAACCTTCCAGGAGCCCCTGAAACCACTTGTAGAACATTGGTCATGCTCTGTATGTCTTATCTGTCTCTTTTTCTTCCTCAAAACTCTGTTGCTCTAAGCTCCAGAACAGAGCTGGGGGAAATCAAAAAGAGAAGTCCATTGCTATGTTTGGGGTTGTGGCCATGTTGGACAAAAAATAGTTTTCTCACTGGAAAGGTATCTAGCAACTTTAGAAACTATGAGACAAACACTTTGCAACAGCCAAGCTTTTGGTCCAGTGGGTAAAACAGAAACCTGGAAAATGCACTTCTTCAGGCAGAAATTACAAAAATTTTTAATCAGCTTTCTGATGGAAAAAAATCACCCGGAACTGATTTTTCGGGTTGTATTTTTAGTCTCAAACTGGAAACTCCCAGCTCCTCAAAGAGTATGGATACCATTGACAAAAAGGAGGAGCTGGAGATTGTGACATTTTAGGGAAGCAGGACATTGCTTAAGACTTCTGTGTATCTGATTTGCAGTGATGCCTCTAATAGGGGTCTTCCACCCTTCTCTCACATCAGAAATTTCTCCTTGGGGGACTCTGACTTTTGTCCTTCTTGTTACATTTAATTGCTTTCTCTGCCCTTCATTGCCATGCCTCATCCTGCCACGTCTCAGCAGACCCTCCAAAATCCATCTTTTTTCTGCTACATCCTGAGCAAACTGTGGCTGGCACTGAATATTACACAGCCTGCTCTGTTTCTGTCTTCACAAATGATTCTCCAAAGTGTTCAGGACCTTCCTCACACGCTCTACAGATGAACATTGCATTGTTCCTGCTCCCAGCCAGTCCAGCACACTCAACAGTATTCTCATCTACAGGTGCCAAACACACTGAAAAGTTAAAACCTCTGTGTTGGGAGGCTGGATGGTGGGAATCTGGAATATGTCACTCAGAAGACATCCTCATGCAACGAGTAGAATTAACATTTATTAATTATTTTTTAAACAAATTAACACACAATATGCTAAGGAGAAGGAAACACCATGGCCATAAATATTTTTTCCCTTCAGAGGAGGGACAAGGACACTCCACTGAATGCTCTTGTCTCAAATTCTGCTCCAGTGATATGAAGGACAAGTATCCTTTCATGAAACAGTGATGGCCTTTTCCACATCATTGAGATATTGGCTGGACCAGGAGTCAAGGGAAGCGATGGAGAATTAGGACCCTTGTTTCTGAAGGACAAGAGTGGAAAGTTCACAGTAGGTCCTTGACATCAGCCTGAGCTATTTCATCCAGGACTGATCTCCAGCTTGTAAAGGGATGAAGGAACACAGTCTGGGAACTGAAGTACTTTGAAGCTTGGATGTTATATCTTTCCTCAGAGAAATTTGACTGCCTGTTCACAAATTCGATAGCAGTTTGTGAAGCAAAGGACATTATTCCAGTTACTGTAAGTGTTGGGGTCTCTGTTTCCCTTGACGTGAATTGCAGCACATTTTTCTGCAAAGAGTAAGTTGGGCTCCCCAGGCTTCCAGAACCTGTAAAAGAAAGTTCCTTTATTGGTAATGCACCAGCATGCATGAGAGTGGATGTGGAGTCACCTCAAACAGTCATGGAAGCAAAAAGGGAAGTCACTGTGAGAGAAATCAGGAGCCATAGTTTTGACTAGAAAATCATGTAAGTTTTCTGACTCGCAGAGCAGCTGAAGACAGAAATCCCCCTCTGACAAACACCTGGCTTACACAGTATATTGGTCACTTGGACTAAGGGCATGAATTACAGGGCTCCCTTCACTCCACCAGGATACTCACGTGACTGTATTTTCATATGGAGTCTGGTCCACCCACTGCCACTGCCCATTTTCGGAAGCAGCTAAGCCTATGTAGTATTTTGTTTCATAGATGTTAGTAACCTTTTCTTTTATCAAGTTGAAAAGGAACTCCTGGAAGAAAAGCACAATGTCCATGAGAGGCTGGACTGAGCACAGGAAGGCCTCAGGAGTCCCTGTGGGGTGGGGCTGGTGGCAGAGGCAGGGGCTGGTGCTGCAGAGGTGCACACAGGACATTCCCCCTCCCCTGCAGGACAAGGAGGGGCTCTGGGTCCCCTCCAGGGCCCAGCACTGTCTCTCTGCCTGCTGGGTCCCTCTCTCAGCCCTGTGCACTTACCTGCTCTGCCTTGCTGTTGATCACCACCAGCTGGGAGCCCATCCCAGTGCAGTTCTGCTCACTCTCAGCCCATGACATCGTGTCAGCAGACAGGTAATAGCAGCTTGCGTGAAAGAATCTCCAGCCGTTTGGGCAACACATCCAGCCATCCACTGTGGGGGAAAAAAATCCTGCTTTTGAAGATGTGCTGTCCTTCATGACTGTTAGTTCAATGTAGGTTGCCAGGTGTCTGGAGTGGGGTTTGAACTCTTTAGTCTGAACAGAGGTAAATCCTCTCTTCTGCTCTCCTGGCAGGCTCCTGTCCTGAAGGGGTCCCTTCCCTTCCTCTGGCCTGCCATGTCTGTGCAACCTCTCTTTGGTGAGAGACATGGTTTCTGCCTTACCCTTCTTGAGGAAGCAAGATGGGAAGAAGTTGGCTTGCGCTTTTCTAGAAACTCTTCTATCAGAGCAGTGTTGTCCAAGCTCTCAGCTCACGCACACTGAGAGACTTGGAGCAAACTGCTCTGACAGCCTTGATGCCACCACAGGCAGCACCTTACACAGCCAGCTTATCCAGGAGATCTGCCTTGTGCCCAGAGATGCAAATGGTGGATTAAAAGCTACAGATGTATTCTGACAAACCATGAGGCTGCATGAGAAGGGATCTGTGACCTGAGTTTCGGAGCTTGCACTACCAGCATTCCAGCACTCCACATTATCATCACTTCATGTGTGACTGCAGCTCAGCTCCCCAACTATTCTGAAGTAAACAGTATCCTCCCTCTTCTGTCCCTCACAAGTGACCATCATGCTTGTGAACAGGCAGTGAGCCAGCACAGGGAGTGGAGCTGGATTGAACCAGTTAGTATAAAAGCACTTTCATCCAGATTAGTAGATCAGACTTCATTAGAGGGGTTGTATGAGGGGAAGAGTAGAAAGGTTGGTCAAATGTGGGTATGGAATGACCCACCCACTTTCATTGGCCTGGATGATATTCCCCACCTCAAAGGTTGAGAGGAAACAAGACTAAATTTTGAAGTTCTTTATGTTGCTTATGAGGCTCTCAGCATCACTCACTTTTTTCTGCAGAACTGCTGGGGACACAGTACCACTCTGTAAAGTTCTGGAGGAGAGTCTTGTACTGGCCATAGCTTCCATCGAGTAAAGCCACTGAGAAGAGAGAAGAGCCAAGGAAAGTGCTATTGTCATCCTTTCTACTTCATGCAGGAGCAATCTGTGCTACCCTCCACCTTCTGCTTTGGAGCCCTAACAGAGACTTTGTTATATTAACAAACTATGAAATCTGGATTAAGCAAGGAGGAGAGAAAGCAGACCACTTCTCCCACTAGTAGACATTCCTTCCCTCGGATGAGCTTCTCTCACCTCTGCTGCTGAAAGACTCATTTTGCCAGCTGACAAACCAGGATTAGAAATCCTATGAAGATAGGGCGAGGAAAGGTACAAATAAGTCATGAAACAAGGGAATAAGGGAGGAGAGGCCTGTTTTGGTGAAGAGCATTTGCCTGCTGACAGAGGGACTAGGACAGGGCTTTCCACCTGACCAGAGGCTGAGCCCTTCATCCCAAGGGAATTAAGAGACCCTGAAACTCACCAAGGCAGATGGTCACAAAGGCAGTTTTGATTGCAAGGGCCAAAATGAGGAAGATCCAAATGTTCAGCCAGGAGCAGCTTCTCTCTTCTGCTGGGGCTGAAAAACACCAAGCAAGAGTGAGCGTTTCTCAGCCCAAAGTTGAGCACAGGATAACCCAGGTGGCTCCATACCCCAACACCCTGCTGGTCCCTTGTTCCAAGGACTGGGGGGCCCCACAGGTGCTGGAAGCAGGTGCTACTGCCTGTCACTAGCAATGGCTCAGTCCCACAGAGAGTGCAGTAACATAGGAGCTGCTGCCCTGAGGCTGCTTTCTTATTTCCCTTTTTATCACAAGACCTGCCTGTATTCTGCCCAAACCTCCCTCCCTCTTTGTCCACTCAGACCTCCTTTTTCCTCAGCACATCTTCCTTGTTGCCTTCCATTGCC
>WEIU01001719.1:26114-75739 GCA_013389925.1 Aegithalos caudatus | reverse complement strand
TCTAAAATCAGTAATGTAATTTTTGCATAGGTAATGAATCAACATTGAAAATGTTCTTTAATCTGCGTTCTCTCCTTATTTCTTCTGTAGATTTTACTCTTGTTTGTAAACAAATGTACAAAGATGGCTGCTTACTAACCAGTTATTTCTAGATGTGAGGGCTTTGGCCTAATAGTCCCAATGATTCTTTGGAGAAGCAGGAAGGAGGTTCATTGTTGTTCTTGCCCTACACAGTGACAGTGTAGAACTATCATTGAATGAATGTATGGCCATATTGGAAGATGTGTTAAAGCTGACCTTTAAAGTAACAGTTGGACTTTAAATTATTCATTTAAAATGACAAAGGTTCTTGGAGCGACATAAACAACAATATCCTCATCAACGGTTTGAAAAAGTGGAAACACAAAATCAAAATTTAAAGAGGGATGAAAAAGAAGGAACACCTCAGAAGATTTGAAAGTTGATCTAATAATTATTATTATATGAAAATGAAATGGAAACCTAGGAGTATTGCACAGCAACCTTGAGTCCAATACTATAAATTAGATTTTATAACAAATGACTGAATGATAACATACAAATTATTTTGAAATTATGCTGAGGCTGTGTAGGAAAAGTTACCTTGTAGATAATAGTTCAAATAAGTCCAACTATCAATGCTTTTTCTGGGTTATGACTGAGAAAAAAAATGTACTTGCTATTATTGTGGTGATCTTTGATCTACTGTATTTAGAAAATTTTGGGCAGATGATGCTGTTCCAAAGTATGTCATTCACACAGAGAAAAGGAATTGATTACAATGATTGATGTTTAACTGTTTTAACTTTTATTAGCAAGAGTAGACAGCAAAACAGCGTATAGAGCAAATTATAAAAAATAATTAATCACCACTTTTGACTAAATAAAACCCAAACAAAAGCTTACAGCAATATGTGCTCAGAGGTAAAATTATAGAATCCAAAGCTCACAATGGTATACAGCAACAAGGGATCAAGAACAACTAAACACTATCAAAGCACTGAAAGTACAAGAAATACCAAGGAAAATATTCAGACATTGATTACTCCAATAGGAAATAAAAGATAACCCCCAAAAAACTAAAGTACTGACTCATTATAAATGAATCAGTCTTCACTGAAAAGGTCATCTACTGACATAGAGCTAACAGAGTTACCATCACTGACAGCGTCAAGTGAGAAAAGGAAAGGTTACATAGTGCGCAGAGAAGAGAAATATGTCACACATACAGCTGGACATTGTCACAAAAGTGGCTGATGAAATCTTAGGTTAAGACTAAATATGAGACTGCTTTTCAAACCAAAAAGATATGAAAAGAATCAGGAGCCCATAATGGTAGCTTTTATTTAGCTGAAAAGAGAGTAATCACATTTTGGGGAATAGTTTGGATTCCCAGAAATATTTTTGTAAAAAAATTTTGGTTTTAACCATAGTAGAAAATAGCACAGATTAATTAGAAATGTTAGACCACTGTAGGTGACTTATTAACAACTAGATGCTAAATTAATTAATAACAAATTATGTCAATAGGAAATTACATTAATACAAAATAAACTTGCTTAGTAACTTTGCCAGTAACATTTGCATTCTCACAGGTTTTATCAGGGTTTTTATAATAATCAACTGTTAAAAAGGAGGTCCTTTTTAAACTTTGAAACTTAATGTCTCAGGACTTATTAATACTGACAGGATAATAAAAAGGGTAAAAAAGGTAAATAGAACATAAAAATTTCCAGCAGTGACTGTTTCAGCAGAAGGTGTTATGAAAGACCAAAGTCAACATAAAATAATATTTTACATACTTATCCCTGGAAGAGATGGTGAGGTTCCGATTTCTATTTAATTTGCTTAGCCTGACTTTCTCTCAAATGAAGCTCTGCTAAAATATACTGGAGATCCCTGCTCAATTCCTGTCATGTCTTCTTCTTCATCATGTTGTTAATGAAGAAACAAAAAGACCTATCAGAGTTAATTATTCTGACATTTTTATATCTTGTGGTTGATTATTTTGATAATTAAGAGGCTCTCAGAGCTTTCCTGGGCTTCAATTTTGTCTAAGATTTTCTTCCATTTGGATTGTTTCATGTATAACATGGTGAAAGCTCACACTGAGCCCTTACTGAGTCTTTCCTCCCTATGCATCCATTTACTTCATCACACTTCCAGGAATGTCATTACCTTTGGAACTTCTGTTCTTTAATTAAATCCAGCTCAGGTTGGTCTGACGGAGATCAGATTTTATGTGCACAAAAAGCAAGACTGTAAAGTTTGCTTCTATAGAAAAATACACTAAGACTTTGTATTTATATAGATATATATTTGTCTATGTGTGTGTGTAAAAAATAAAAAAAATACCATATGATTTTGAAAAGGTCCTTTATTTCACACTACTCAATTGTCAGGAATTTGGGTAAGATTTCTGTTATTAGAATGACTCAGGAAAGTAAAAACGAAGTTAAATATATTTTAATTTTTTTTATCATACTTTCAGAGATCAGTCAAATGCATCTTTTTACCTATATAAATGATTTTCTCCTGGAGCTGTTTCTCTGTTTTCTTGCTATTTCTCTGTTTAAAGGAGATTTAATATTGAAACGCTAATTCCATAAGAATTCAATTCTTCTTCATGCACTTACTGTTCAGGATGTTTGCATCATTCACACACTGATTAATCTTTATGTTTACAGAGTGCAAAAGTCTTGTGTTGGTGCTCTGCAGCACAATAATTTTCCCTCTATGTATCCAAAAATAAATAATTTTCTATTTTACTTGCAATTCTAATTATAATTCTTTTAAATAAAAGGAAAATCTTCCTTGGAACATGCTGGACATGGGAGAAGAAAACTAAAATCTTCGTGGAATTAAAACAGATGTGAAACAAGCTTTATTTCTACAAAAGTCAATGAATGTGTTGACATTTATTTCAATTGCACAGGATATGATACCTCAAATTTTCAGAGGATGCTAAAAATACTTTAGATGCCGCCTGAGATGAACATACTTGTTCAAAGATAACATAATTAAAAAGTACTTTCACATCTGTTGGAACAAAGCATATCTTTCATTGTCTTTATTTTAGGAGGACTGGAATATGGTATTTGAACAGTGTGTCTCTAAATTCTCTAAGTCATTCTTTTTTTTTTTTTGCACTAAACTTCACTAAAGAAATATTTGTTCTAAAAAATCAGGTCTTTCATCTGTTCTCAATAAAATGTCACATTTTTTATGAAGCAAAAACCCCAGAATGTTTTATTTCAAAGCCCAGGTAGGATCAGAATATTTCTTTTATCATTCACATAATTTCATAACAAATAAAGGAATATCAGAAAAAGAAAAAATCTTGGGATTTTTTTCTCATAAAAAAATTTTTAAAGAATTTTTTCATAGGATAGTGATTACATTTGTAAAAAAGCAATAGTAAAACCCCAACTTTTTTATGGAATTCCATCATCCAAGATTTTTAACTGCATTGGTGACAAGTTTGATTTCATCTAAGTTGCATGATCAAAAACATAAGATCTTGATTTGCTGGTTTGCTAGTGACTCCTGAAATACATGAAAAATTTTATTTCAAGCAGAGCAATGTGCAAATGTAATACTGTTCTGAAAGCTGAGTGAACTGTCATCAGATTTAGTTTATCCATCTGTGTGCAGCATTGCATGGTACTTTAGAGACGTGATACTTTAAAGCCAAATGTTAAAGCCATGCGAGGTCTCTTTATTCTCTGCTAGAATATTCTTGTGTAATCAATATTTTTTATATATATATATTTGAGTACAGTTAAGCCAGGGTTTTTTTCATTATCAGGATGCTGCCCTGTGACTCAGTGTGACCAGGACCCCAATATCACACACTACACTCTCTGTTCAAGTGCTCTCTGTGAGGTTGAGGTCAGAGCTGTGGAAAACAGTAAGATGTTTCCTTTAGGGAAGCCTGATAAGATGTTTTAAATTATACCTCCTTGGTGTGTGTGTTGAGGCTTGTCTTTCACACCTGGTTTACAAAACTGTAGTGGCAAGGTAGATGCTCCAGAAAGGAGTGGGGCACCCACTGGCCACCCATGCCTAGCTCAGCCTGTCTCCCACTTGCTCTGCTCAAAGTAAGAGAAATTTGAGGATAGGCTTGGTAGGCTTAATCACAGCTTTGCCCTTAGTGGATTTACCCACACCACACTAATAAGCCATTCCTGGGGAGAATCAAGAGGTTATGTCATGCAATGATCAATCCCTTGAACATGGATTTATATTCCCAAAATTCAACATAGATATGACAGCATAAGGACATCAGCTGTCAATATCAATCTCTATTTTGTCCCTTCACATCTAAAATTTTGAAGCCACTGAGGGTTGTGCAGCATCACAAAGACAGCACTGGACTGTTGGTCCACAGTTCTTTATCAGGTCTAAACCTTCCAGCTGTGCTGGAGATATGTGATTGCAATGACAAAGAGTTTAAAAAAGGTGTGAAAGAATAAACAGTGTAAGAGAGACAGAGTGACTTTTGGCATATACACACATGGTAACTGCTGCAGGTGCAGTATTAAGCCCTCCACTGTCCCTTACAGTGAATTTGTCCACACCAATGACCAATGCAGAGACAGTCTGCAGGCATCATGATATCACTTGGAAATATGAAGGAAAAAGACAAGGGGGAAGAGATATAAGGTGAAACAGGAGCAGGAACTGAAACCAGGCCTGTGGGTCCTTGTGACAGTGTTAAAGTAGTTAAGCATGAGGTAGGAGGTAAATAGTCATCAGGCATTTCTGGAGGTGACATGCACAGGACCCACCATCAGGAAAACAGAAGCTTATGGGAGAACTTTCCTTTAGACACTTTTAAACTTAAATATCAAAAAGTATTCCATATTTGGGAAGAGTCCAAATTGAGTCAGTCATATACCCTTGATAATTCTCCAGGGTTACATTTAGGCAACACAGCATCAGCTACTTCAGTTTGCAGATCCTCTTCTACAGTACCACACTGGGAAAAGAATGTGGGCACAGTCCCAATATCCTTCTGCCTGTCCAACTGCATTCTGACAGTTACCACTAGCAGATGTTTAGGAGAGAGCTCAATTCTAGAGCAGCCATTTAGAACACTCCATCAATCACCCATTAAGTAGAATTTAGATCCTTGCTTTTAAAAGCTTGTATCTGCATTAAATTTTCCTATTTAAATCCAGTTGTACTTTTGCACTGCAAAATACCTGGTGACAATATAATCTGACTTTATCAAGTCACTTCTGATAATTTTGAATAAAATATTATTAATTTTCAGAAGGGGGAGTTACTCTATAAATTGTGGGAAACTACCGAGTAACGTAATCACACCAATGTGGCTACATACGTTCTCGTTTATTTCACGCAAAATGGTCGCTTATATACAGTTCACTATAGCTTACATTTCCAGACATTCCCTCATTGGCGTGCAGCATAAAAGAATGCAAACAAACAAGTGTTTATTCTAAACTTAAGGTGGCTAAAGCTTTCAGGCTAACACTTGCACCTATTACTAAATAGGTGCACTACTTTCTCTAGGGCATACCTTAACACAATTTCTAACTGCGCCACAAGCTCTGGCCTTGCTCAGGCCTCACTCCTGAGGGCCTAGGCAGAGGCCCAGTCTGGGTTGGCCAAACTAATGCAGGAGCAGGTCATGGCCCTGCTCTCTAAGAAATTCTCCTACAATTTTCAATAATAATTCAACAATAAAGCGACCTACATTTTAAATGGGGGTGAGATATGGCTTTTTTAATAGGTTCAAAAGTGCTGACATATTAAAAAGCTGTGAGCTGCCTCAGTGTGACAATCTTAATTTTTACTGACATACAGTCAGCAAATAGAATAGCAATTACCATTAGTACAGTTAGTACAGTGATAATCATGGCTTCGCAAAGTAGAGAGTGGAGATTTTAATTGATCACTTACCAAAATAACAACAACAAACCACAAAAAAACCTACAAACCACAAAGAGAAGGAAAAGAGACTGGTTTGCAGCAATTGCGAAAACTAAATACATAATTTCCTTTCTTTTAATTTTGGATCAATGCTAGAAAAATTTCAGAACTACTAGTAAAATGAATGCCTACTATATTTTTACATATTGACATAGACATTGTGTCCTGGTTTAGAAAGACAGATATCTGCCAGCAAAAAGCTGGAAGTTCCCTTGGAAGAGAGAATGTAAAACCCTCCCCCAAATTATTATAATTTTGCAATTAGGGGCTTTCAGGAAAAGTTTTGGGAATAGGATTAACAGTACTTTAATAGGAATATTAAAAATACAAATGTAGTAATACAGAAAA
Source organism: Aegithalos caudatus (assembly GCA_013389925.1). Lineage (NCBI taxonomy): Eukaryota > Metazoa > Chordata > Aves > Passeriformes > Aegithalidae > Aegithalos > Aegithalos caudatus. The sequence continues at coordinate 69,415 of WEIU01001719.1, read as the reverse complement.
ACATGCAAATAAAACAAACAAAAACCCTAGAAAACCCTGACAGAGTCAGGGATGTAACGTGACACCCTGTTGGTCAGGGTGTTAGAAGCAGTCCAGATGAATCCTCCTGGAGTTACAGATGCAGTTGTGTGTAGTAGAGATGATTCTGTAGAAAAGTTAAGTGGTGGTGAGATGGGTCCAGTCTTCCTCTGGGAATTCAGTGGAAAACAGGATGCCAGGTGTTCCTGAGTCTCTCTTTTATCCAGGTAGGAATGCTTGGGGCACCCCTCTCTGGGTGGAGCATCTCACAATGGGATGATTCAATGTGTCATTGGTGAGCCTTAATGGCCCATTAGCAGCAGATATCCCCCGGAGGGAGGATGGGTGGTGAAAGAGATAAGAAACACTGCCCCACCTGGTTTTAACAGCTGGGTCATTATCAGAAAGCATCTGCCCCAAAACTCGCATTTGGCCACCTCTTTGTTTTGGTCAAGTACTCATAAGCATCCAGTACTTAGTCTCCCAGCAACTTTATGGGAAAAAGACTCTAAGTAAAAGGAACAAATTGAACCCCCAACACATTGTAAGTTTCAGAAGTTTTGTTTAGCTCAGTTTTCCAGAAATTTTCTAATTTAAGCTTATTACCAATCACTGCAAATGGTCATAAGAAAAAAAAAAAAAAAAAAAGGCAGTCTGACTTCAGGGGAAAGGATTAAAACATATTAATTTAAAATGTCTCATTAATTAATTCAAAAACTATCAACATTAAATATTCAACTTCACTCAATAAAGTGTCCCATCCTTAGAAACGTGTATGCTTTAACCAGCCTTATGTCTTTGCTCCAGAAGAACAGCACTGTATCCTACTAGAAATCGCCAAAGGTTTTATTTTTAATGGATTTTAATGAATTCAGCATTCCTCATTAACAAAATCTTGGAAGCTTGATTTCTTCAAAGTTAATTAGACAGAAGAAAAAAGAATCAGAGACCAGAATACAGAGGGAGGAAGGAGCATCTGGGATGTGTTGGAATAAAAAGATGTGCTGGTAACAGAAGGAAAAGAAAAAGCCATTAGTGGAGCTCTCAAAGCTAACAAGGTATTCACCATTCCTGGTGATCATTCTAACTGAGCAAGAAAGGGATAATAAGTAAAATATACAACTCAAACCATATGTCTGAAATGTTCTCCTGTTTAGTAATTTTTCAGAGAAAAATACCCTATGCCTCACACCAAAAGAAATTATCCTCTTCACCTTCTGTTTAATGGTGAAACCTGAGCACAAGTGGCTCAAATGGAAATGATTCTTAGCTGGTCTGCCTTTTTATGGATTCATTACATCCTACTCACTCCTTCAATACTATACAAATAACACCACAAATTTTAAACAATTCTGTTAGCAGATACTGCTAGTTAAAAATGGGTAATCAGACTGATAGAATATAAGATTTGCAGGGGTTGAATAGTATTGAGGGAATCTCAGGCCAATTTTATCTACTCAGTTTGATTCCCTAGAAATAGGGCTTCATCTCTTAAATTTGTGCTACAGTAGCATACAGGAAGATGCCCTTAAATAGACAGTAATTTAAATAAATCATATGAAATTTCCTTGTTATAAGATGCATTAGGGCAAGAACAGGTTTAGTGGTTGGCAGAGTCAAATAAAACTCCATTACCATCTCACTGTAAGGGCAAAGGAAACTTCATTGTTTGATATTGAACTGGTAGTGCCCACTCCCTTTTCACAAATACCATAGCCAAATGATATTTGCTGTAGTGATAAAAACATCAGAAAGTTTTTTTCCCAAATGAATTGACTACAGTTTTGATTTGGAGGAGCTGTTTCAGGTAATTCTATGTTAGCTGTTATCCAAACATGTTTTCCAAAGCATATGAGATCTCCTGCATTTTTCTTATTTTATCAAAATAATATTGGGGGTGGAAATTTCAGTACTTTGCTTCTGCACAGTTTTGGCAATCAGTAGTATGCAGTAAAACACTTTCCTCAAATGCAAATCCTGTACACAAATATTTAGCAGATTTTTGACCTAGAATTATCTTGCAGTATGATCACTTATTCTCCTTTCCTCTCTCCTTTTATTAGTTTCTCAATTGTATTGCAAGAAAGGAATTTCCTCTTTGTATTGCAAAGAGGAAACAGAATGTGACATTTTTCTGATGTTATGAAAGGAAAACTGCCTTCTAAAACACCGATTTTCACTTAGTGATGTTATCTTAGAATACTTCTCAAAGAACTTTGGAAGAGTTTTCTGAAACTTGAAAAGACTTCTTTGTCCATTTAAGACACTAGTTTAATAAGCTCTAAAAATAATGTTAATTTCTGAGATTCAGCTTTTTATCTTAGTGTAGGTACAAAGTACAATATCTAATGTGCTTGTGGTTTTCATTGGAGCATAACAGACTCTTTCAGTTCTCTGGCGATTTTGTGCTACAACATGCAGTGATTTTTTATTCACTTTCATATTCAGACCTGAAGAGCTTAGTGGCACAGTCGCACACTGCAGCAATATGAGAGCTTCACAGTTTTTAGGGTTTTCAATTAAGAGGTATTGGCAAGGGTGCTATGACCAGTATTCCATGGAAAATATCCATAGACTTGGACCTCAAAAATTTAATGTCATTTCACATTGATTAATTGCCAGGAGAAGAGGATGCATGGATCTTTCCTAATGCTTTTAGAGTTGTGTAGCAATGTATCTACATAACTTGGAATACAAAGTGCTCCAGCCAAACTACCACCTGTAGGTATTTGTTATTGTTATCAGAACCCTCAGGAATTTGTCAAGGTTACTCAGAAAAACAAGGCTAAAATAAGAAAAGAAGTGCCTGAGAAATAGAATACCAGGAATGAAAGACCTAGATAAAGGAGGCCCACAGAGAAATAACCTGGGACCAATCATGTTCCCTGGAGGGTGTGTGCTGGATGGATGGACAAGACAGAGAATCCAATCAAATAATGACAAATGTGTGAACAAGCAGCCTTAGAATCTCTAACTGTAGCTTAATGTAAACAATAAACAGCTTCTGCTCAATCATATTGGTTGCATTACTCAGTTGCCCATTTTCTCCCTGCCAACAGAGTTGGTGATGTTATTAGTTGCCAAAATAACTGTCAAGATCTGAATTAGGATTATTTAAAAACAGATTTCTTTGTTTCCCTAAAGCACCCTACACATTTAATATTAACATATACCCAAGTTAATATGAGAATATCTTCTTAATTTTCAAGACCTGACCCAGTGGCTGCACACAACTATTTATTTTTAGTCAAAATTATAAAATCATGGAATAATATAAAGATTTGGGTTGGAAGGGACTATAAAGTTCTTCTATTTCCAACCCCCCTGCCATGGATAGGGACACTTTCCACCATGTTGGCCAGAACTCCATCTAACCTGGCCTTGAACACTTCTAGGGATGGGACATCCACAACTTCTCTGGGCCACCAATGCCAGTGCCTCACCACCCCCACAGAAAAGAATTGTCATGTCATATCTGCCATGTGAAAGATATGATGCAGATAAAAGAACAGTATAACTCAAAAGACTGTATTATAATATCATTTAGTTTCCGTCTGCCTTATCAACTTACACCAATCAAGTATTATTTTCCGGTAGTAGCTAAGCAGCTAAGTAAAAGCAACTAGGGGAGTCAGTCAAAAATTCTTGGCACATAGTCTGTTCCACAGTACAATAAAGACACAACACTGAGGTCAAAGATGTAATTAACTTTGCTTTTCATAAAGTAAATACTTCTGATTTAATATTTTGAAGTTTTCAAGTTGTATTTTTTTCTGTGCTTATTTATCTATCTACCTAGTAAATCCCAATTGACTAATCCCTTGTGTGACTTCTACACTACAGAATAAGAGGGGAAAAGTGAGACCCTCATTCATGTCAGTGTTCAGTTATTGGAGCCCACAGCAGGAGATAATGATGCTGGCAAGTACAGTAATCTGCTCTCTATAACACTGAGATAAGGGCCAAAAAAGGAATTAAGGAGACTCCTTCAAGCTAGTGACTCCAGACATATGTTTGTGGCTGATATTTTAGGTGAGTAATGTTTCAGAATATGAATATATCAGATTTGAGGAACTGCAGACCAATTGGAGTGTTTTTTGGTTTTTTTTGTTTGGTTTTTTTTTTTTTTTTAATACATAAATCAACATAAGATAAAGTATACTTTTAAATTATGCTATTTAAGTAATACAAATATAAAATTTAAGTATTCACCCATGGGCTTATAGCCAGAGAAACCTGAGGCCTGCAAGTAAGTGATCAGTTTTTAAAATTAGGTTTAAAAATAATGCAGATTTTTCCAATCAGATCTTCTGTTCTTATCTGCTTTTTATTAGGTTTTTGTTCTTATTTGTATCTTCTAATGAAAAATAGCATACCTCTGCTTCTGACACTAGCACATTTGTTCAGTACGCTACAATTAAATTTCACTGTGGGTAGAATTTTTTACATTCTGAGGATGAAAACAAATGCATCAGGGATTCAGAGTGCAAACATGATACTCCAGGTAGTAGGACTGTCCCTTTGAAAAATAAATCTTTGGTTACAAGACACCATTTTGAAACTGTGTGTAACAAACCAAATGTGCACTTCAGTGGGAAGTGTGGAGAAATAATAAGGGGGTCTCAGTACTCAAAAAATATATTTTTTATCTGATAAAAAACCCAGCCTTTTTGTGCAAATCAGGATGAAGTCAGAGATTGAAAACATCTGTAGGAAGTCTCACTTCTTTTCTATGGCCCATAAAAGAAACAAACAAAATAAAAAAATAAACCCAAAATACTTTTGCCCCACAAAAACCCCAAATATCAACACCTGTGTCCCATTCCACTGTGACAGTGGGAGTTGGGGAGGATTCTCTTAATAAATTTTTTTGGACAAAAATAAAGCACAAATGAAGCAATTTTTATCTGAGAACTGTTTATTGATTAAAAAAAAAGGAGAGGGGGTAAGTGTTCCTACTAAAGGGGGATAGGAAAAGGAGCAGAGAGCAGAAAAAGAGAGAGAGAGGAAAGAAACAGAAGACAGGGAACAGCGTTACCACGAGAACCCCAGCTCTTTTCAGCATGGGCTTAGCAGGTGGAGCGTGAGTGCTGCAAACCACAGTGTGTTTGCATAGCTCTCATGGCGGGCCGGGCACGATTTCCAAACAGTAACAGCTGCATGCTCCTTCCATCGGTGGGGAACAGGCTGTTGTGGCCACAGGTGCAGTCCTGGAACAGTTGCAGGTTCCCAGGGTCAAGGCATGGCGGTTTGCAGGTATAATCAAATGTGTACAGGTGGCAGCAGCAGGCTAGTCACTACGGGGCAGTGTACGGCAGGCTGGTGCAGGAGAGTGGCTGCAGATGTGCCCAGGAAGCACTGTGAGAAATTAAGCTATGATTTGTGTCAGATTAAAAAAAAATATGTGTAATGATAACTGAACAAAGTGTTGTAGTTACTAAACAGAATAGTTAAACAAAGATGTAACTGTATAAAACTGCAAGCAAGGCAAAACTGTCATGAGAAGGAACTAGAAGTCAGTGAAGAGTGAAAAATAGACTCTGGCCCTCCCCCCACAGCAACCACCAGAAACACTGAAGACTAGAAACTAGATGACACAATGAAGAATGAAAACTGGATGTCACAACAAAGAATAGAAACTGAACATCACAACAAAGAACGGAAACTAAACCTCGTAAGGGGGAATAGAAACTGGGAGGAAATTACTAAGATGAACATGTACAAATACCTGCAAAACTAACAATTAGTGCGCATATCAGTAAAGCAGTGACTTCCCACGCACCAGTGTTGTATTGCCCATTTTTTGCCAAATGCAAAATTAATGAATTGCTTAATTTAAAAATGGAATAAAGGAGTATGCCTCCTCATTTATAACAGGACGGCAGGGATGGCTGGCTGCAGTGGCACTCACTCTGTTGGGGAGGCACCAGAGCATGAGGTCGTAGCAATGATAAGCTGGTTTACAGGAACAATGAAGCAGGACCACAGGAAGGAAAAGGTAGACCCTACAAGTGAGCCCCAACTCCCTCCGAGATAGCCAACGCAAAATGGCTCCAGTTGTGTTGCAGATAGCTGTTTTTATCTACGAAGGTTACTCCCACAGCTTGATTTCATGGGCGTTCGGGCATTTGTGGAGGGCATTGCCCCACTGGCAATCATGGAGGCTTTCCTTGCCCTGAATGGCTAGTAGGCAAAGCCTCTCCAGGGAAAGGGATGCCCGTACAGTTTTTACAGGAATCTTTTACCTCATGTGTAACATATGTTGAGGCATAAATACAGATTGGTCCCTCTCAACCTGAAAAACAGCAAAAGCAATGTAACTACGAAGTGTCATTATGCCCTACTTTTCACTTCTGTATTGTTGCAGCATTATTGATTTTAGTAGTTGCTTCTTATTTTCAATACACTGACAACATCAAACAAATTTGTAGATCTTATTTTCTTTTCCTAGTTCACAAATATTTAATCTACACTGTTCTAAATATTAGGCTATGTCTTTTGGAAAATACATTTTCTAGGTGAATTAGGCACGCAAATAATTACACTGGGTCAAGCTGAAGGTTTGGCCACCCCTTTATCCTGTGCCTGGCAGGGTCAGGAACTAGAAGTATATTCAGGGAATATATAGCATTATTCTTCTCATTGTCCCTCTGTATTTATAGCATTTTCTACATGGACATTTCCTGTACATGGGATTATACCCATACCAGTGTGTATAACAGTCTTTCTCCAACTTTTCTACCAGAATTCATTCACTTCTGAAATTAAAAATTTGTATTTCTATCACCCACAGTCCACTGTGCCTTAAAAAGTACTGACTTCTGCTTAACTTAAAACATCAATTGGATAATTGTCTAAAGTTTTCACTGCCTGTCTTGGACATAATGAATATCAATATTGTGTAAACTGGGCAGCTACATGATTATAAGCGTTTTGTGACAAATCAGTCCATGAAATATGGACTGATTCTATGAATATTAATTATATTTACATTAAATTTTATATTATAATTATATTCATAAAATATTGAATTTCTCTCATATGATTCCAGGTTGTTCATGTTCCATGAGCAACAAATACCATTATCAGATCCCTTTTACACTGGGTTGCTTTATCGTGACAACTCATGTAATTTTTTACAGTTTTTGTACAGTACTTACAAATATATTTGACAGAACTTGGAAGTTACACAAATAGAAGAGCAATATATGCCTTAGTATACTACTGGCTGTAATCATTTCACGTTCACCAATTTGGTCAGATTATCCGAGTCACAGCACCAATTAATGTTTCCTATTCTTATATATGACCAGGAGAGCTCAAAAAGCAAAACAGTTTAACCTAAAAGTTACTAAAGATAGTTTATTCACACACTTCAGAATAAGAAATAAGAAAAGAGATTAAAAAAAAAAAAAATGAAACTTTCAAAACATCCTTCCCTCCTCCCACAAGTATTCAGTTTCCTACACACAACATAAAAAGACAAAACTCGTAATTTCAGTTAGCTTTACCATTTAAAAATAATCCTTCATCAGTTCTTTCAGAAAAGTCTTATGCAGACGTGGTCATATGAGGAACAGTCCTTTGGTAACTTCAATACCACACATCCAAAGCAGCCTGAAAGGAGCCTCTGTAAACTGTGAAATCCTACCTATTAGCAGCTTACCCAACACTGCATATAGGTCATAACCTGCTTATTGGGGGTATTGTTTAATGATGCATCCTCTAGTATAAAACAAAGATTCTCTTTATCTGTTTCTAAAATCTTCATCTCAAAACTAAAAATCTCCTTTCTCCTTAGGAGCAAAAACAACGTCATATCATTTATACTAGTACTTTACATTCCCCCCAGACAGCATCTATATGTTACAGGAAAAAAAATAGTCCATTCTCCACAATTACTAGAAACGTCCAGCCACATTATGCCACTCCTCTTCTTTTGCCCCAAATAATCTTTCCACTTTCTCTTCACTGACTCAGTCTCATGCTATGTCTTTTTATGGTTCAATTACTTTGTCTTGTCTTCAGTCCAGATAAGGATAACGCTTTGGAAGTTCATCTGCTGGCAAGAAAGAGTGAAAAGTGCCCAGGCCTGCGGTGGTCACGAGGTCTCTGCCGGCGGGAGCTGCAAAGATCTCAAAGCCCTGCCGGTGGGGAGGTGGTGGATGTCTTCTTTTCCACCCCTCAATCCAATGGCATGGGCCACTCAGAGCTGCTCTCTGAGGCCTGAGGAAGGAGGTGGGGGAGGGGAAATCTCCCCCAGCCCCAGCCGGCAACAGCTGCAGCTGCCGGGGCTTTTCTTCCCCTCCCCAATGAATACTTGCCAGCCGTGATTGGGCCAGCCGGCATGGCCAGGAAGCTCCCCTGGTGGGGCAGCGGCTCCTGAAGACCAGGCCGGGCCTGGCCTGGTCACCCAGGGGCACCGGAGCCTGGCCCCATCCATGTGGCAGCTGCTGTACGATGTTACCTGGCGGCTCACCCGGAGAAATGAGGGTGGCTCCAATACATTCACAGCTTTATATGGGTATTATCAAAAGTCACATTGTGGTCTGTCAGTGGTCAAACCACATGCCAATAACCAAGGACTGGCTCCCAATAAGTCTGTCCTTTTTAAAGGAATTCAAAAGGTCCTTAGGAAGTGGTATTCCATCTTTTTCTTCAACTAAAATCCAAACCGTGTTAACCCATAATGCTGGCTTTAAAATATTAAAGAGAATCAGAAAAATGTCTGTTCACTGCTAATGAACATTAATGGACCAATAAAAAGTAGTTATATAATAGGTCCACACAATATTTTCCTATAAATAATTAGGTATGTGAACCTATGTTAAGATGAGGTGTCAAAATTTTTTTCAAATTTGTATTCTGCTTTAATATTTTTCTGTTTGTATTTTTCTTAACTGATAGTATTTGCATTGATCAACTAAAATGTGTCATGTGAAATATGTCATTGTTATAGGTTAACACAGTTTAGTATTTAGTTAAAGAAGAATATAGAATATTGCCCTGTCAGGGCTTTAAAAAGTGTTTGGGAAAGAACAGAAACCTATCAGAAGCCAGTTCTTAGTTATTGGCATGTGGTTTGACCACTGGGAAGGATGAAGGCAACATGGTAATACTCATATTAAGCTGAGACTGTGTTCAAGTTCTCTCTTTGCTTCCAGTGAGCTACCAGGTAATATCGTGGGTGTTGGAGTCCAAGGTCAGGGACCTCAGCAGAGATGTCTGGGACCTGAGCAAGAAGGTTTGATACCTGTACAGGGGGGTCTGGGATCTGTACAGGGGGCTTGGAAACCCTGGCACAGAGCCTAGGAAGAGACTGGCTTTGACTTCAGTCCACGGGAAAGACTTCCAACATTGAAAGAGGAATTGCAAATCACAAAGGTGGGAAAAACAGTAGTGTAGTTTATCACCAGGTGAAATTTCTGCAGATTTGGGGTTTTAGAATGGAGGCAAATGGGACAAGATGGAAGATATGGGGCGATGCCCTGAGTTCTTCTTCTTCTTCCCCTCCATCTTCTGCTGTGATGGTGACATTTTTAGATTGGGTTTAAGTACAGATGGACTGTCTAACATAAGTGATAGGTATTGGTAAACTTTTGTAAATATAGTACATGTAGTATATAGTATAAAGAGTTAACGCTGCCCCAAGGCCAGTCAGTCGTCCGTCAGCTGGTCAGGAGTCAGCGATGATCTGAGCTGCAGCAAAAACCTCAGCAGGGCAAAGAAAAAATGTATTAGATAAAAAAGAATAAACAACCTAAAAAACAGAGCAAATGATTCCTGGATTTCTTCTTTAGAATGGGGCTTGAGAAAAAGATGTTTTCTTACATCTTGGGAGTCATTTCAACACAGAGACAATCTCGAGACGTGGGCAGCAGAGGGGGGCCTGGCTTAGGCCCCACTGCCCCTGGGTAGCCGGGCCGGGCCCAGCCAGGCTTCCAGGAGCCGCTGCCCACGGGGGGTGTGGCCTGGCCAGCTGAGCCACTTTTCCCTCGGCTGCCAGCAGGGGAGAAGGGAGACTGCAGGTCGGCCATGCTGGCAGCATGCCCAGGGCTGCGGTGGAGCAGGTCAGGCCATGGCCAGGCCCAGTGGCAGCTGGCAATGAGAAAGGGGAGCCTGCAGCCTCTAATAACAGCTCTGTGCTGGGATACCCTGGGTGAAACTGAGGGGTGGAAGCAAGAGACATTCACCAACCAGGCTGCTCTAAATCTTCTCAGCTTGAGTTTTCTTCCCCCATCCCTGCAGAGCTTTTTGAAAATCATGGCTACTGCTGGCCGGCAAAGATCACATGACCATCTGCAAGCCCCAGGCAAGAATGTTAACTCTTTCCTGACACAGCTTGAGACTTTTTAAAACTCTAATCTTTCTCAAAGAGAGAAAAAAAGCCAAATTAGAAATATGTAAAGGGACAATATAGATGTCTCAAAGTCAGTAAAGGAAGACTGACCTCTTAGGTGGGAGAGATGACAAGTTGCCTTAGTCCTAGGCTGAAAAAAAATCCTATGAGTTGTGGTAACAGCCTGTAATATGAATATGCTAGAATTATCTTTTAAATCATGGACAATATGAATTTGGAGATGATTTGTAGATTTTTGAGCAAAAGCATCTGTGATGTACTAAGTGAATATTGAATTAGAAGTTGTGATCTAGTGATCCCATAAGATGTTTAAACAGAGAGAGATGAGAAGAAGCCCTCTATGCTAATGAAGAAGTAAGAAGACATCTCTCTTCCCTAAGATGAAGAATCCTTTGCCTTTGAAGTTTCTCATCTTTAAAAGGTGACACCCCAGTATATGTGTCTATGGCCCATATGTAGTCATGGGAAAAGGCTATGTGATATTGGAGGTTACAACTGCAGAACTTTCCCGAGTAGGCTGCTTTTGTGAGAGTTGGAAGCCACAAGCAGACTGTTTTCTCCTGTAGAAAGTTACCAAAACAAAATAGGAGATTTCTCTCTCTCAGAGACTGAATGAAGGACTATTTTATGAGGAGTACTGAACTGGACTTCTGAGTTTTGCCTCTTTACATTGTTTGTAAGAAGGTTAACATTTTGTAGTAGGATAAGTTGTTGTTTTAGAAGTTTCATTTTTTTTTCTTTTCTTATTTTCTTCTTCTTGGAGTGTGTTAATAAAACTGTTTACTTTTAAGCTAAACCTGTTTTGCCATTGCATCCTAATCCTGTTTTATAGCAGAAACAAAGAAATAAAATTTGGCGAATGTGAAACCACTACATTTTTAGTGCTCCCACCCAGTTACGAATCCAAACCGAGAACAGTAATGTATTATTGCTTAGAAATTAGATATTAGGGAAAATAAAATAGAGGAAGCAAAGGTATCTTTACTATTAATAACCTGTCAAACTTTAATTTTTAAGTATGGTTATTACCTAAGATTTTAGGTAGATCATATATCTTAAGAAGAGTATATACTACCTATGAATGAACATATACAAACAACAGTTATGCTAAAGTACTGTATGCACAGTCTTATTAAGGACTCAACAACAAGATTTACCATATTAAACTAATCCACCAAGTACTCCAAATTAATTCACATCCCAAGAGAAGACACTGGATTTCTACAAATCTTCAATCCATTGCATCGTTGGGGTTTTTTTGGGGGGGGGTTTTTTTTGGTTTTTGGTTTGGGTTTTTTTTTTTTTTTCCTTTTTTTTTTTTTTTTTTCCAATTCTTTGATACAAATAATTCATTGAACTTGAGCTCAGTTTTACAGGAAGAGGAGTTCTAGGTGGCCCTGAGAATCTGTGGAAATTGCTGAGAGGCTGCAAATTGTTAAAATTATCTAATATTCTGTATTCTCTTTCTGAAGTCTTCCCTGTACCTGGTCTAGAACTTACACATCTCTTCAACTTGCTGTATAAAAACTTTTAAACTTTTCACTAAAATGTTGGGACTGAATGTGCTAGTGCTGCTCAGTCTGCTGGAGACAGGCTATGACAAAGGTCTAGGATGTCTCAGCAAGGTGTTCATCACTGTCTCCCAGTGAAAGGCTGATGGTAAAGATTAATGTATTCTTATTCACCAGCAGTCAGTGGTGATGGCCTCCTTTTCCACTTACCAGTTATAGATATATTCTATCAATTTAACATTCATGGAAGTTTTATGTAAATTTGTTAGCTGGTGATAGAAGTATGCATTAAATGTGCTGAAATTGTCATGTGCCTGAAATGTCTTTATTCCTTTCCCTCTTTCTTTTGTTCTCACACACACATAAATAATAGTGTATTAAACAGACAATAATAGTATGCAATTTAGGAACACTTGCTTATTGATCTATCTGAAAATGTGCACCAAAATAAACTGATATAACTATAGGTTAATCAATTCAGTTCTTAAAAAAAAATATAGAAACACTACAGAAAAAGGTGTGAATGGCACACAAAAATCTGTAATGAAATTAAAAAATTTATTAATGCAAATTAATTTTTTTCTTCCTACACAGACCTCTATCAAGTGCACAGTACCATGGCAGAATTCATTACTGTTTTTAAATGTACAGGTTTAAAGACCTTTTAATATTCCTAATAATTTCTATTCTGCTTATTATTGCAGAAGATAATTTGAAGACAATGGAATACAGTGGTGACAGTGTTTCTAGGATATTGTGAAAAGAAATGTATAAGGAATTTTTGTTGGATTCTCTTGTACCAAGTGGCTTTTTGTGTCTGCCAAGAGCAGCACTGCCTTAGAAAAGTAACGTCTGTCTCTCTACTGGACCATGCAGAAATACAAAATGTGAATTGCTAGGCTGAATCGCAAAAATCCTTTCCATTTTCCCCAGTGTTTAAATGGCTTTTAAAATGGATTACCTGTTCAGAGCTACACTAGTGACAAAACTAACTTTATAAAAATCTAACTTGACTTTAGGTGACCTTGATGAAGATTCAATGCTTGGATATAACAGGATGAATGCAAACTGATATTTCATGAGATCATCAATAAAATTCTTCTCTGAATGTAAAAAAAAAAAAAAAAAAAAAAAAAATACAGCAAGCCTTATGATATGAATGTGTAGTGCTTTGTCATTTTACAACAGTATTATATGTGACAGCAGACAGAAAAGACAGATTTTTTTTTTTTAGACATGGTATGTCTAAAAATCCTACAGTCCAGGAAAAGATTTCTGGCTAGAATGAAAGCAGTTCCAAAGAAGAGCGATACCTTTGTGGATGATTTCTGGAGGATGAATAGATTCACAGTACCCCAACCTTTTAAATAACCCCAGCATGAGTTGAGTTTGTATATGCAAACTGAAACATTACAGTGTGATTTCTCCTTTCTATCATGTTTCATGCCCTGATTTAGCTATAGTGGAACATTTTTAATAGCATTAAATAGTTGTAAAATGAGCCTTTGATATTTTACAGCTTTGTGCATTAATCAAAACATTTTACAAAGTTTACACAAAAAAGGATATGAATGATTGAAATTCTTGAACACTCTCAGTAGGATGATTCTGATTTAATTTTCCTCATTTACATTTTAATATTAAAAAATTTAGACATTTAGTGTATGCAATTTTGTTTATATAGTAACTTTAAATCTTTCTAATTTTAAATAAATGTGTGTATTTTCACCTGTAGTGACAATCACTTCTAAAAGCTAATCACCAGCAAGGATAATCACTAACTTGCAATTAAAGTAGCTAGTCACAATCATAATTTTAAAAAGATTAGTATGACAAATTGCTCTTGGAAGTTTATAAATAATCTTTTTCTGTGAAATAACCAAATTTTTGATTCGTTCTATATTCATTATGCCCATGCTTGTAGAGTGTAGCAATGCACTTTACAAAGGGATATCTTTGCTCATGTGTGATAAGGACAAGCTAAAAGTGAATTCTGAGAAGTTAATTCTGGTTCTGATAACAGCCTGGCCCCGGCAATATGAAAGAGGACAAGCTCAACACCTGGCTCTATACATCTTTTATAGCCTGTATCTGTTCACACAAGCCAAACATCAATAAAAAAGCTATACAGTTTTGTGGGCAGACTGTTTTTCAGTAAGTTCTTCTTTTGGTTCTCAGATCTCCTCAGCTGGGGTTGTTACTTTATCCTAAACACATCAATTGTATCAAATTGCAGTTGTTTTCTGAAATAGTTTATCAAATATTTTGTCCTGTTTTTCTTAAAAACTGTGTTAGCAGCTTCTGTAATGAGAGGAACATAAAAAAAATCTGTCACTAAATAGCACTTCAGTGGCTGGAAGAGAAAAAGCAAACCTGATGGAGAGTCTTTCTTTGAAATGAGGATTATTGATGCACTGGTTGAAGCCCAGTGTTATATCTAGCACAAGAAATCATCATTTCTGGCTCTGTTTAGCTGAGATGTTTTGTTAAAACAGAAGACGTCTAACACATTTTCAGAACTTTGCATTTCCACATATAAATATGGTCAATATAATCAAGTAGCATATTTACATGGTTAAATTAAACCATTTTCATTAAATTTTTTCCTAAGTGTCCATATAAAGGCCTTCTAAAATACTGTACATTTCTCCTTGAAGAAATAGAAATCGATATTATTCTAATGCCAATAAAAACATGAAAAAGAGTAAAAGTTTTTACTTTTTTAATAAGTACCAATACTTATTTTATATAGTATATGATGACAATGCAAGAGCATTAGATCTTCTTAACTTTTTCATGGCTTCTGACTATATGTTCCTTACACTTTCACATCCAATTCTTAAAAGAAATGCTATTTTTTTTCTAGACTGTTTTGCACTTTTGATTGATACAGTAATTTTCTTACCTTACTTACTTTTCAAATCCTTATTTTTCACAAGAAATGGGATGATTCTTTTTAGGGGCACTGTGGATTTTAATTTTTTTTTATTATTATTTTTTTCCAAACAAATAAATTCTCAAAGTGTACCAGGGGTTCAATTATGAAACAATATTTCACTTCATAAGGAATTAGAAATCCTCATTGGATTTACATGTTTTTACTAGCTGCAGGTTCATGCAACCAGTTTTGGGCATGATTCTTGCTTTTTCCATGAGTACATCCAGAAAAATCTTGAAAGTCTAACCCAGAAGTAATACCACCTTTTGATTTTCTGTCTTGAAAAATGGCTACTGTAAATTGTTGTTTGCCTCTTCTGAAACTACATTGTACTATAGAAAATATAATAATCTGGCTTTTCTTTAGCCTAAGATTTCAGTGATACTTCCAGAAAGTAGTAGTTTTAAGAGGACATTCATTAAATCATTCTACCGCTTTTGAACAACCAATCCATATTTTAAGAACCTTATCCCAGCAGAACTGAACATCAGAAAAATTGATATTAATATCTTTATATTTTTCACCATGGTTCTCTTGTTAAAAATATTTTAAGGATACTGTATACTGTAATTTAGCTTTAGTTTATTCTTCCATTCATGTTTCTTGTTTTCTTCTGTTGTTGAAGTCAACCTGTTAGAGTGACTCAGTGGAATGAAGATAGTGCCAAAAACCCTTGTGTGCTGGTTTGAAAGTAAAACTAGTGAGAGACTCCAAGTCAGAAAAAAAAAATTAATAGGAGGAATACAAGTGAAATACAATAAATGGAAATTATACAACCTGACACCATGTTAGTTAGGGTGGTGGTCCAGATGAAGTGGTCTTGTTAAAGCAGTGATCCCATAGAAAAGTCTGGGAGCTCTGGTCCTACAGGAGTCCAGCAGGTAGGTGCCCCCCATGCTGTCCCAGATTATATCCAGGTGGGAATGCTTGGCTCCTCCTCCTGGGTGGAGTATCTCACAGTGGGCTGATATCATTCTAAGAGTCATACAATGGGTCCTTGATTGCCCATTAAGCAGAGATTACTTCCAGAGGGAGTTACCTGTGAGTCATGTGGCAAGGCATTGATGGTCCATTAATAGAAGATAGCCCAGAGGGAGGGGGCAAGTGAAAACAGTGCCCCACCTAGTTTCCAACAGCTCATGAAGATGGTGATAGAATACATACTTTGGGCACATCTTACATTGTAACCTAGGACACCTTGTGTAACCATGAAAAGCACTATTTCAAAACAGAACTGTATTACTCCATTTTCTTCAAATCAGTATATGAGTAGATATCATAGTCTTACCTCACAAAGGATGAAAGTACAGTAAATTGAGGAAAAGTATTCTGTGTTTTGTAATTTTCAAACAATAATTGCAATATAAAAAATACATTCCTTTTTCTTGTTTTTAATATATGCTTTTAAAGATACCAGAAGAAAAATAGATTAGTATCTCAAAATTAAGACCCTCAAGCCACAAGGTCAAAAAAAACTTATACAAGTGCAATTTCTGCACAAGAGCAAAGCACTACTTAGAAGTGCATTAAAATGGAAAGACAAATATGCATAAGAAACACTGGAAGGACAACAATGAAGACTTCAACACAGAAAAAAAAATCTTTCATTCTAACATACTCAATATGTCTGCCTTTTAATACCAATACCAAATTCAAATTCATTGATCACACACCACAGCCACCAGGTAAGTGTGGACTGCAGGTGATTTGCCTCTGACTTACATCCATGAATAAAAAACTTGGAAAAGCAAGTCCAGAGAGTTGAAGTTGGGGCTTGGATGCTGCACAGGGGACAGGGATAAAGAGACATTTGGAGACCAAACCCACACAGAAAGCACTACCAGTGCTAGGGATGAGAATATATAGTCTCAAGACAGCATTTGAAAGGACCAGGCTCTAAAGGCTGACCTGAAGCAGCGCCTGGGAGAGGGCACCAGGGCTGGGTGGTCAGTTCAGGTCTGTCTGTGCCCTTAAGGCTCTGACAGCTAAAGACAAATATGTAAAAAACAAATACTGGGAGTACACCCACATGGTGACTTCACACCTCTGATTAACATCATTTAGATACATCTGTGCACTCAAACAAATGTAATGATGACTGGCCCAAAGGGTTCTATATTGTCATGACTGTGTGGAGTTAAGTGAACAACTGTCATTTTCATTGATACTTTATGCCAGATTTTACCAAGAATTTCTTAATCCTGTAATTTTTTTTAACTGTTACAGTATCATCTATACACTACAGGAGCAAAGGTGCTTAGTCAGTGGTCTATAAAACAAAATCTCAGTGAGATCCAGCTCTTGAAAAATTCAAATGGTCTGGATGGGTTGATATCCTTATTGCAGAAAAGAACTTGTAGACAAAAGGCATGTGAGTGAATACTTTCGTCTTTTATAAACTAACTGATTTTAAACTACTCTTCTACCTAGAGCTCAGGGAAGGTCTGTCAACACGGACCATCTCAATACATGGTCTAATATATTCATCATAGATAATAAACATTACAATTCATTTTACATTCTTGAATTTCATAAACTAATGAGAATATGTGAAGCATATGAGCAGCACCATAATCAGTCTTAAAGAAAAAGTCTCAAAATATTAACTATCCTTCTCTACATATTGCATTTATGAAACATTCACCTTTTCTGCTGAGCTCACATCATGAACGTGCTTTAGAATATACTCAAGAAAAGAAATTGTAGAAATGCATCCTGTAAGTGAACTATATAACTGTTTCAACACTGCAACCTAGAAGTATTTGAATTGTTTAACAATTTTTTCCCAGCATTAGTATTTGCACATTTTCTGAGAGCAGGTTCTTCTCCATTGGGAGATAATAGGGATTTTCACTTTCATATATTGCTAAATGTCAGAATGCAATGGAAAAAAATAGCCATTTGGAATACAGCAATGCCATGGAATTACTGAACTCTAACTACAAACTGATTTTCTAGGACTGTTTTGAATAAAGAAACCTGACTCACAAAACAGGCTGTTCTTCCTGTTCATGTGAAGTTAACACTTGGATGCAATAGCTAGGGGTAAGGATTGGAGTCAGAAGACCCAAATTACATGTTTGTGTTTAGCTACTCTTGGCTTTTCAAGATGTGCTCATTATCATGTAAATAAGCAGCCACTGTGGGTCAGTGACAATGCTGGCCTTAGAGAAGAGCTACTGATGTAAATCAGTTCTCAATACTTCTTTGGTCTGTTGAACAACTGGTCACGTTGTGAACTCATGAAAGGAAAGGTGGCAATGTGAGCCTGCAATATACCTCCCAACATCAGTAGGACTTCCACAGTGACAGTGTCCTTTGATCATCACTGTTGTTTGTTGTGGCAATGCAGGGTTTACTTCTGCAGTAGCTGACTGTGTGCTATCAACAGGAAACATGATAAAACACATACTCTATAAAGTGAAGATTGCTTGCTCAAACCAGAATCCACTGACTTTTAAAAATCAATACTAATTCTTATTGAAATTGTGTAATATAAATTGTGTTTGTTTAAATTCCACTTTGTTCAAAACAAATCATCTTTAGTGGTGGGATTTCCTTTTAAAATGAACATATAATTCTTTTCAAAATCACAGACACATTAGAAAAAAATCACAGACACATTCATTAAAAAAAAAATTTAAAAAAATTCCATCAATGTTGTCTTTTTTGGTATAAATTTGTCCAAAGAGGAACTTACTCAGACAGGTAGTAATCACAATCAGTTTGACAGAATATAGATTTAATTCTGTGTCCAATTTACATCTCAGACTTACTTTCTCAACAGAATTTCCACATTGTTCAAACCAAACTGGGTTATTTTCTTCACATCAATAGTGGGGCCATAGCTAACATTTGCATATTCCTGCATCCATGCTTTAGGAATAGGAACTGCACCACAGAAGTAAATTAGCTTTATCTATATTATGATATGAATTTGTCAGTAAGAAATACTTTTTTTTTTTTTTTTTAATTTTTTTTTAAGAATAAACCATCAAGATTATTTAGAAAACTAAAGATAAATACACAGGTTTTGGATGTAGGTTTCAAAGAGCTGGCTGGCAGCAGAGGGTGGCAGAACTGGCTTCCATGAGAAGAGTCCAAGGGCTAATCCATGCCAGTCATCTGGCAAACCCACTGCAGGACACAGCTGAGCCTGTCAGCCTTGAATGGTTTCTGAGAATACCTCTGAGAAGACACATACAATGAAAAAACAAAAGACTGCACAGCAGTGAGGACAAGAAGTATGGGAAAACAGCTGAGTGGACACCAAGATGGAAGAAGAAGAGATGGCAGAGGTGCTGCCAGCACAGGAACAGCAGCCCTCTAAGAGCCCTGCACAGGAGCAGGTGAATACTTCCTGAAGGAAGCTGAGGCATGTACAGAACCTGCTCTTAACTGTAATTTCAGTCTCCTGACAGCAACTGCAGCTTATAGAGGGGCTTTCAGACAAGAACAGTTTTTCTGACAGGAACTGTGGCCTATGAAGGGCCTATGCTAGGAGTCTTTTCCCAAACTGTATCTCATGTAGAGGGCCCGCATTTGAGCTGGGTAAAACTGTAGGCAGGAAGGGTGGCAAAGAGCAACTGTTGCTGACTGATCAGCTCCTCCTATTCGCAGTTCTCCTGCTCCATTTGGATGGAAGAAAGTAGAGGGGTTGTGCACGAAGGAATGCCTGAGAAGAGGGTTTTGGGGCAAGGTAGTTTTAGCTTTTGTCTTTGTTTCTCACCATCCAACTCTACATTTAAGGGGCAGTAAACTAAACTCAGTTTCCCAAGAGGAGTCCTGTTTGCCCATGGGGGCAAGAGGTAAGTGACGTCCCTGTCTTGGGATAATTTTTGTCATGAACTCAGCCCATGCAGACAACATTTAGATACAATGATTTCTTAATTATATAGAGAAAACTGCTTTAAAAACATGACATCTTTCTGTAACAGTAGCATTAAAAAAAAAAAAATCGACAAGTGAAACATTCCTACAGTGTCTGAAGTGTTGAAAGCTCTTCCAAGCCAGAGAACCTATATTTATATCTGCATTATTTTCTCTACACCATAAAAGTAAAGCCAACAAGACCCTAAAAAATGTTTCTACATTAAAAACGATAGTAATTATTGTCCCACAAGAAAAGAAATGTATTTATTTCCCTGAAATTAAATGTAGAAGAATAAATTCTGATAAAATTTAAGAAAACAGTCTTTCTAAGGGTGTATAATTTTAAAAAAATCAACAAAAATCTTTATATGTTTATGAAAATAAAACCATCACCATAAGCCCAGGTAAATGGAAAATTACAGACAAAAAGTCAAACACTTTCTGTTTTTCCCTTCTACTGCAATAAGCTTCTCTTACGCACTTATATAATTTCTGTGCTATGCTGGTCTCACAGAAAAAAGTGCAAATGCACACACTTCTGTATGGATACAAGGTAACAATGGAATATGTAAGAGTTATTTATAAGATTTAGATAATATTTGTGTTTCAACACTTTCCCAAATTGAGGTAATCTTCTACACAAGAATTCTCTATTTCACTAGCCTAAACAAACATTATTTAAAAAAAAAGAATAATATTTGACATACAAGCCTATTTACAGATAATTATTCTTGTGTATGCATGTATATGAATTGCACAAGAACAAAGAAAGAAGATCTGTAAAAATTTCATGGAAACACAGGACTGGGAGGCCTCCAGGTCTCTGTGGTTGGTGCGTTGTGTTATAAGACTACTTTTGTAAGCATTATGGCCTCTGCTTTGAAAAGAATTTTGAATTTTTCTGTTAGACTTTTCCATGATGTTTTAATTTGACTGAATCTGCAAAAACATGCAGCTCTACTTTCTAGGTGTTTCCTTCTAATGCCCAAACAGAACTTAGTTGCAATCAATTTCTATCCATCTTTTATTCTTCCAGCATGACTTTGATATTACTCCCTGGAGTATGCATCACATTCTTACCCTGCCCCAGTAGATGTATACAAAATAACCAAGATTCTCTCCACCATATTGGATGAATTAAAGAATGCGAGCCTATTTTTCTTTTATTGTATACACTCTTCTCTCTCTTGGTGATCCTTGAACCAATTTCTTGTTTTAGAAAGAGTTAATTATTCTTGAAAACAGCCAGTCAAAACTCTGTATGGTTCAAAATTAGGTCAATCTGTGCTTAATATAATAGAATTAAAAATTCCTTCTGTCTGCTGAATACAACTCAAATGATACAACTCATGCTTGCTTTTATCATGGATGTGAATTATTATTTTTCAGTGAGAAAAGGACTCCAGATTTCATTGTTGTTATTTATAGAGAAGCTACACTTTGTACAGTGTCCAGTGTTACATACTTCATGAAGAGAAATAAGCCTGTTCTTTGGAAGGGAATAATTTATCTAAATTTCAAAGCTCTAGCATTTAAAAGATTTCAGAATCCAAAATACTGAGTATCTGAAGAGGCTTTATTTTAAACTATAAGATTTAAAGAAGTTGAAATTACATTTCGGATTCCTTATTCCAAATTTTACTTTCAGTTTATATTTCACAGAAACATATCTGAATTTTTGATATCTCTGAGCACAGATTTTTTTAAAAAATGGGCTCAGGACTAACCTCTGACATTTGATTCCACCAATAATTGCTACATTTCCCATGACATTGTAAGAATGGCTTTCCTTACAAAGTTGACCTAAAAAAATCCTGTGTGAATCCCCTAAGCCATATAGTTGTGGATGACAAATAAAATAAGTCTTTAAAAAATATCTCAGATTGTTTTCTCAATATTTCAACAGGATAACTGCTGTCAAAAAAACCCTATAAATTAATCACTTGCTGAGTTGTGCGCATTCTATAGGAGCACTGTGATATCAAAGAAGTAGTGAAAATCAGTTTTTCTGTTCCTCATTTTTTTTAAAATAGACCATCTTTGTTTAACCCATGCAGACATCTCAGCCCTATGCTTGTTCACCCACCACAGCTGCAGAAGTGGGATCAAGGAGAGAATCAGAAGGGCAGGAGTGCAAAAACTAGTGGATTGAAGAAAAGACAACTTAATCAAAAGCCATGCACACAAGCAAAATGAAAAAAGAATTAATTAATTGTTTCCCACGGGCAGGCAGGTGTTCAGCAGCCCTGGAGGAGCAGGACCCCATCACATAATTCTGTGACTTGAGAAGACAAACACCAGGACTCCAAGCACCTCCCTTCCTCCTCCTTCCACCAGATTTATATACTGAACACGATGTCATATGCTATGGAATATGCCTTTGATCACCTGGGGGCAGCTGTCCTGGCTGTGTCCCCTCCCAAATTCCTGCATACCACTCAGCCTACTTGCTTTCAGTGAAATGCCCTTGAATCCATATTATCTCTGCTCATCAATATCTAAAACACCATGTGTTATCAACACTGTTTTAGTCACAGGTCCAAAACATGGCATCATATAAGCTACTCTGAAGAAAATTAATTTTACCACAGTTGAAGCCAGTACAGAGATCTAAAACTGTCTGTGCTGGAGATATTCACATCCAAAAATCCCTCCCAAAGTACTCAATCTGACCAGGCACTTTATGATTCCTTCTTTTAATTAAGTAAAAAGTCATGGGAAAGAGATCAGCACTTTTTGCCACACAATGGCATCAAGGAAGATTTGTTGTACAAATTTTCTAGGGAGAGTATAATTTCACCTAATTAGCAAATTGTATTTTACAAGTCAAGTTATTTGCAGCCAGAAGATGAGAATATTTTACTATAGCATCTGAGTGAATTAAATATTCATTCATTTACTATGACATAAATGCTTGGTAAGATTGGAAATACTATTACTCTCATTTAAAAGTAGGGAACAAATCACTAGTGTCCTTGTACAACAAAATACACACTCTGCTTCAAAAAATATGTAAGTCCACTTGGTGTTACCCACCTATTGAAGACCACATACATTAGGGAGCCTTGTTTGACTGTTGTTACATTGAAAGGATTTACTCACATAGAAAATGTTCAGGTTGCAGCACATTCCACCTTCCTGAGTCAGATGAGCCTTTCTTTGGTTCAAGAGAGAAAAATATGATAACACCTGTTCAAAATAATATAGTTCTAGTCAAATTTTTTTTACACATAAACTGGAAGTCTTAGAAGTTAAGGGTAGGAACATTCTCCTACCAAGACTTTTCAGTGACTGTGATGCAGATATAGCAGAGTACAAACTTAGCTTGAACATTAGAATATACCTTGCTATTAGGGATAATATATAGTCAATCATACATTTATGGAATTATAGCCCATGTATACTTTATGTTTTAATTTTTATTGTAGTATACGATTATATGTTGCAATAACATAGCCATCATGTCCACACATAACTTAGATACCCTCTGGACTGAATGGGCAGGTTTAATGAGGAAAAGACCATTATTATTTTCATATAATGACATCATTATTTAAAAGGAGCCCAAGGATACATTGAGAGAATTGTGATCAACTCACCAATATTGTTAAATTTGTGGTAGATGTTATAAAGAATGGAAGTAACAATCACTTGTCTAAATAGGACTACGGGAAAGTAAAAACAGGCTTAGCAAAAGGTAGGGAGGTCACAAAATTCACGGAGACATGGTCTTTGGAGGGTTCTGCCAGCAAATGTGCAAATGAGATGGGGGTCTGCTGTGGGAGATCATTGTAAGCGCTCAGCAGCTTCCCTCACCAAAAGAAAGTTGACAGAAGAAAAGAAGGAATGTCCTAATGTGGAAAAGAGGAGGTAAAAAATGAAAACTCATTTTAGCATTAAACATTAGTATAGCGTAGTTTTGCTCTCCTAAATCTTGGAGGGTATGAAGCTTTTTTTCCTTATATAGAATCTCAAATGAAACAAATGACACTAACAGTAAGGAATTTCCCAAAAAAAAATAGTAATATTTCCAGAGAGTTTGCAACTCCTATTTTTAAGGGGATACAAAAATTAAAATCATTTACTTGGCTCAGAAATCAGAAATTTTTATTTGGCTGGAAAAACTTGTACAGATTAATCCATTTGGGATTAAAGACAGACACTTCTGTGGAAGTATTGATAAACACTTCTATTCCTTTATTTTTCATTGCTGCCTAGAATATTTAATTAAATCTGGAACATCTTTTACTTGTTATGTGCTATTTTCCCCTGTTTTTCATTTTTATTATTATGAAGTAACATTAAAAACAAGTTAAATGATATTTTTTCAACAAAACCACTAATGTAATACATTTACATTTACATTTTCCATAAACACCATTTACACAGTATGACTATATTGTATTAAAATTATGTACTCTGTTGTGGATATGTTGATAGAAAGGGAGTTGCAGTTTAGCAAAGTAATTCAGTCTTTAGGTTTGATTTTGGTTTATTTAATTTTGCTTATTTACAGGATCTAAATCTAGATCAACATGAATAAACTACTTTACAAATTAAACCTGGAAAACTAAATCACCACATTTTGCACAAATTCAGAAAACAGAATTGTTTTCCTTTTTAATTGAACTTTTGTATAATGAGATGATAAGCATAGCAATTCATCATATGGAGGTAAAAAAAATGTATATGTCTGAGTAGATCATCATACAGATTTCCACAGTTGTATATTTTTACATTTCAAGAGAATGTGTATTTCCTGGATTGGATGTCATATTTTGACCTACACTTTCACATATTCTTTGTGACTCCTAGCAAAGTCTTTTGTACTATTTCTGCTTAAAGAACATATAAATTAAAAAATGAACTGGCAAATCATAATGCAATACTTTTAGTCTTTTCTCTGCTATTTCAACATCACTCAAGATTTTCACATTTTTACCTCTAAAATTGGTTCAATGGAAAATGATGCCATATAAAAGAACAGTAGAATGGTAAAACCTGTAGGTAAATTCATAGTAAGAACAGAGATCTAACATTAATACTTGATATTAATGTCTCATTTCTTATTTTATTTTTCTCTCTAAACTCTACCATAGCTCTGCCTGCTTCTTTCCATTTTATCTTATGCCTTTAATTATGCAGATTGCTATGATTTATCTTGTCTGTTAATTCTAGGGTCAAAAAAGCTCTTACACGAAGTGTCAATATTCATGTATGACAATTGACTTAATATAAGCTCAAACTTGCTTCAGCAGCAGTCTCCTTTCAATGTCAGCATTCAAATTCACCTGTCTCCTCATACAGTTCATATAAAAATGTGATAATTGATATTTTGATAATTTTCTATCATATCATTTGGGTCTGTTGTCCTGCCGGTATCTCTTCTGAAACTTTTTCACAACACCACCCTACTCACTGTGGGAGCTGTTCAACAATCAACACCAGTGTATTATCAACCATTGGTGTTCAAGTCACAAACCAAAAACACAGCCCCAATGAAGAAAATAAACTCCATCACAGATGAATCTGGTAGTACCCCGACCCCTTATTCTATACCATTTACATTGTGCTCACTAGTGGGTCTTACACTGTGGTGGTGCAGAATCATTTTGTTTTACCACAGTTCAAGTTTATTCTTACTTCTTGGTTTATGTAAGTTGTTGTATGTTACATATACCCTGATGGTTTGTTCCATGTACCCCTTTCTTATTCCCACAGTTGGTTTCTCCCAAATCTTCCCCCTGTCAGTCCTGTCAACCCCTACCCCATTCTCCCTGTCACTCAGGGTCAGGCCTCTCCCTGTGTTCTGGAAAGATCCAGGGAGAGCATCGAATGATTGATAGGAGCCCATGAACTCCCCCTCCCCTTATCCCCTGTTGGATGATAAGTTGTCAGTTCTCAGTAGAGCCATCCCTAACCCCTCTCTCATTGGACCTGTGTAACCCCCACCCCTGTGATCCTCCCCTATTCATAAGCTGTGTGCACCCAAGTCCTCTGCTCTGTCTGGGGCAGGTTTTCCGTGGAATAAACCTCCAGCCTGTTTCACCTCAACAGAGTCCTCCTTTCTTCTTTTGCCACAACCACACTTCGCCTCTGCCTCACTGGTGAAAGAATCCACTGTGCAGACAGTGGGTCCAGTGCCAGTCTGTGACTGTGGTCTGCTGTGGCGGGGCTAGCCAGTGGACAGCCAGGGGCAGCTACATTACACTACCCAATATAACTTCATTAAACACCTTCTCTCTCCTCATCTTTCGATATACACACTGATATAAATCCCTCAGTCTATGGGTCACTCCTGAAAATTATCCATAGAATGTCCAGAGCCCATTCAGCCTATGACTTGGGTTCCATCTCTTATGGCAGGTGCTCAGGACAGGAGAGATGGTGTGTTATTTTGAATGACTGGATCCAAAATCTGTTCACATTTGGTCACTGCTGCACTTGCGTGGCTTCTTTCAAGGCTCCTGCTTTCCTACAGTTCAGGTCGTGGGTTAAACCACTTAAAGGTATATTCTTTGCAAGTGAGTCCACAGCTTCTTTATTTGTTGTTTCTTTTGCCAATATTCATAGGCTCTTTAGCCCCTTGTCCTCTCTTATTAAAAATTAGTATAATTTCTGAAAAAAAGTGCCTCTATTTTTTGTTGGTTTTCCTAGTTAGGCAAGAGACTTATTAGTATGGTCTAACATAAATCTAGCATGATTTTGCTGCAAAGTTAATTTCTGACAGAGCTTGTTTTTACTAAAACAATTTCACATAGTAAAAATAAACAAACATATTCCTTTCTGCAGGAAAAGCTCCTTAGTGTGCTTTGAAATCATATGCAAACATCAGTATAAGCTGTTCACATTTCTGTTGTTCTATATTAAATCTATGTTGTGTCACCTTCCAGCTCTGTTGCTGGTGTTGTCATTTGATACTTGACACCAAAACTCCTCAGATGTACTTCCTCAACTTGTTTATATTTCTTGCTTTGTGATAGTAAAGGATATTCTTGTATATGATTCTCCTGCCCTCCAGTAAACTTGAGTTAGTAGGTGTCAAATGCTGGAATAAATTTACATTATATTTATGTAGTGTCCTGTCTTATTCAAGGTCAATGAGGTATGAAATGAATCATATTACAGTGTTTCCTTACCTCAGGCAGTTATCACTGAGAATAAGTGTATCTTTCTGTCTGCATCCAGAGGGCAAGGATAAACATAAATGCAGTTCAAAAGGAAATTCATTTAGAGTTCACAAGAGTTTAAAGTTAGGGCTTGAGTTTTTATTCGTTGCTCTGGTTTCCTCTAGGGAAAAAATCAGGTTACCTTCTATTCAGGTTTCCAGCTCTAATTTTCTTTTGAAAAGTAACTTTTTTTTTTTTTTTTTTTTTAAATTTCTCCTTGTCACATTGCTGCTGGTTTAAAGTAACCCTTTATGAAGAGGAAAAAGAGGTATGATTAAAATGTCCCTTAGTGGGCTTGGTGAAGACATGATAATGACAGCAATTTCCATGCATTTTTCCTAAGATACACAATCTGTTACTGAACACCTAAGTAGTTCTTAACTACTAGAACTTTTAATTCACCCTTTCTAACTGTACACATTCCTATTAAGAAATGTTCTTAACAGCTCTTACAAAAAGCAGAAGGTTACAGAAATAAATGCTGAAGCCTATGCAATACCATTAGGAAAACTGCTAAATTATGGAGAGGTGGGGGAGGAAGGGGGAGTGTACATTCCTAGAGACTATATCTTCAAAAAGAATTCTTTAAGCTTTCATAGAAAATAAAAATTTATTCAGAGCTTGTGCAGAAATGAAAACTGGACAAACACCAAATATAGCTCCTTTTAGTTGGTCAAATTGTTTGATACAGGCATTTTCAATCCATTATTACTCTATATCTCTGAGGCATACCTAAGAGAACAAATTTGGTATTTATGTATTTTTAAAAAGAATTCCTCATTAAGAATCACATATGAGATGTAAACTGCATTATTCCTGTTATTTTTATTAAGGCTCTGCAACAAGAACAGATCTGTCGTGGTGTTGAAACAAAATACAGTGAAGAGAAGGAAGAGCAATAGTTCAGTAGCTAAAGTCCTTTATGTCAAATGTGCTTTTTCATACATTGGCTCAAGATTTCTTTAAATGCATTCAAGCGTAATTTTTCAATTGACTTTTGTAGAAGCTAGATGAGAATTTCCAAGGGCAAAAGCTATTAAGTGCAATGTGTATTATTAATGTGTTTATGTCTCCCCTACCATATTTATTATAAGCACATTAATGAAAATGCCATGAATATTAGGGCTGATTTATAAGAATGTGGTTCTGTTTACAGCCAAATTACTGCACACTGGAAATATTCTATTTAACTTAATACATGCACTTGCAATTTATTAAGACACTTGTATCCCTCCAAAGAAAGATCTATATTAATAAGATTGATGACTTACAGGTTTACAGTGTTTTCTTCTGATGGTGGGTGTTGAAGGAAAAAAATTCTTCAAATATTATTGAGAATCTATTTCTATGCTAGGAATTTTACCAAATAATATGAATATACTCATAAGTTATGTCTTTGACCAATTTTGAGATAATGAAATAGTGTAGGAGATATTGGGGTACACAGGACAGGGTACTGTGAATTTAATTAGCATAGCCAGTTTGATAACCAAATGCTGTGGCAAGAACAAATAGAGCTTTGAAGATTACAAGATTGGATCAAGACTGACAACAGGAAAAAAAGATCAAATCAACTTCTGCAAGCAAGAGATGCTGTAAAATGTGTACATTTGTTTGTGTGATGTTTAATCATTGTAGTAAAAAAATTACTAGCCTTTGTAGAATGATATATAAACATTTGTAGCACACAGTAAAAAATGAATTCTGATGACAAATCAGTCTTCCTGTCTCTCTCTCAATCATTGATGATTGGGGCTCTGTGTGACAGAAGGACCAGCCAGCTGACAGCAGCTGACGAGCCTCTGGAATGATTGTCACGGTGACAGAACTGCATTTGGGCCCACAATCACCAGTAGGCTGCAACGTGACAGGTGAGCCAGGGGAACTGAAATATGGGACAGAACATGTCCAACAAGAGAGACATTAATGAAACCAGGCTGGCCCTTCTAAGCAAGCATGGATCCCCCATTCTAAACCAGGACTTTAAGTCACTTTTACACGTGTTTCCCAATACCACCCCTTCTATTTTCACTCTCCACTACTGGGACAAGGGTGGTGTAAAGCTCTACGAGCCTTGGCTACACTGCCTGGCTCATAGCCAGAGCTACAAATGCTTTCTGTTTGTACAGCAGTCATGGACACAATTAAGGAGGAGGGAGGGATTGGGGTGGCCAGTAGGGCTACCACTGGGACTGCCCGGGTGTCCGTGCTGGACTGAAACCTGTCCAGGTCCTGCTCCCCATCTCCGTCCACACACTGTCCCCAACGAGCACCAGGGATAGAGCCCAGTCACCACCTACAGTCCCACTGCTATTCCACCAGTGACCCCAGAGACATCAAATGCTTATTGTTTATAACACTGAAGGAGAGTCTTTAGACCCCAGCACCAAAAAAGATCCAGACTTATTCCCTTCAGATACACATAATAATTAGTTACAGATTAAAAAAAAAAAGCCCTTAAAGACAGAGACTTTGCCTTTATTTTGCTAATCAGTGGTGATCTAAGTTTCTCAAGAATGGCCAAGCTTTACAGGGAAACTCATGTTGAAGCATGGGATGGCAACACGTGAAGACACAAATCCCACAGGCAATGCAACAGCTGCTGCAGCAACCAGAATCAACTCTCAGCTTCCGCCCCAGCCCCCACCCAGCAGACTGTTGCCGACTTACATGCAGCAACTCCAGGAAGTGCAGGACTGGACATATCAACCAAAAACCCAGTAATGTTGTCTTATTGCTCAGGGTTTTGTCTCCCTACAGGAGTTTATGGACCTTTGGCACCCAGTTACCACACCTTACTCATAGGTAGATCATCTACCACTGTAACAGGACCCTTTGTCTTGCCAGGAGTCATTGACTCTGACACAGTTGGGAAGATCAAGATCATGGCTCAGACCCTCCAGCTGCCCTGTGTGGTCCCAGCCACATACCTTTCCTGGCAGTACCCTTACCTGCACCCCAATACCTGAACAGAGGGGAGGCAGGTTTGGTTCTGCAGGGGTCCCACAAATTTTCTGGACACAATGTATTACATCTCAGCATCCCACATGCCGATGCAAAGCGATTCTGAAAGGAAAAGATTTAATTTTAATAGGTCTTATTGACACTGGTGCAGACACGACTGTTATCTCAAAGTCAATGGCCCAGTTATTTGCCATTAAGTACTGTGCTTCAGGTACTCTCAGGCATGGGTAGGAATAGTCAAAGCCTGCAGAGCCAACCCTTAATGCCAATTGCTCCAGTCAAACCTTTTGTGCTGTCTTTTCCATTAGTCTTGTGGGGGAGGGATCTCTTTACAGGTGGGGTTTTAGAACTCCATCAAATTTTTAGTGGGGGTCATTGAAGCATGCAACACTTTAAAACTAACCTAGAAAGCAGAGAAACCAGTTTGGGTGAATCAATGTCTCTTAAGTTCTTAACAAGAAATGGGGAGCCAGCAATGGCACCCCTGCTGAGAGACTGCAGAAAGCTCTTTTATGCTTTCAACTTTTTGAATTGTTTTTTGATTGACCCTAGCCAAATAGTTAATGCCTTTGAGTGAGAACTTAATGCAGAACTGCTTCTCTCCTTCTGTCTTTTAGTTTGTCGTACTGGGTATCATCAAGGCTGGGTTGAATGCAAATATGTTGAATGTGAGATACCGTGGTACTGCACATCTCATAAATGATGAGGTACTTGCTGTCAATGTAATCCATTGGAACACAGCAGAAATAACACACAAATTCAGTGATTAATCTGTGGGTATAAGTTTGGTCTACCTGAACAACTGGAAATTACTCCAAAGCAGTGGCTTACTGCTACTGAGAATAAGGATAAATGACAGTATTTATGGAGAATTGTTTCTAGTGCTCAGACATAAACTGTTAACCCACCAAAATCAAATGTTTGGGAAAGCCTTTGCCCTTGTCACTGAAGCTGCATGTCAGGCAGGGCTTTGCATAACTTCCAAAAAGGTACAACAAAACTGTCCTTGGAGGAATTTGGGGTAGCGCATTGGAGTCCATTCAATTTCTTCCCAAGAACTGCAAATTCAGACAAACATTAACACAAAAACTTTTGAGAGCAATTAGCTGGGTGCACTGCTCATTAGGAATTCCAAAAGCAGAGCTAAGTCCTTTGTTTGAACCTGCTAAAGGGAAATTCAGACCTTTTATTACTCAGACAACTCAATTTACAAGTTTAGCAGGTGCTGCACAGCATATCTGATGCCTTAGCTGGCTAGCTGCATGCAGGACACCTAAGCTTCTTTTCCTTTCAATAATTTTGCATCCAGCAAAACACCCCCCTGCATTTCAATGGGACTCCACAGCACCAGACCCCTTGCTTATAATTGAATGGATTTTTTTACCACAACAAACTACCAAAGCCATCAGTACCCAACATGAAATGATGGCCCAGCTGGTTGTTAAAGCCTAACAGAGACTCACTTCTCTTTCAGGAGGGGAATTTTCCATTGTTTTCCTGCCTCTTATCACCCTTATTTGAATTGGGTATTTCAGGAACTTGAGGCTATTCAAATGGCCTTTGCTGAATTCAGTGGAGAAATCTCAATACATCCTCCAAAACATAAGCTTTTAACACCTTTATTTCAATTAATAGAAAAATCAAAGAGAAGTTAACGTTCTACTTCAAGCCTTAACAGTATTCACAGATGGTTCTGGTCACTCTCGTAAATCAGTAACAGTATAGAGAGACCCCTCTTCTAGTGCCTAAAGATCAGATGTATCCACAGTTGAGGGATGCCCCCAAATTGTTGAACTCGCTGCTGTTGTCAGAACTTTTAAAAAATTTTTCTAGTCTAATCTAGTTTGTTTAAATACTACCATCAGACATACAACTTTCAGGAAATTTTGGTTTCCATCATAGAAGATGCAGCCTAACAGACATGACATCATGGAGATATATTCAGATACAAGAGAATGAAATTACATTTCTGAGGATTCAGGACATGCCTGTCATATACTTTAAAAATAGTAACTGCAGTAGAATTCCATATAATTCTCCTTTTCTGGTTTTTTTTCCATCAGACATGACTGTAGAAACTTTTTACAGAAACAATCTTTGTTGTGGGCAGAACTACTAACCCACATTTTATAGGATATATGTTTTATCCTACTGTCCTGTATCCCCGAGTTCTCCATAAAATGTAATGCTTTATTGTATTTAAGTGGACACAGCTCCGTTAAAGCCTCTACCCTCCAAGAACAAATCCTGGTGGACAATTAGTAATTAAAACTAAGGAAAACAGAACTGGATGATGAAAAACTACTGCGGGAGAGGGAATTTGATTTACAAATTCCAGTAAGCTGTGCATAAAGAGCTATATTAATGAAAATGAAGAAGCTTTGTATGCTTGATGGAGCATGGTCACTGCATAAGTGTACAGAGCAAAGGAGGAAGTAATGAGCTCCAGATTGCTTAGTTGTCACATGAAATGTTGAGACAACATTCCTTGCAGATGGAGGATTTCCAGAGATGCTTTTTTGTTAAAGGAGAGTCATAGAAGATCTGTGAGGGTTTGAAATTAAGCTAATGGCAAATTTTCTTTTCAATAAATTCTGTGAGAAAATTATCAGATTCACTCCAGACAAACTGACACCTTAAAGTGACACAAAGACCAAGGACAAAGACACTATCTCTTTTGTAGTATTGGCTCACTTTGTTAGATGTGCAGTTTCCTAACTTAAACTGCAGGAGTGGGATAGCATATTTTTTCTCTGCAGATTAGTGTAGTGCAATCATTAAATGCAGTTGGAGACAGCAGCAAATCAAAAATGAGGCAGCATCAACCTCCAGAAGCAGATGATTCTGAAAATTAGAGGGAGGAGCAAAACAACACTTGGACACAAACAACTGATGTTCAAAAATAATTTGTTGCACCAATTGACTCAATTTAAATGTCATTAAATGCAGTTATCAGGAGCTCAAATTTTGTAAAAGTTTTAGTTGTTCTGTAAATACATGCAATTATTAAAACAACTTAGGTTGTTGCTTTGCATTTCTCAGGAGTAGCACAAAGTAATAGGAGCATATCAGTGAAAATGGCAAAGATTTATATTTCAAGTATTGACTTTATTTGTGTATTTAAAGCATATGTTCCCTTAAAATACACTTTGAATGTCTTTTTTAAAAAAACTGCATTATATATCTAATAAAGAAAATAAAACTAAACAAAAGAAACCCTTACCATAACACAAATTTGCTAGAAATAAGGTGGAAAGAGCATGGCAAAAAAAAAATTAAGGAAATTATCATTTCCATTTTGATTCCTCTGAAGAAGTACAACTCTGCAAGCCATAAAAAAGACCTGCAAGCTGATTTTCAAGGACAAAAGCTGTCTGCCTTCTCTATACAGCAGGGTCTCCTCTCTATAACTATTTCCAAGAGCTGATCAAACTCATGCAAGTGGCCAAAGGACAGTCATACTGAGCTACAGTAGCTCCAGAACAAATCTATCCACTTCTGTGGATCATGAGAAATAGTTCATAATTATTCACTTGATTGACAATGCCTGAATTAAAAAAAAAAAAAAAAAAATTAAGATAGTAAAAGTAGAGAGAGACAGAAATGGGGAAACTTAGGAGGGAAAAATTTTGCTAGTTTTTCTTTGAACAGGCTGTTATATCAATAAAAGTCAATTGACCGATTTAGAAAACAAAAACTGAATGACTGTATCATGCTGGACTCTTACTGAGGGTAACATAGGAGGACTGATGTAAAGCACTCTAAGCCTAATACTTTGCCACAGGGTTTATTGTGGCTCTTACACACAACGGAAATAATAAATATACATAAAGAATGCCTGTTTTAATATTTGCACAAATAATATTTGCAGGATTTCAGGAGAGACTTATCAGAAACTAAAATCTTTGCTCTTTCTGAGGGAAACTTCAGGTCACTGCTACCAGTTTTGAAAGGAAAAAAGTATGAATTTCTCCAATCATTTAGTTATCAACTCATTTAAAACAAAACAATAATAATAATAGCTGAAATACAGATTTTTACAGACATTTAGAGAAACAGAAAAATTAAGTTTTAATATGAAGACATTTTTGATAAATGTGTTTTGTTTGTGTTCAGATTACAGGAAAATAAAAAGAAGGAAGAGTGTCCCCTGTACTCCCAAGAGAGTAAGTTACTGCCGAGATTCAGGTTATTGACCATAAACCAACATTTAAAAACTGTCTCTGCAGTCTTGGCTTATTCCCTTACCTTACTAGTCCAAATATTTAAAATGCTTCTTCATTACTGAAAGTTTAAGTGACAAAGCTCCCTGCTGTGAACACCTAGTTGGGACCAGTTATAAAATAAAATTATACATTCTATNATATAAAATAAAATAATATAAATTATATAAAAGTTATATAAAATTATATAAAGTTATATAAAATAGTCTTCTTAACTTTAAAAAAAGTTCTTTCCTTTTTTTTTTTTTTCTCAATGGGTCAAAAAAGAAAACAAGCAAGTCTGAATCAAAGAGGAAAAATATATTATTGGTCCTGAAAAGTAATCTTAAATTATATGTAATATGCTCATCTTTATTCTTTAAATGAGTGGGAAAAGATTATTATTAATAATACACTATATATCAGATCAAAGGTATCTGCAAGTTTCACTGCAATTAGTTTGTCTCTGTGATTCAGATTAACTTTCTTCCTGATAGTGAAAGGTCATTAGGAAATAATATTTTGAAAATCTGCCAGAGCAAAAAGTTTAGATGAAATTCATCTCAACATTATTAGATATCAAGAAAGGAAATAAGTTTGAAAAATGCATACCTTTCCATTCTATAATTAAATGTCATTTTAATTTTAAGATAATACAGTACCTAGTTTGGGTTTTCTTAAAACCCTTGAAAGTGGAAGTGTCATATATTGATAAAAGATGCAGCAGATTTGAAATGCAAATTAACAAACAATCCTAAACAGATTTTAAAAGTGACCCCTGGGACTTAAAAAGGACATGTTCTGCAAGACTAGAGAAAAGTGATCTTCAAAAAAACCCATGCATTAAAGATTGTACCTTGTACAAAAGCCATCTAAAATTCTATCCAGTTTTGCTTCACCATTTCAGTCTTAAATCCCCTCTGCTTTCCAGTGAATTGGGGACTTAGGTAATGCATTTGTAGTGGGTCTTTGGAAAAAAAAAGTCAGCTATTACATGACTAATAACCTCACATGAGACAAAATGTTTTGAGTCACTGAATCTAACACCCTGCTTATTATGTGTAAATGGCTCACATAGCCACCTACGGAATATATGGAGCTCTATCTTAAATCAGGTAGATTTCTGGCTGCTGACCCTTGTTTGAGTTTCTCTAGGCTGTTCCAGATCCTTACTTCACTGATTTCTAGAAATTTTCTTTACTTTCCAAACCAAATTTATTCACTCAAAATCTTCTCTCATGTGCAGTTGTGCCTCCAAGTTTTCTTTTCTTCAAACATTTGCCATAAAGATACATCTATATATATCAGTGATATTCCATTCAGCCTTTTTTTACATCAGACAAGGCAAGTTAGTTTGTCCATTCCCAATTCATGCCAATCATTTTTATGATATTCTTGAAACCATATGGCTGTAGTATTTCAGCTTAAATTTCTTTTTCTTGTGATAAATAAATCATTTATGAAAGCCAGTCACATCCTGGGCTGCATCCAAAGCCCCGTGGGCAGCAGGGCAGGGAGGGGATTCTGCCCCTCTGCCCCGCTCTGCTGAGACCCCACCTGCAGGGCTGCATCCAGCTCTGGGCTCCCAGCACAGGAAGGACAGGGACCTGCTGGAGCCAGGCCAGAGGAGGCACCAAGGTGATCACAGGGATGAAGCAGCTCTGCTGTGAGGAAAGGCTGAGAGAACTGGGATTGTTCAGCCTGGAGGAGACTTTGGGATGACATGATAGTGGCCTTCCAGTACCTGAAAGGAGCCCACGGGAAAGAGGGAGATAAGCTATAAGGGCCTGGAGTGACAGAACAGGGAGGATGGGCTTGAAACTGAAAGAGTAGGTTAACTTGGCTATAGGAAGAAATTTTTCCCTGTGGGGGTGTTGAGGCATTGGCACAGGTTGCCCAGGGAAGTTGTGGATGCCCCATTCCTGGAAATATTGAAAGCCAGGTTGGATGGAGCTCCAAGAAACCTGAAAGCTGTCCATGTCCATGGCAGGGGGTTTGGATTTAGATTATCTTTAAGGTCATTTCAAACCCAAACCATCCTATTATTCTGTGATTCTGTTACTCTGTATTTTGAATAGAAACTAGTCTTTACTTTACGTTTTATTAGTAATACAGTCCTACCTGTAATAGGTAACCAATTAACCAATGGAGAGAGGTGTCAATTCTATGGACCAATAATGTGCTTTTTTAGCGCAGCATGTTATAAACAGGCTAGATGAATTGTAAATAAAGCCTTCTGATGTTCTTCTGCCTTTGAACTGGAGTCAAGCATCTTTATTTTGTGTCCAATGACAGATAATAAGCATTTATATTTTCAAAAATCCTTTAAAGGATTTTAATATCCTTTAAATGGGAATGACAAAAGCAGGAGTATCTTCTTAAATAAATACAGGGTTTCTTCCTATTTTTGAAACATATTTATTTTGCATGCAAGAAAGAAAAACAAAATAAAAATTAACAAATCTAAAATGATGTAATGCAATTCTTTCAGAGTGATTATTGATTCTTTTCTTACAATCTTTTGAAGCTCTCTCTGTACTACATAAGATGACAACAATTTTAGTAACCATTTAGACTTTTTCTTATTTTAAGGCAATTGCTCATTGGTTGTGGCATCATGGAAGAAGAGTTTCTTCTCTACTATAATATAGACAGAAAATACACCAAAGCTAGCTATTTTCATGTTAAATTGAGAGAGAATCCTGAATGGCAGTAATTTACAAAACACAGGTTTTATGTAGGTTTGTGCTGCTGACTGTATGCAATGATTTGTGCACAGAAGATGGGAGGTTTACATTCACAGAGAAGATCAACTTGTCTTATACTTGCTGGCTAAAAAATGACAACCAAAACTATCCTCAGAAATATACAATACAGCTACCCTGAACTTAACCAAAACCCAAATGGAACAGTATCTTTAGACCACACAATATTTGAAACAGAACTGCCTAGGGAATATAATTTTGGAAAAACTGTTCTTCCACAGAAATGTATGTATTTTTAATGACAGTGCATTTATCCCACAGTCTATGAAAAATAAATCAGGCTCTTTGCATTTCTCTCTCATTTTTCAAATGTACAAAGATTTCAGCTGATTTCCACATGAAACCTTTGCATTGATTTAATTTGTGTTTATGAAGTTTAGAGGAAAACAGTTCTGAAAAGAAGAGAAGGAGGATGTGAAACAGTTTGCCTATGGTCTTTACGTTCCCTCAATACCTTCTGGAATAGAAGAAATAGGAGATACTCTGTCAATGTCCATTCTATCTTTCAGCAGAATGTTATTAAACTAAAAACTCCAAAACAAATAATATTCCCAAGGGAGCACCTGCAACACACTCATACATTTTCATAAGGTAATTTACATATTGCATCTGCCAGGTCTTGTTACTATAAACCAAGGATGATTCACTTTATGTGATGATTTTTGTTTCTCGATGCTTCTCAGACCTACAGTTTAAAAAGTGCAATTCTAGCTTTGAATTCTCTGAAATGTGTCTCATGGCATTCATCATCATTCACTAAACATGGGATTAAAACAGAAGCAAAAAAAAATTGTATGGAAATATGTCCATATTTTACAAATAAATAATAATGTAACAAATTCCTAAAGAATCTACATGTATGGGAGGATTTTATAAGCTCTGTGACCAAAAAAGATAACGACACCTTTCCAGCAAGGTTAGCTAGTTATCCTAGTTCATTTGGGAGCAGTGCATGACAGAATCTATGTCTGATTAGGTGCTTTGTTCCATCCAGCATAAAATTATTTCCAAATTCATCAATGCATCTTTTTTCATAAAAATATCTGAAGAAAAAGAAAACACCTGTAGAAAAAGGGTATTTCAAACTGACTTTGAAAAGTGCCTAGAGACAAAATGAATTTTATATAACCAATGACAAGTCTTGATACCTCTAGTGAAGATCTACAAACAATCATAGCAAGTGAAAACACAGACCCTGTTGTAGTGCAACAGAGCTTTTTATATGTTTTGCTGTTTACAAATTAGGATCAAAACTCTGCAGACAGTCAGGACACTACCCACTAACCAACATGTAGACAAATGGCAGAGCAAGATGTTTCTTGCTCTTATCACAAACATTCCCACACATCCCTCACACATCCATTCTCACATAAGTATTTATGTCTTGGCTTGGTCCTGATCCTTTGGTATGTGCTTTCTCATGCAGATAAGGTCGAGCACGGTCACTTCTACAGCAGTCATAAAAAATAAGGTGAACTGAGGTGATAAAAATCACAGACAAGAACAGAAACAAATGTTGCCCTTGGAAATGCATGATGGTACAAAGACTGAACAAAGTGATTATATCAAGGAGCATTTGGAGGGAGTTGCCACTTTCAACATTTCCTTTAGTGGTTCTCAGCAAGATGGCAAGAGAGCTCAAACAAACTCAAACATCATTTATCCTGCCCTGGAAAAGTGATCTTTTCATGCTCTGTCTGTGCTGTGGTCTCCCTCACATGTTCGTGACACACAGGTATAATGCAAACATTCTCCATTTTAAAGAATCCATTGGATACAAGTGCACTCTCCAGACATTACTGATTCACAATTTGTGGGCTGATGGGTGGTCTTTAACTGGCCTAAACCCTATCCTCTCTCATAGAAGGCATGGAAGACAGGGAGCTGAAATCCTTGAGTCTGAGAGCATGACTGAATATCTTTGGCACCTACAGCTCTGTAGAAGAAAAAGCTGTGACATGCTAGACAGCACCAGTTCACCCCCATCAGAGATGAAAGTTAGCCCAACAAAAGCTCCTGGTTAATGAACTCCAAAAAGCTGTTGACAGATATAGGAGAATCAGCACAGTCATCTGGCACCTTATAAAACGGGAATCTTCTATCGGCATGAGCTAACTAAACTTCATTTCATATTTACATCTAAAGCAAAATGAAAGGACTCTACAGCTGCTTATCTGCAAATCTCACAGGAGCTTTGCTCCAGAAAGATCAGAGTGAATGGTAGTAGCAGAGATTTATTTTTAAAGTGACATTGTGTTATTTGTTTGTTTTTAACTAAACTAAAAAACACATGTTTATAAACAGCTGGCATCTTATTGGTAAAAAAAAAAAAAATAGATAATAACTTTTTGAATATAATGGGCAAAATTTGTCCATAAAATGGTGCATTTCTACCATGGTTATTTATAACTTTCTTCTGTTTCCAACACCAAAACAAAGTATACTGACTGGTGATTAGGTTTTGATATTTCTTACTCTTAAATTAAATGTCTTCTGAATTATATATTCACAAAAGTGTTTGTTTGTTTGTTTTTTAAATGTTACCAGAGTTATCACCACTTCTTGCCCCTAACAGTGTCCCAGCTGCCATATGAAGTAAATAAGAAGCTTTACAGATTAAATTGTTAGTGCTTTTACTAGTTCTACAGTGGTAAAGTGCTTTTACAAATTACTATTCTATTGCAATTAGAGAGTTTACTATGCTAACCATGAAACTTCCTGATCATAAACCCATGTCTTCTCCTAGTGTGCTGTTTCTGTGAACAAAGTTAGAAATTTTTTAATCTCATAAAAAGAGAAATGACAAGCAATAGCAAAAAGGAAAAAAGTGTGGAAAAAAGTGTATTTTTTTTGCTTTTTCAGAAGAATGTCTTATCTTTTCTCAGTCAAAGGCAACATGCACAGTACTGACAAACATTTCTTTTATTGCACACAAAACAGTTTAAATTACTCATGATCATATGGAGTCACACTAAGTAAATAGGCCATTTATTGGTATCTTCTACACCTACATTTTATTGTACTATAAAACTGAACTGCCTATCCTATGGTCATCTGTCCAGAAGACCAAAACATTATATTTCTTGAGAATGCATTGAATAACTCTTTAATCATCTTAAGCCATTAAGCTAAATAATAGACTTGACTAGATAATAGCATAAAAGTGTACATTTTTATTTTAAAAATTTTATAACATCCTTATATGTTACTCTCTTTCAAAAAAGCATTCACCCCCTTCAACTGTTCTACTTCACAAAATAAACGATCAGTAAGAGATTTATACAGACTAGACAAAGAAAACCCAAAAACAAAACCAAAGAAATGCACAGTGGTTATTCAAACTCCCTTATCTGTAGAGAAGTTAGAGGGCTCCTTTTTTAGAAGGAACAGAGTAGACAGATGGGGATGACAGGCCCCATGGCAGAATGTCTCAAAGCTGAGAGAGTTTGCCATCAACTCCTTAATTCCTGCTACATACTTTGCCCTTCAGTGTTCTTAAGAGTCCTACCAGTACAAATTTATATGATGAAATATAGTTATCTTTAGCTGAGAAAGTCCCCATTATTTACTAATGAAGCTTTTCCAAAGTATCAGGTTCTTTATTCTTTTAAAGCTGCATCTTTATTTGATGTTAAGAATTCATTTAAAAAAATTACAAAGCAAAAATAAAAGACAACAAAATCAAAACAAACCAAAACAAACAAATAAAAAACCAACAAACAAAACCAAAACCTGAAAGGAAAAGGACTATTCTGAATTCTTTGTCTTTTAAAACTGCTACTATCCCTACAGAGATTATTGAGCAGCTCACCAGGCTTTTTGTTGCTTAGTATAATAAAAGCACTGTAAAAGCAAATATATTTGAATTTTATTTCCCTTCAGAAAAAATTGTTTATTCCAAATAACATGATTTAGAGTGGTTAAATCATAAGTCAAACAGCACATGCCTTCAGTGCTTGGAATTAGACCTCTGTGTACATTTGAAGAAATTTTACAGGCACAATCTGAAAAGCAGTGGTGCATGAAATTTAAGTGTTCAAGAAAGGACAAGACATATCAACTTCTCCTTACTTGACTAGAATACAAAGTAGAATATGTAATTTTTGCAGAGATACTAGCATTGGAAGATGTTAATATCTTCCACATTTAAAATGAAATGTTACAGAACATTATATCACAATTGTGAAGTCATTTTTCCTCCCTTCATGGCAAGTTCTCTCTCCTCTCTGGCAAAACCATGTATTATTAAACAAACTTCCCCCCCAAGTGAATAGCATTACTATGGATCAAAAGTTTTGAAAATGCTATAAGCACCCACAATTATCCTAAAAATAAGGATATGGTTTCTTATTTCTAAACATAGCCTGTTAATGTCAGCAACCACAGCAGCAGCAATGCTTTTCAAGAGGAAAGAGCTCACCTGGGTGTTTGCTGGAGATGCCATCCTGTCCAAGCCTCCCACTGCTGTTGTGACTCTTCAGCATTGCCCTTCCTCTCCTCCATGGTATGGCCTGCTCTTGGCATTCCAGCTCTCCCTTTTTTTCACCTGCTTCTAGCTGTCTGACTTCTTGAGATATTTTCTTTTGAACTCAACATTTTCTGTTTATTTAACTACATGGATTTCTAACTAGCTTATTGCTTAATTAATAGATTAATTTATTGATTATTCACCTGATGTGTCTACAACTGAACTAATTATCTAATATATTCTGTGATTTATACACTCTGAATTGCCTATTTCTTTACCTTGTCTTGGATTAGATGATATTTAATTAATCCATTGTTTTATTGATTTTTTAATCACTGGTTTAAAGTTAATTACACTGCTATTTTGCATAAATAACTACCAAATTGGTATATATTTCTTCAATCCTTTCTCATTTCTCAACGTTTTGTCCATGATATATAGCCTCTGTCATATCTTCTTTGCAATGATTTCTGTCTCTTAACATCCATTCTCCAAATGGTTACTTTCCCCTTGTAACAGCTTTCCTCAAACATAGCTCTAATTTATCAGTTAAGTGCCACCAATTCTTCAATAACCCTCCAAGGGAAAGAGGACCAAAACAATCAAAATCACTGCAAAATCTCTCAGAAAATATGAAGAAAAGATAGGTACTCCATGGTACTCCATGGTACTCCATGGTACTTTTTGACTTACAGATCTATGTATATTCAAATGTCTCTTTTTAGCTTCTAATCTGTATTGTCTAACTTTACTTCTTTATTTTACTTGTCTCCTCTCCCCATCTCTGTTCTCTGTCTTTCTGGAGTTAAAAAAACCCAAAATGAAACAGAATTTTAGGCAACTGCATATGCTAAATTAGATCCTTGTAACCTGGCAAAGTCTTGACAATATTTTCAAATCTTCTACTGAGTTAATATGAAACATTATTTTGTAAGACTTCTAGTCTTTAGGCCTCAAAGGTGTACTCTATATTGTACTCATCTAAAGAGGCAGTGGGCCCCATCATCTTATCATCTGTAACCATCAGATTGCTGGAAATGGAGTTATCAAATCCAGAATTTTTTAATTGGATTCCCAAATATCTGTGTTGTTTTGTGGACTGATGGAGAAAATATTTCCAGCTATAGAAATGGAAGTCAGACACATGTAACTCTATTCCTTTAAATAAAAATTATAAAAACATCTACCCAAGTCACAGACCAGTCCTGCCATGACTGTGGGAACCTCACCTACTTTCCATCTCCTAGATGTCAGTCCAAACCTTTCAAAACTTTTCCAGAATACAGTCAAATTCAAAACACAGATGAAAGTGAAAAGTCAAATTCAGCCCTGAACATTTTTAAAGGGCTGAATAATGGTAGCTTTTAGGGAACAAGATTAGGAGCCACAGAGATTCTCTGGAATAAACCTGGGACATAGTCTGTCAGGAAAAATAAAAAGGGAATTCCGGGTCTCAGGTTTCTTCAGGAAAACACCAAGTATCATACAGAAGTTATTATATATCTGTTGTGTGTAAGTGGAGTTTTCTTCTCCACAGGTATTTGCCAGAAGCCTTGGATTCTGTGAGTGTCCTCTTTTTAAAAAGTAATCTCCATCTCAGT
Source organism: Aegithalos caudatus (assembly GCA_013389925.1). Taxonomy (NCBI): domain Eukaryota; kingdom Metazoa; phylum Chordata; class Aves; order Passeriformes; family Aegithalidae; genus Aegithalos; species Aegithalos caudatus. The sequence goes on along the minus strand of WEIU01001719.1, from coordinate 26,547 downwards.
GGGATACAATCTTATCGCTCATATTTAATTGCTGATATATCTCAGAGTATATATAGAGTGGCTTAAAGCAGATGCCTTGTCTTTAGGGTGTAAATTTTAGAATGCATACCTGCCTACAGAAAATTTGAGTAATAAGGGACAATGGGACAATGGAGAAGAATTTAATCGTGCCAGCAGCTAGGGATATGATTAATGCATTAGCAAAGGGATATCTAATGCATCCTATGAGAAATAATAAATCCACAGGGTTCTTCTGTTTTAATAGTCTAAATCTGACTCTTTCAATAACTGGGAAGCACTGAATTTTTGTTTACTACAAAGCTTCAAAACAACTTTAGCAGGTTTGTTATATGATGGAAAAACACGATCCAGGATTTGTTTGGTTTTGCACTCATTAGGCTTGCAATTTGGAGAAGAAAATTAGGAGAAACAG
>WEIU01001719.1:7930-25892 GCA_013389925.1 Aegithalos caudatus | reverse complement strand
AAAAAAAAGGAAAAAAAAAAAAAAAAAAAAAAAAAAAAAAAAAAAAAAAAAAGCATTCAGTGATGTTCCTTAACTAAAATGCTTCTCTAAGAGTAATTCTCAATGTTTCCTAGTAAGCAAATTGCACAAAACCAGTGTGGTCCTGGACTTGGTAATGCATTCTCAGAAGTAATTCATTAGTTACCACCGGCAAGGGTGTGAGCATTTCAGATCCTGTGAGTTTAGACACAGACCTATTACTGTAATTTAACCATTTGGTGAGTGCATCTCATTCCTTTTACTTCATGCTTCATGAGCTAACCCATTAAAAAAAAAAAAAAAGACGTGGTTCACAAACTCTTCCTAATTTTTGCAATTTTTTATGTTATTAGCAAGAGCTGAGAGAAGCAGTAATTTTTTAACTCCCACCAGCTTGTAGAGACAAAAAATTAAATCTTTGATTTAAGTGACTGTATCTATATTTATCAAATGACCATTTCTAGTAATTTCATCTGTTTATATTTTTTATAATATGCGTAATTTAAAGTGGAAGTTTATCCTTTTAAGCAAAGCAAGCAAAATCAAATTAACATCTTTTGTTTTTTGGTAACTTTACTTCTTCTAGTTGAAATCTCTTTGGTTCATAGATTTTATTTATTAGAAAGGGAATAAACTGAGCAGGAATGTTTAGTGCTCTGCACTCTAAATAGCATCATCAATGTGTGGTTTTTTAAATCATTATGTATTTTAAAGCACTATCCATTTCTATTTTAATACAGGCAGAACTTATGTCTACTTAGAACTACTTATGAGGTTTTTTTCTATTCAATGCACTCTATCAATTATCACCATCTGTCTTTTACCAGAAGAAATATATAGTACCAGGAGAGGTTACAAGTTATTTTAATCTGGTAGAAATTAGAACAAATTGGAAGTTTAGTAGCATTAGATCATTAGACACCTCAGTACCATCCTGGAAGAATCTAAATGCTTTCTTGATGATTACTTCTTGCCCTTCAGGCACATTTGTTTCAGAAAAATTTTTCTATGTGTGATATGTACTATCTCCTAAGTCAAATTAAAAATATTCATAGCTCCAAATCAGGAGTCAGGATCTTGCATCACAGAATCAGAAGTGTACATTAAAATTATTTTTCACTCAGTAACTTAAAAACCAAAAAAGTCTGAAACATTAAAAACATAAAGTAGTGAATTGGTTTAGTAATTAGTGATATGTTGCTTGTGCAAAATATCTTACTTGTTTTCTGTCTGAGGAGCTAGGAGTGTTATTTCAGGTTTTGTAAAATCTGCAATATTCTTAGTAGTTAAGATGTAGCTAACATGTTTAGGAAAGCAGAATACTAAAAGTGAATAACTTGTATTCTTTAGCTGTCCCTCTATTTCCTTGTATTTGGTTCTGTCTCTATTTTCTATCTGCTCCAAAATGTTCAACCTTTAGTTTCTTCCTTTTCTTTGAGGAACAGTGTGCAAAGACTTGTAAATTAAAGGAGACAGATAATATGTAACAGAACTTCCTTGATATGAACCTGTGGACATAATCCCCACCCCTCAAAATCAAAAAAAGCCCAGCAGCCAGGCACCACTAAACATTGGCTTTGCAAGCTCTTCAATTACAATAACAAAACAGTCCAGTGTAGTACCTCCCTCACAAACTCCCCCTTGTTTCTTAAGTTATCAGGACTTTGGATTCTGATGACTCTCACCCTAGAGGAAAGCAGCCTTAAAGTGATAAAAGTGATAAAAGCAATAGAAGTGATAAGAATGAAAAAGACTACTACCATCTGGATTCCCATATTTTACTCTGTCATTGGAACGATTTATCAGCTGGTGCCTCCAGGTGGATAATAAGCTGTTAATACTAGCTTGGCCACAGATTACTCATTTTAGCTCTATTCATATCTGTGCTTTCAATTGCACGCGTAATTTAGAGCAAATTACTGACAATCTCCCTGTTCTTCTCCACTGTAAAGCTAAAATGTGAATTTTCTCATTGTGCAACACTTTAAAGCTTTATGGGTTATAAATATTATGTGATCAATTATTGCTAGAAAGTTGAAATCATATGCACATTTATTGCATTTGTTTCCTTCCCTGTTAATTTCATATATGAATTTAAATTGGAATTCATAAATACATTCTTGTTCTACTCTAGTACTTTGTCTAGCCTACCTACAAAATCTGTATTGTTTTTCCAAACGAAGAACTTAGTACTTTTTTCATGTGCATAATTCTGTCTTGGGGAGCCAAGCTCAAGTATTTTCCACATAAAAACCAAAATCCTGAATTAAAAGACTGGCAACTTAGACTGAGCCTGTTCAGTGACTCATACAGAGTTTGCTGGCACACACGTTAGCATATGCCAACCTCACTTCCAATAAAACTGACATACTGGAGGACTTTTCCAATACTTCTGAGATTACTTGACTGCATTTGAACAAGTGTTATGCCACACAGATACCAAATCTTCTACAAAATGGTTGTGTGAGCTTTTCATAACAGACATCAGTCAAATGTTTCAAAAGATTCTGTGTACAGATGTAATTACTCACCTACAAATCCAATTGACAGGGTGGAAAATGTTCAACTTTGCACCACATACACTTTTTGTTTAAATCTCCTGTAACCTGAAAACAATTATGTAAAAAGGGGTAAATTCCTCATTAAATATGCCCAGCAGCTCCTTTTCTCTTTACATTCCTCAGACAGACTAAATAATTTATCTTGGAGACATTCAGAAAGGCTTTAAAACCAATGAGAAGAAAATTTGGTCCGTAGTAATTTGAAACTCTCAGTCCAAGGAAGACTAACAGTTTTTCTGTGACTTCTTACTTATAACTACTAAATTTGGGGGTTTCCCCATTTTGTCATCTTCTCTAAGAAAAAAGAAGAAAATCTCGATCTTTGAGAAAGATGGACTTTCTTAACATTTACTTTGCATGAAAATTGCATCATTAAATAGAAGATTTATTAAGATGGAACAAGCATTAGTAAAATGAATATTTTTTGTCTTATATTTTTCCTCAATTATTACATTTAAATAAATTTTAAACTAGAATTGATTATACCTTCATTATTAAAAACATTACAAAGATGGAGAAATTTTCTTGTAAAACAGAAAAAATGACTGATTACCAACAGTCCCCAAATCGCCAGTATTTACATAAACCTAATATAATAGTTTCTTTGCATCTCAAAAGTCTGCTCAATTATTTAAAAGGAAATATTAAGCTCCCTCTATACAAACCCCCAAGTTTCCTTTGTTTTCCAATTCTTCCCACATAGGAAAGTCATTGGGACAGGAGCATCTATGCAGTTTGAACTCAAAATGTCCTCTAAATCATCACTGACACCAGGCTTCTATGTGGGTTACATCAGGTTCAGAAGTCAGTAACTAGTGAATATCTGAATTACCTACCAGGTGTTAATGTCATTTTCATGGCAACAGTTCTTAAACTGAAAGATCTTTGTTCTTTACAGACTACATTCAATATGTAATCCATGAACAGAAAATCTACTAAATGAGTAAATGGTATATTTTGAAATTGTGTCATCATTGGAAAACACAGTTCAGAAAAACATTTTAATACCTTTCCACTCTGTATTAAATGTAATTCTGTCTTTCATTTAAAGAGAGGAGCTAATATACTTTTTACTAACAATGCATCAGTTCTGCAACATGACACTGCCATTTAAACAGCACTGTAATAGTAAAGTGACTAGATGCATTGTTTTTCAAGCTTTTATTAGCAAGTCATTCCATGAACATCATGTCAACTATAACAAAGAATTAATAATTGTTTTGAAATCTCTAGTGAACTATTTTGTCTTTTAAGATCACAGCTATTAAGAGTAAGATTGAATTATTTTCCATTTATGTGAAAGATTGTAGAAAGTAATATAAACTTAAGGTTATTTCAGTACTGTTTAAATTACACACTGTGATGTCTATGATTATATTTTGTAATAAAAGCAGTGGGACATCATAGAATTGAGTCCTAAGGAAAATAAAAAGGAAGACTAAAGTAAATATGAAGCTGTTATTGAATAATCATTTCAGATGAAGTCTGAGTCAGTGAACAGCTCTTTTCTAAATATATAAAGGAATTATTCTTTCTTTTTCCTCTCTCTTATTTCTCCTTGTAATTATGGATAGGATGTTAGCTATAGATACTACTTTACATACCTTCTTACAGTAAATGACTGTCCTCACATATATTTACATTTGATACACAAGGATATTAAAAGTTACAAAAGAAAGACTGTAAATGATTTTGAGTTTACAGAAAGTCATTAAGTTTACAGAATTTGAACTAAACAGAAAAAAAGCTCATTTATACTTTTTATTTCATATGAAAACTAGTGAAAAAAATTTATATGGCAAATAAAACATTTTATATTTGGCAAGTTGGACTTGAAGAATAAACATATTATATTGTATATATTGCAGTATGGTTTTTTCTGTCATTGTGGCTACAAAAGTAGCCATCAAACTCTTCTAGCCTCTGCATTCTGAATGTAAGAAAGTGTTGTAGTAAATAAGCAGATGGGACTCAGTTTTAAAAACGCCTTTCTCCCGCCCCTCTCTTTTTCCCAAGTTCAACTTTACTTCCCATTTTCTCTACCTCTTCCCTGCATTGTAGGAGGATGCAGTTGGTTCATCCCAAGTTGTCCCTGCTGTTCCTTCCTCCTCATGGGGAGAGCCTCTTAGACTCTTTGGTGTCCCTCCCACAGGAAACACTCCCCAACAAACTTCTCCACAATGGCTTTACGAACTCTCCCAAAATGGGTCCCCTGTGAGATCACAGGTACTGCCAGGAGCCTGCTCTAGGGTGGGCTTCCCACGGGGATACATCCTCTTTAGGGTATCTACCATTGCCAGTGTGGGCTTCTCCACAGGCTGCAGGGGGTCTCTGCTAACAAGATGTGGCCATACAAACCTAATGAAATAGTTTAGTTTAGCTTAGTTTAGTGCCATTCATTTTAGCATCGTAGAAAAAAATGCTTCATATAAGATGTTAAATAAGAGGAGTTTGCCTGAATGTAATTAATTTTTTGTAGGACATAAATATAAAAAAAAATTAAAACAGAGGGATTTAGGAGATGTAAGGATAATATTTACACCAAAAAAACTTCAAATTAAATCTGAGAGAGCTTTGCCAGAGTAGTCTGTGCAGGAACCACAAATTGAAATATGATTTCTAAATCATTTAAGAAAACTATAAACACAACTCTCTCTTCTCTCTCATTCTTTCTTCCTTCACACACTCACACATTTATCCTTAGAAGATGTAGAAATGGACCATTATGTTGGTGCAATTCTGCAATTTTCATTTCTCCCGTAAGACCTTTGTTTCTTACAAAGACTTTATATACTAAACCAGCAAAGGTTTAAGATTTGTTAAGAACTACCAAATAGTCCCTAGAAAAATACACTAGGTAGTCTAATCATGTCATCAGTAATCATCTAGGAATCAGTGATGCTGTTGCATATATTTAAATAGCTTTAGTGTCTTTTACAATTACTATATTTTAAAAATGCAATAATTATGGACAATCTGTTACCTGGCATGTAAAATTTAGTGTGCCGTAGTAAAAAGTAAATGAAATTGCTTTAAGTACTTTTAGCTATCTGTATCACCAATTAATAAAAGTATCTACAGGCTGACAGTCTTTGGCAATTAATTTACCACTCGGTTCATAAATGAGTGAGGACAAAAATCTAAACCTGCATTCATAACAATGAGACTTTGAACAAGGTGGTGGCTCACCTAAAAATCCAAATACTGTTTGTCATGCCTTTAGGTTACCAGGGTGATTCATGTTTTTAGTTTCCTCAGCTGAGACAGACCTGATTCCCAGTTTTTCACAGCTGCTAAAACACCAGCTCTCTGGACATGCTCTGTTCTTAATCACTTCTTTCAATCACACTCCACTGCTGAGCCTTTGCCCAGCACGACTGATCTCAAAGCTTACATTTAAGTGTCTACACTCATCAGTGCAGCATATTAAAGACAAAAACATTTCCTTCGGGCTCTGGAGCAAGCACACTACAAGGTAATCATTATTAAAAAATAAGCAAAGCCCTTGGACATAATGCTCCTTCTTTTTGTAAAAGTACAGGAGGGCCTGTTCAGTGAAGTAAAATGTATGCTCCACTAGGTTTTCTTTGATTTTGAGTGATGAGCATGGCTGGATTGAGGCAGGCAATCAGCTGGGATTTACTGCTGCTTTTCTTCCTGGTTGTTCTCAGCAGGGTACAGGCTGCAATACCGAGCAAACAGTCTCAGTGAGCCAGTCAGTTATGCCAGCTCAATTGGCCACTAGAGCACATGACAGGCTTGCTTGGGTAACAGGCCCAAATTAAACAAACAAGCAAATAAATTAGTCATGAGAAACACAGGGAGTTATTTCAGCTTGCTGGAGTTCTCCATCTCCATTGCCTGACTGCTTTCTAAAGCAGTAGAGAGAAGCAGGTCACTTTTTTCTCTGGTGAAAATGCCTCTCCAGGAAAAAGGGAACTGTTGCAAGGGTCAGGAGGAAATGGGGAGGGAGGGGAATCCCATCTTAATTTCAGAATATTTAAAAGCTCATTTTCTTGGTTCTTTAATGAAGTGTAAGTAAGAAGCTAAATGTCAGCACATACTAAACAGAAATTTCCATTTGAGTAAGAGCTGCTAGGCTGTTTGAGGTACTGAAGTCTAATACCAGTAGGATATTAGGAACAGAATTTTTGGTTGTCACATGGTCAATAACAATATCAAGGATATTTTAATAATAAATTTTACATGTAAATGAAAAAAAAAATTCCATGCTCAGGAATATTCACATTTTGGTGTAATTTATTTTGTAAATTAATAGGAATCTTTTAAATTCAAAATATATGTTAATCCTTATTCACAATTAGCACAATAGTGAAAAGACAAATTTAATTATGATTTGGGCAAATGAGAAGAAACCAGCTAATTATGCATCATGTTAGAGCTGAACCAACATATGCACAAAGCAACAGGAGGAATTTTTTTAATTTGGTTTTCAGTGATCCATGGACTAGATGGTGCTCTACAGCTCAGTTGTCCTATTTCCTGATACAGGTGACAGAATTGGTATTCTACAAGAAAAAAAAACAGGAGAAACCTGTAAGCAGAATAAAAGTGGGATGGATGGAGACCTCTCTCCAGGTTTGTTATTTCCAAATGAGATTTCAAAATTATATCTTAGTTAAGGAAGTGATCAGAAAGCACCTTGCCCAGCAAACACTCACAGGGAAAATTGTTACTTTGTAAGGATTGCATACCCTGCACTTGGAGATGCCAGAGTGGGGCTGGCACAGAAGGTATCCCAGGTTCCTGTTGCAGACAGTAACCTCTCTCCCTTTCAAGAGAGCTGGCACCCTATAGCAGACAGTGTAGCACTGGGTTTCTGTGCAGACATCCTACCATTTATATAGGAAATTAATTTTTATTGCTGAAATAATCAGGTCTCATACCATTCTTTTGACCTGGAGCCAGATCTTAGACAGTCCAAAAGCAGCAGTAGGGTAGATGTGCATGTACGAGGAGAAGAACTAGAGTTAAGTGACTGCTTAGTTCTCAGTCTTGTGTTACTGGGTAGTCTCCAATGACAAAGTCTGATTAGCACATGTTAAACTGATTATGTGAAAAACTCAATACATACAAAATACTCTAGAAAGCCCAAACTGAAATAATTATTCTCTGCTTTTTGTTAATTTTGCTATTGCAGATGCATTGTCATTTCTAGGCAAAGTAATAACAAAATTTTTTTGTCATCCATTTTCCTTTGATGGAAAAAATGGTGCTTGATTTATAGTGAAACTATAACAAATATTACTCCTAATCACTTGAGCCATGAATATCACCCAATCTCTTTTAAAGAGAGAACAGATTTAAACTGTTAAAGGTATAATTTCCAAGAACAACATTTAAAGCAAATCTAAGACTCAGAAATCCAATTAAACTATAATTAGATGTCAAAAGACATTCTAAGGCTCCTGTCATCAGCTTATTGCTCATTTGTAAAGAAACTACGAACTGACAAAAAAGGGACTAAGTCATTACTATGACTTCAGTCTGCTTCCCTGAAACAGTGTTAGAGGTCATTTGTGTAATGATGTCCAAAGGAAGCTAAAAATTGCTACACTGTGCTAGTACTAGAAAGCTAGAAATTATCTTTTATTGTTTCATGCACAATTATTCTACAGAAGAATTATACTCTGTAGAGAAAAAGAGAAAAAAAATTAAGCAATCTTAATTCTATTTTCTTCCAATGGGTACAAGTTTGTGCGGCACAATTTCACAGAATCACACAGAATCACAGAATGGGTCAGGTTGAAAGGGACTACAGCAGGTTATCTGGTCCCACCTCCCTGCTCAAGCAGGGTCATCCTAGAGCATATGACATCTAACCTACAGCACTACCCTTACCCCTCAATGCATCTAATCAGAAATGTGGGTTTTCCACATGAAGTAAATAATTTTAAAAATTGTTTAGGTAAGAAACAAAATATACAGTATTTTGTTTTGGTGATACTGCAATCAAGACTGATCAGATTTCTTGAAATGTAGAGGGTTTGCTCCTTCAAATGAAAAGTGCTTGTATTTTACAGAATAAAACAACTCTTCCTTGGAATGTCAAGATGTAGAGGAAAATTTTCTATTAGCACCTTACAGTTACCAAAACAGCACTTTTCACCAAGACTCCTTTTCAGGGGAAACAAACATCTTGCTCAAGGGCTTTACTGCCACAGGCTTAACACCCCTTGGCAGGGTTGAACTTGCTATATAACCCTTAAGAACATAACTACATTAGTCTCTCCTGCTCTAATCCAATCATGTTCTTCTCATGGGTAAATAGTCATGTAGTGGCACTCTCTATCATTAAAAACAGGAATTATGAAAGTTCAGAATTCCTCTTTCTATAGTAACTTGCTTTCCTGAGTCTTGGGAAGCCTGAGAGAGAAGTGCATATCAGGGATGGAAAGTTGTTTAGAAGGTGATATTTTATTTTAAATTCAGTTCCTAAGTGTTTGTCTTAAAGATTCATAAAAGGCATTGAAAAAAATGCATAGAAAGCATCAACTGTGATTAAAATGCCAGAACGTGTACAAATAACTTCACAAGTAGAACTGGTTGATACATATTCTGGGCTGATTTCTCAAAGGCCACACTCACTTTTCATCTCAATTTCACACAAGAGTCTCCTTTTTTCTTTATCTTCTGTTCATATGGAAGATGACAGCTGTCCAGATCTAGTATATGATGAATGAAAAACTATACTTCTATGTATAGATGTGCATATTTATATAAGAACCATAAAAACACGTGGTTTCGATATACTTATATATATGAAAGGTAAATATATGGTAGATTATAGGCTTTTATTTCCTAAAGCAACCTGTGGAGCATGAAACATTCTGAGTAGCTGTAGCTGTCATATGTTGCTGACTCTCACCCATACCTGTCAAAATGTCCTCTAAAAATACTGTAGAAGACAAAAATGGCACTGAGGAGCCATCAAGGGGGAAATCTTATGCAGGAAAACCCAAGTATATTGGGCTTTATAGGGAGATAAATATATAGATATGTAGATATGTAATGGATCTTTCATAATAATTACTCAGAAAAATACTATAAAGAAGTTTGAATCCACTCCAAATTCTGCATATCATCTTTTTATATAATAGTATTAAAAAACATGTATTAATGCCATTAATTTTAATAATTTTCCATTATTATACATATAACATTTGGGAATTTTATGGTGTATATATAAAAGTGGTGAGATAGTATATATAAGCAATTTAATGTTACATATAAAATAATGGAAAATTATTAAACTTACATATTCAGTTTCACCTGAAAATATTAAAACAACAGTTGTTCATGCTATAAGAATGACTCTGAGCCTAATTCTTATATTTTCCTTATGCCTTATAGTTTTATTATGATGTACACAGTAAAATAATTAGATCTTTAGGATATTTGGTACCATATCTCACTAATGCAACATATGATTAAATTATATGAAAAATATATATTTCACAAATCTTTATAATCTTATATGATTTATAATCTTATATGATTACAGAAAATTTGACCACATTCTTCCTGAAATCACTCTTCATAAACACGGGACTGCTTGTGCTTTATGGACAAAAATGCTTGGAGGAAGAGAAATTAGAAGAAATATTTATTAGTAACTATGTTAACCAAAGTTTCCCTCATATTGTAGTGTCTCTGATAGAATTTGCAGACTCCCCCAGTCAGAGAACAGAAGCAACAGCATAGGATGGAACCTACCAATTTCAGCTTTGATAGATATGAACTTTAAATGAATGGTTACAGAAGATTATTTTGAGATCACTTCCTTGGAATTAAGTAACATGTATTGCATAAAATTATACCCTTCCATGAATGCTAAAATATAATAACATCTGTAACAGATGTCCTCAAAGATGGAAAAAAGGTAATAATATTTGTATATTTGGTTCTCTTTCTTTTGAAGAGTATAGCCTCACAAGGAACAATTTTGTTGTCTAAACAGGAAATTACTCTAAACAGCAAATCTTTCTTCATAATTTATTTTCCTTAAGAATAACAAACTCATGTCTTCTGCCTTTTGCATTAGAAAGAAATAGAACATAACTAACCTCAAATTACACTCATATTCTCAAATGCATAACTCCACTCTTAAAAGCTATTAATTTTTCATAATAAATGTGACTTACAAGTGAAGAAAAAAGTATTTTTATACAAAATTAAGATGGATTTGCCTTAATTCTGATGGCTGACTTCAATGAAAATAAACTTCCCCGTATTTATGTGTTTCCTGAATGTTATTCAACCTATTTATAAAAAATGCAGAATACAAAGAGAGTAGAGGATCTTCAGATTCTGCAAAGCCTTTGATTAGCTACACATCCCTAAAATAGTGACTGTAAAATATAGAACCAAACTTTTTTTCAGTGCTAATGAGCTTATATGTGCAATTCAGGAGTTTAGGCACATTTCAACAAAAGCTGTTTTACATGTTTTCTGTGCCTGGAAATGTTAAGAAATCTTTATTCTCTCAGAATAAGAGACTATCCTCTCAGTTCACAGTTAGGAAACAAAGCACAAGCAAAGCTATGAGCCCTTCCATTTATTTTTTGTGCAATAATCATGGTCAAATCACGCTTCTTTTTGCACAGTTGGTAACTCATTAACCAAGGAGGACAAAACCACAGGTAATGACTCTTTTTACTTTCCTATTTTACTCCTTCTGGCACTGTCATTTCCATCAGTAATTCCTCAAAAGCCATAGCCCTGATTTGGCTTGGAAAGGGTTTACATTCTATGAATTTTTTGCCTGGCACCATACAATTAAAAAATAAATAAAAGTAGAAAATAAATAAAAGTAGGAACATATCCTGAAAACTCTAGGTATAATTGAATTTTTTTTTCTCTTCAGTTATAGGGCAATAACATTTTAAAAAATTGCCTTCAATTTCATTATATGTTTCATCTGTTTAAATGTGTTTAAGATAAACTTGCTATTATGTTATGCAGTATTTTTTTGCCTCTGCAAGTGGCAATACAGGGAATAACAGCTAGTGTTAAAGCATAATGAAAAGAGAATTATAACAAGGTAAAGGATTTCACACCACTTCTTTGCTAAGCACATACATTTGCCTAACTTCTTGGAGGTCTGAAACAGAAAGGTTGATTTGATTCCCTTTTTNGCTATTGATAATCCTACAAATCTTATCGGAAATCAACTAATCATTTGAAAGATAGGTGATCCACCCAACTTTGTCTATCTTCCTTAGGGATATGAAATAACAAGTGAAGCAGTGTCTTTATAATGGTATTTTAATTATACGATTAAAAAAATCCCTGACAAGATTCAGTCTATAATATGGGAAGGGTTTCAAGAATTTATTAAAAAATAAATTCTATTATTGAATACAGGTTATAATGAATTTTGGGATTTATTTGTGTATCCTTGCTAGCAGAAGTAAAATACACAAAGAACAAAATACAGCTTACATAATCAGAACATGACATTTATTAGGGCTTTTATTTCAGGAAGAAATAAGATATTCCCTTCTATTTTCTGAGAGATTCAGTTTAATAGGCCAGGTAGGTGTGAAGAAAATTGATATAACATACAAAAATAAATGGGCTTTCTTTTTGAAGCAGTTCCTAGCATGTTAACAAATTTTACGATTTTCATCATTCATGTCTGAGTTAATTATTGCATAGTTTCATTTATATGCCCCTTTGCTTCCTTTCCTGTGTAATAATATGAAATTTTAGCTTGGCATTAAAATTTTCTAACAAAGGCTTTTTCCAAGATTAATTTTATTTCTTCCATTTATTTTTTTCATATTATGCATACATTACTCTGTGATTAATGGAAGGGGAGAGGGGGGAAATCAACATACGATATGAAATTCTTTTCCAATAGTCCTATTGATTTTGCTATATATTTCATCATCTTCACATAACTTTGGGGAATTTTGTCACTGGTTTGTGTGTTTTTCAAAATAACACAGAAAAAAACTTTATCAGAGAAATTTAAAATGGGTAAGATGGAACTCAGTCTTCATTTGGCTAAATTTAAGGCTTATTTTTCTTCTAAAGAGAATATCTAAGGACAAAGCCCTACAAAATTTATATAATCTCACCATGAAAGACAAGACTGCATTACACCTAAAGGAGCAATCTCACCTGAGGCATTCAAGGCTTAAAGGACAGAACAACTGGAAGTGCCAAAGGGCAATTCTTAATCCATGATGCACATCCACAATTTACCAGGAAGTTAAGAATATTTTTTTATAGTAATTAACTTGTGTTCTTTCAGACATTCACCTGAAGAGAGAATGTAGAATGTTTCAGGATCATCAGTTCTTGTTCTTTTTGATGACTTGAACCTGCCAGACATCTGGGAATGACAGTGTCCCCCACAGTGTCCCCCACAGCACACTTCTGGACAAGCTGGCAGCCCATGGCTTGGACAGGAGCACTCTTTGCTGGGTTAGGAACTGCCTGGATGGCTGAGCCCAGAAAGTGGTGGTGAACGGAGCTGCATCCAGCTGCGGACAGTCACCAGAGGTGCTCCTCAGGGATCTGTGCTGGGTCCAGTTCTGGTCAATATTTTTGTTGATGACATGGATGAGGGTATTGAATCCTTCATTAGTAAATTTGTAGATGACACTAAGCTGGGAGCATGTGTTGATCTGTTGGAAGATAGGAGGGCTCTTCAGAGAGATCTGGAATGGTTGGATGGATGGGCAGAGCCTAACAAGAAGAAATTTAATCAGTCCAAGTGCTGAGTCCTGCACTTTGGCCACAATAACGCCCTCTGCAGCATTATAGGCTGGGGATGGTGTGGCTGGACAGTGCCCAAGAGGAGAGGGACCTGGGGGTACTGGTCAGCAGCCGGCTGAACATGAGCCAGCAGTGTGGCCAAGAGGGCCAATGGTATCCTGGCCTGGATCAGGAATAGTGTGGCCAGCAGGAGCAGGGAGGTCATTATTCCCCTGTACTCAGCATTGGTAAGGCCACACCTTGAGTGCTGTGTCCAGCTCTGGCCCCTCAGTTTAGGAAGGACATTGAGATGCTTGAGTGCGTCCAGAGGAGGGCAACAAGACTGGTGAAGGACTCGGAAAACAAGGCTGAGGAACAGCTGAGGGAGCTGTTTAGCCTGGAGGAGACTCAGAAGTGACCTTATCACTCTGTACAACACCCTGAAAGGTGGTTGTGGTGAGGTGGGAGTTGGTCTCTTTCTCCAGGCAGCAGCTGACAGAACGAGAGGACACAGTCTCAGGCCACGTCATGGGAAATATAGGTCGGTTATTAGAAGAAGTTTTTCACAGAAAGAGTGATTAAGTACTAGAATGGTCTGCCCAGGGAGGTGGTGGACTCACCATCCCTGGATGTGTTTAAAAAAAGACTGGATGTGGCACTCGATGCCATGATCTAGTTGAGGTGTTAGGGCTGTGTTGGACTCAATGATCTCAATGGTCTCTTCCAACCTAGAAATTCTGTGATTCTGTGATTCTCTGAAGAGCTTATCCTATTGCTATCCCCTATCAATAAAAATTGAAAAGGACATACAAACCCTTTGTTTCTCAAATATAAAAATTTATAAAAATGCTAGAAATTGTTGTATATTATTAAAATATTTTATATTATTTTATAACTTGAAAAATAAAATATTACTGAGATTACTGAGGGGTTCAGTTTTTGATTTCTTTACTCACTTCCTTCTTTGCCAACAGCAAATGTCCAGAGAGCGAAAAGACAAATACCTCTTTATGGACCAATCTACCATAACAAATTTTGGTTTACAGTGTACCCTGTACACTCTCCTCCCCCTCAATCTCATTTCTTTATGTCCCTGAGGACAAAGCTGATATCCCAATCTTAATTCAGGAAGAAATTTTCCTCCTCTAAAACAGACCAACTGATTTTTTTTAAGGATTTTAATTCTCTCATGCAGTATGAAATTTTAATCTAGGTCTAGAAGCTCTTTTGTAGCTTCCACTACATTTAGGAGGATGCATGAAGGATATGAATCTATATTTAAAATTTGATGCTTGAAATCATAATTTTTTGAGATGATTAGAAATTGAGACAAACATCTTTCTTATAGTGATATTGAAGTATTACTTGAGTTCCAGGTATGTAAAGCAGAATTGTGAAATACGCATATATTTTTCAGCATTCCACATTTAGCAATAATCTTTCATTGCAGCTTTCTGAGAGTAAGTGACAAATAATATCTTTGACCTGAAGTAAAAACAGATTAATTCTTTGGCACCATGAACAGAAAATCTGTACGCCTGTAAATGTGTGATACTTACACAATTTCATTAAGGTCCTTGAAAGAAAATTAATTTCTTTTCTCTGATCTTGAACTTCTGTAAGATCTTTAAGATAAAAATACACTGTAAACAACTCACACAGCAATCTAAATTTCGCTTTTGCTTTTGCATATAAGAGCCTCTTTGTTCTATGTTTTATTTTGGTGAAATAGCAGAGCTGTAATTTATTTTTGGGCACTTGGTATTTTTTGTCATCATGAACAACTTTTCAAAGAGGGCCAGTAGAACTGACTAGAATGTATTGATCTGTGTTTGATGCTTGAGATTATCACATGCAGCTTTCCTATGAAAGTTTAATCTATGAAAATACGTTTTGGTACCACATGAGCTGGTTCTGAGGTCCGAGCAGTCAGGTGGCAGGGAGAAAACAGCTAAGCACTCCTTCCTGCCCTGAAGCTGGAAACCAGACTGGCCAAAAACCCAGCCAAACCTTCAAGGTAGCCCCCCTACCCTTTTTCCTAGCAGTATCATCTGCAACCTGCCCCCAGCCA
This sequence comes from Aegithalos caudatus, assembly GCA_013389925.1. NCBI lineage: Eukaryota > Metazoa > Chordata > Aves > Passeriformes > Aegithalidae > Aegithalos > Aegithalos caudatus. Next base: position 10,514 of record WEIU01001719.1, on the reverse strand, counting down.
AGGGCCATTTCAATGGAATGTTGTGACACCCAGATACATCTTTGTTCTCATGAGTATTGGTAGTTATTGCTAACTGACAACAAATGGGGCAAAATTTCATGAGAGAAAGAAACAAAAATTTTAAAAAACCTTAACCTCCAACAATGTTGTATATCACTTGATTGCATGAACCAAACAGTTGAGTTTGATCTGAACAGCAAATCAGTGATTTGAATTAATGAAATCCCTTCCCACTACAAAATCCTTGTTCTTTACACAAGAGTATATTATGTTAGTAATGAAATTACACATTAGACATGGATAATTATACATGTTAGACAGGCCTTTAAATGGAAGTGCTACAACTGATCAAATTTTTTGTTGCAAGCAATAGCTGTAATATGTAATCATTTCAGACTGCAATAAAACATGATGGGAATGCAAGAGGATCATCAGATAACACATGTCAAATGCTTTTAGTCATTTGGATACTAGACTAATGAATGTATTAAAAATTGATTAATTAACTGATTACAATTGAAAGTGTGATGATCAAATTAAAAAACAGTTTTGAAGAGGTATGAAATGATAGGTAAAAGTGATGGGTACACTTGATCCCAGGCTGTAGTTTGGTTGACTCTAAGGAGCAACAGGTCTCATACCTGTGATGGCCCTGTGAGCAGAAAAGCTCCTTACTCATGGTACTGAAAGTGCCTCAGAAAAATATTTTGAAAAGTTAGTTCAAGGTAAAACAAAGTACACAAGACATCAGAGCTAAAACAAAGAAATCTATCTTGTCTATGCTAGTGACTGACAGGCAACTACTTCACTCTGTAAATGTTCTGATCAGGATGGCCCCAGTTTAAAATCTGCATGAACTGAAGATGGACTGATTACCAAGCAACTTTTCCCTGGAGCAGAGACTCTTGACAAGGTCGGAGAGCACTTATCTGAGACAAGGAAACCCTTCCTTGCCTGGGGTGAAGAGATCCTTATTCATGACAAATCTTCAGTAAGTAATTGATAACATGCTAATTAACACTAATGAAGCATTACTAATTCATGTAGCTATTCATATTAATAAATTTTGTATAGATCATTCCTTTAGACATAAACTATTGTCTGAGACTACAACAGAACTGGGCTGCACCTAGGATCCAGAAGAAGTTTAGAAAATAAGGGGGGTCCATTCTGTACTTCATTACTCAGTGGGAGGGTTTTCCTTATCTTTTCCATCTTCAATCTCTGCGTCAATCACCCTAAACTCAGTTTTTCATCATATGTTTCTGCTATACATTAATTAATTAATAAGGTGAGCCTTGACATCAAACTTATTGAACCATTGTAAATCACTGTTAAACTTAGTTAAAATCCATAAAAATTACTGAACTCTGTCAAAGTATTATTGTACTTCAAGAAAACATATTAGTGCTTATGGACTTTGAGTGAGACTGCACTACTACACTACTACAGTCACCAGCAACATTAAATAAATTATCATAAAATGGGAGTCAATTGAAATGTGACACCTGTGAATAATTAGTCAACATAAATTTATTTTTTATATGTATAAACTCCAAGGAGGGGAGACCATAATAAGAAAACAAACCCCACTGTTGTGCTCCACTGTGGGGAACTGTGAGTTCTTCTAAAAATAGATGGTCTAGGATGAAATGAAGTCAAATGAGACATTGTATCTGAGAACCATTTATTGGTAATGAATAAAAAACAAGAAAAAAGGATTTGCCCTTCTAAAGAGTGATACAGTTTAAAACGTGGCCAGAGTGTTATGAACCTGGTGTAAATATACCAGTCTCAGAGGGTGTCCTGCACTTCTCAGAATGGCTTAAAAGAATTTGTGAGACAGTATGGTCGAGTATGTCTTGAAAAAGCAAAAAGGTTTTGTTATGGGTTAACACAGTTTAGTTTTAGTTGAAGAAAAAATATGGAATATCTCCCCCAGGACCCTAAATTCTCTTTAGAAAAGATGAACACCTATCAGAGGCCGGTTCTTGGCTATTTGTATGTGTTTTGACCACTGAATAAACAGGAGGTGACTTTTGGTAATATAATATAAAGCTGTGACTGGGTTGGACCTGCCCTCTTTCTCTTTGGGGGATCCACCAGGTAACAGCCGTCGCACGGGTGGCCGGGCCGGGCCTGGATGGGCCTCCGGGAGCTGCTGCGCCTGTGGGGGAGCGTCCCGGCCATGCCTGGGCCTGATCACAGTGAGCAGCAGGGGAGGGGAGGAAAAGCCCCAGCAGCTGCCCCTGTCACCGGCCAGGGCTGAGAGGGATTTTCCCCTCCGCCCCTTCCTCCGTCCTCCAGGAGCTGCTGCCCCCACGCCGTAAGGAAGCAGCTCTAAGCAGCCCACGCCATGAGCCCGAGGGCTGGAAAAGAAGGCATCCACCACCTCCCCACCAGCATGGCTTTGAGGTCTTTGCAGCTCCCACCAGCAGAGACCTCATGACTGCTGCAGGCCTGGGCACATTTAAGTCTTTCTCACCAGCTGGATAAAAAACAGATGTAGTGGGTTGACTGCTGGTCAAACACCAAAAAAACTACTCATCTTCCTCTGCTATAATTGGAGGAGAGGAGGAGAAAA
>WEIU01001718.1:17715-31092 GCA_013389925.1 Aegithalos caudatus | reverse complement strand
CCTTTCCCTTTCCCTTCTCCCCGTTTAAATTAGCATTTTAATAACGCGGCTGCCGAGCGGGGAAAACAACACCAAAAATTGGCCGTTTTTCACCGCTCAAACTTCCCCGGCTCGAGGTGAGGCTTTAATGGCAGAGCGCGGAGGGAAAGACGGAAAAAAATAAAAATAAAAAGAATATTTCCCGCCTATCCCGGCGGGGGGAAAAAAAAAAAAAAAGGGAAAAAAAATAAAATGAAGTAAAATAAAAAAGCGGGAGTGATTATTTTGGTTCATGGCGCTCCCTGTTCCTGGAATTTGCTCTGAGGATGGATATTTTTGTTTTCAAAGCCGCGGCTGAGGGAGCGGCCGCGGGAGCTCAGAGCTGCGGGAGGGGCTGGGATAATTCCATCCATCCCCCATCCCAAATCCCGAGTTCCAAACCCCCGGAGAAGGGAAAGGTCTGCTCAGAAATCCGATCAAAAATCCCAATAAAAATCCGATCAAAAAATCTGATCCCAAACCCGATCAAAATCCCAATTAAAAATCCTGTCAGAAAATCCGATTAAAAATCCCATAAAAATCTGATCCCACATCTGACCCCAAATCCAATCAAAATTCCAATCAAAGCTGGCTTTGGAGGGGTCGCTCCCCCCTGCCAAGGTCAGGGCGAGGATTCCCGGAGATTCCCTGGGTTTGGGGCAGGGAATTGGGATGAGGGGATGGGGACCCCGGAGTTTGTAGGGAATTGGAATTGGCAGAGCCCCCCCTTTGTTCCCGGATTCCCCCCGGATCCCAATCCCGGCTCCTCCAGCAGATTCCTGATCCCGGTGGTCTGGGGTCCCTGAATCCGGGGATCGGGAATTTTGGGGGTCTCCCTCAGGATTGGGAATTCTGTTGGGTTTTTTTCCTTGGGAGAACTGGAATTGGGCACTGGGAGAACTGGGATTGGGCACTGGGAGAACTGGGACTGGGCACTGGGAGCACTGGGATCTCCCATCTCCCGAATCCCAAACCCGTGGGGAGGAGCAGGAGCGGGCAGGGATCTCAGCCCCATTCCTGAATTCCCATCCGGGATTCCTGGGGTGAATTCCCAAGGTTTTGGTGATTTCCGGAGGCCGTGTGGGTGGGGTGGAAATTTGGGATTCGGGATCGGGAACGTGCAGGAGAATCCCTGAGGATTGGGCACAGTTTGGGATCGGCCTCATCCCTGTCCCGGAGGATGACCAGGAGTGACCAGGAATGACCAGGAATGACCAGAGGTGACCGGGAGTGACCTGGGCCCCGAGCGCAGTTTATCCCGGGAATTCCTGGAAGTGGGGAAGGAATTCCAGCTTTTCCCAGCTTTTCCCAGGGTTTTCCCCAGAGGGGTTCGGGAATGAGCCCCTGGCACCCCGGGGTTGTCACCCCGATCCAGGGGGGCCAGGATCCCTCAGGATCCCCGGGATTCCTGGGATCGAACACAGCCCGATCCCGCTCCCGCTGCCCGGTTTTCCTGGGAATGTCGGGCCGGGAAGGCGCCAGATGGGATTTTATGGGAGCCGCGATTCCACGCTCGGAGCCGGCGGCCGCCGCGAGATTAATTCCGAGAAATTAATTGGGACAAGATTGAAAAGGGAATTACGGCGCAGCTGAGTGAACATTCCCAACCTTCCCTCCTCCTCCGCCGCCCTTCCCGCATCCCGAATTTACGGGGGAAAAGCCCTCGGGATCCATCGGTTCTGAGCCAGGAATTCGCCATGGGAGCAGCGCCCGGAGCTGCCGGAATTCCCGCCGGGATCCCGGGATGCGGCCCTGAATTCCCAAATCCCGCCCCCCAAACCGGGAATTCGCGGCTTTCCAGAGGGAGGGGGCGGGGGCGGGAGCAGCTCCAAAGGCCCCAAATCCAGTAAATTCCAGTAAAAACAGTGGAAATCCAATAAATCCAGTGAAAACACAGTAAAACCCAGTAAAACCCAGTGAAAACCAGGAAAATGAAGGAAAATCCAGTAAAACCCAGTAAATTCCAGTACAATCCAGTAAATTCCAGTAAACCCCAGTAAATTCCAGTGAAAATCCATCAAGGAACAATGAAGCCCCTCCTGGCATCACCAATTTAGGTTAAAATCTTCATTTTGAGCCATTTCCGCTCCTTTTGGCCTTGGAAATGAGCCCAAATCCCAAAAATTCCGGCTCCGACCTCGCTCGGGGTGGGGATGGGGTTGTGATGGTGGAAATGGAAAATTACATGGAAAAATAGGCGGATTTCCAAAAATAATTCCCAAAAACTTTTCTGGGTTCTGCCCCACTGAGGATGAGGACGAAGTTGGAAATGGGAAATGAAGTGGGAAACGAGGAAAATTTCCCCAAACTTTCCCAAAACGTTCCCCCAAAATTCCACCCAAAATTCCCCCAAAATTCCCCAAAAATTCTCACCAAATTCCTCAAAAATTCCCAAAATTCCCCCCAAATTCCCGAAAGCTCTGGCTCCCACCTTGCTGAGGATGCGGATGAGGTCTCCCCGTTGGAAGCTGAGCTCGTCGGGATTGTCCCCCTGGCAATCCCACAGGCCTTGGTAATAATCGGAGAAATCCCCCTGGGAATCCTCTGGGAAAAGGGAAAGGCGGGCTCAGGGCCGGGAGGGATCCATGGCTCCGGGGTCTCAAAGGAGATTCCAGAGCCAGGAGTTCTCCTGGAGCTGCTCCGGGATGGGAAAGGCCCCAAATCCCCCTGGGAATGTTGGGATATTGAGGTTGGAAAATGCCAGGAATTCCCTGGGATGCCAGCACGACCAAGGGAGTTAAAGGAAATTCATGGAAAATCCACAGGGAAATGGGGAAAATCTTCCTGGAGGTGATTCTGGAGCTGAGAGTTATCCTGGAGCTGCTCCGGGATGGGAAAGGCCCCAAATCCCCCTGGGAATGTTGGGATATTGAGGTTGGAAAATGCCAGGAATTCCATGGAATTCCACCAGGGGCTCCCTGGCCCAGGGATTTGTGCTCTCCAGAGTTTTGTCCCAGTTTTCCCTCCCTTCCCAGGAATTCTCCTCATCCCAGAGGGGCAGGAGGGCGTTGGAGGCATCCCGGGAATATCCTGCGGGATCCACCCCAAAATTCCTGCAGGATCCCTCCCAGGTCTTTTGGGGATTAAAAATCCCATTCAAAAATCCCAAACCCCTCCTTTATCCCAGGAATTTTGGGAGATGCCTCCGTATCCCCTCAGGAAGAGTCATCCCAGCTGGAATTCCGCCATCGCCGGGAGCCTCCCTCAGCAAATCCCAGGAATTCTCCCCATTTTCCACAGCCCAGGATGCTCCAAAGTGGCCAAAATCCCAAAATGTTCCCCCCCTCATTATCCCAGAAATCCTTTGGATTGGGATCTTACCTTCCCCGCTCCCCAAATCCTCCTCATCCTCCGGGAACGGCGGCTCCAGCTCCTCCTCTGGGGAGGGAAAGAACAGGGGGAAAATCAGGGAAAAAGGGTGGGAAAATCAGGGAAAATCCAGGAATGTTGCAGGTCCAGGGCTCCAAGAGAATCCTGGGAATAAAAAATTCCCAGAGTGATGGTGGAGGGAGAAAGTAAGGGAGGAGATTTTCATGGAAAATGGGAATTGTGGACACCAGGAAAAAGAAATCCGTGAATTCTGGGTGTTCCCGTGGGAAGAGAACTTGGGGAAAGGAGATTCCAGAGGGGAAATTCCAGGCTGGGAATGTGAGAGAGGGAGGAGGAAGTAGGGAAAGAGAGGATTTGGGAAGGATCCATGGGGACAGGACCAGCCCCTTTCCACTGCCCAGGGATTTCCCTGGAATTGGGTCTGGAGGATCCAGGGATTTTCCTGGAACTGAGTCTGGAGGATCCAGGGATTTTTCTGGAATTGAGTCTGGAGGATCCAGGGATTTTTCTGGAATTGAGTCTGGAGGATCCAGGGATTTTTCTGGAATTGAATCTGGAGGATCCAGGGATTTTTCTGGAATTGTCTGGAGGATCCAGGGATTTTCCTGGAACTGAGTCTGGAGGATCCAGGGATTTTCCTGGAACTGAGTCTGGAGGATCCAGGGGTTTTCCTGGAATTGTCTGGAGGATCCAGGGATTTTCCTGGAACAGAAGCTCTGCCTTCCCAGTCCCACCCAACACTTGGATTTTCCAGGATGGAATCCAAGGAAGAAGCCGGAAAACTTTGGAGAATTCGCCTCCTCCCTCCCGCCCCGCTCCCGGGATCCTGGTCCCGGGGGGTCCGGAGCCGCCGGCGCATCCCGGGAAGCTTCGGGATCTCTGCGGAGCCGAGTTTTTAATGGAGCAATTTGATTCAATTTTCCGGTCGATAAAATTCCCCGGCAGCGCCCGGCGCTTCCGAGCGGACACCTTCACTCCTGATTTAACATTCCCATCCAACCCTTCCCGGGAAATTGGAAAAATTTATCTCCTGTGAAATTTTGTTTGGCCTCGGCCGCGTCTGTTTGTGCAAAACTTCATTAACGCCGGGAAATTATCTCCCGTGGCTCGACCCGGCTTTTCCCGGCTTTTCCCGGCTCCAGGGCTCCCTTCCCGTGGTTTTTGGTCCGGGAGGTGGAGGAGGGAGAGGGGAGCAGGGGGAGGATCGGGATCGGGATTTTGTTCCTGGGGTTTTTTTTGGGATTGGGGGGTGGAGGGAGATCCAGGAGCTGGGTTATCCCAGGAAATTCCTGGTTATCCCAGGAAAGCTGGGAAGTGGGAACCCTGGAAATCCAGGGGAATCTATGGAAACTCATGAAAACCCATGGAAATCCATGGGAAAATTAGAGAAATCCATGATTTTCCATGAAAATCCATGGGAAATCATGGAAATATAGAGAAATCCATGGAAACTCATGAAAACCCATGGAAAACCATGGGAATCCAGCAAAATCCATGAAAACCCATGAAAACCCGTGGAAACTGAGAGCTGCTCCAGCGGAATTCCTGGATCCAAAATTCCCACAGTGTTTGGATTTGGGAGGTCCACCAAAAACTCGGAATAAAGAAATGGGATAAAGCCTCGGGAATTCTGAGTGGGTTAAAGGTGCAGATGTGGGAATGGCCGAGGTTTCCTCAGGTTTTTCCAAGGAAAAGTTGGGAATTTGGGAGCTCACCTGGCACCATCTCGTAGATGTCGTCGCCTTCCGGCTCCGGCTCCTCGGGATTCAGGGTGGAATTTTGGGAATTTTCCATGGAATCGGAGCTTTCCTGGTCCTTGGAGAGCTCCTCCTCCTCCTCTTCCTCATCTTCCTCACAGGGAATGGTCAGGGAGCTCAGGTCTGCCGGGAAACAGGGAAAAGGGGATGGAAAAGTGGGAATTCTCCTGATTCCAGAGGGGTGGGATCAGGATCCAAATCCTGTGCCTCAGAAGGAGCAAAACTCCAAGGAAAAACCCAAGGAAAGATGGGAAATCCCAGGAAAAAGCCCCAAATTCAGGGATGAATCCTGAAAGGACAGAGCCAGGTGGTTCCAGAGGTTCTGGAAAGTTCCAGAAGGTTCCTGGAATTTCCTCTGCCCCAGCTGGAGCAGCCCCGGCTGTGGATGGACGGAAAGCCCGGATCCGGGTGGGAAAAGCTTCCCAAAGATCCCAAAATGCGGGAGCCACTCCGGGCACTCACCCTTGAGGAGGAACTGGATCTGCTCCACCCAATCCTGGGCCTCGTCCGGGCTCGGAGCCGTGAACTGCCGGGAGAATCCGGGATTCGGGATTTGGGGACAGGGATCCACCCTTCCCAGCCCCGAGGCACTGGGAAAAGCCACTCCCGGGATTTCTCTCCTGGCTCCAAGTGGGAGCGGAGCACAGCCAGGATATCCCGGGAAAGGTGGCAGAACTCATCCATGGAATCCATGGAAACCCATGGAAATAGATGGAAAATCCATGGAAACCCTAGGCAGGCTGTCCCAGGAAAGCTGTCAGGCCTAATCCATGGAAATCCATGGAAATCCATTCCCATTCCTTCCCACCCAAATTCCCATTTTCCTCAAAATATTTTCATCCCCCCCCGGAAATTGCCATTCCCCCCCAATTCCCATTTTCCCCGTTTCCCACCTCGTAGGAGCGTTTCCCAGGGCAGAGCAGCTGGAAGCAGCTTTTTTTCCGGGAATCTTTCCGGAGCTGGGGATCCAGGCGGGCCTGGTAGCGCTCGATGGGAAAGGAGCCTTTGGGCTGCTTGCCTGGGAAAACGGAATTGGGAAAATTTGGGATTTTCCAGCTTTTTTCCACCCCTGGATGCGGCACGGGGGGGGGTTGGGTTTAATCCATGGAGGGAAACTGAGGCACGCGGCTGGAAAATTCCAGGAAAGGGGAATGTCCGGAAAATTCCAGGAAATTGAAATGGATGGGAAATTCTGGGCAAGGAGGATGGGTCCCAAAATTCTGGGAATGGCTGGAGAATTCCGGGAAGTGGAAATGGAAATGGAAGGAAAATTCTGGGAAAGAGGAATGGCTGGAGAATTCTGGGAAAGGGAAATGTCCAGGAAATTCCCTTTAATCCAATGGCAAAGATTCCCAAATCCAGCTGGGATTTCCCCTCCCAGGAGCTGGGAATTTCGCTTTTCCCTCTTTTTCCCACCCGGAAGTTGGGAATTCTTTCCCCACTCACTTTTCTCGCTGCCGTAGTAGAGGAAATTCCGGCGGGTGAGGACGCACCAGCGCCTGTGCCACTCGGAGCCGAAAAAGCTGGGCTCTGGAAAACCGGGAAAAACGGGAAAAAATGGNAAACGGGGAAAATGGGAAAAAAGGGGGAAAATGGGAAAAAAGGGGAAAAAAGGGGAAAATGGGAAAAAACGAGGAAAAAATGGGGGGAAATGGGGAAAAGCAGGGAAAAATGGGGAAAAATCAGGAAAAAAATGGGGAAAATGGGGGAAAAAAAAGGGAAAAATCAGGAAAAGTGGGGAAATCCTTCTTTTTATTCCCTTGGGATGTGTTTCTCATGGATTCAGTGTGGCATGGGAAGGTGTTTGGGGTTAAATCCCTGGAAAACGTCCCGGAGGCAGGGATCAGCGGGAGTCAAGCCAGGCCTAACTCCGAGCTCGGCTCGGGGAAAAGCCAGGAGCCGTTTCTGCCTCTTCCCATCAATAATTCCCAAGAAAATCCCATTAGGGAAGGGAATAATTTGTGGCTTTCACGGGAAAAGGGAGATAAGGCCGGGGATGATTCCGAGCCCGGCTCTTATCTCTGCATTAAATGTGGGATGATCCCGAATCCCTGGAGCTTTTCCCAGCTTTTTCTCCTCATTAGTTTTGCCCTCCAGGCCTGGGCCAGGCTTAATTTAATTCCAGGATTTAATTTGGATGCTCTGGAAAAGGGAATGAGCCCAGCAAGGCGTTGGAAAAACCTGGAAGCTCCTGCGGGTGGAAATCCGTGGATTTTCTTGTGTTTTCCTGGGATTTTTTTGGCTGGAAATTCAGGGCTTTCCCAAATTTTGAGGTGGCAGCCCCGGATCTTCTCCTGGAATTCCAGGATTTACCTCGGGATCTCTTCTCCAGGTATCCTTGCTTCAAAATATTCCCGGAATCCTGGAAGGGCCTTGGGATCTCCTCCAGGCCTGCAGGGAGCAAAGCAAGGGAAAATCTTGGAATTTGCCATTCCTATTCCCACATTCCTAAATTTCCAGCCCCTTTCTTTAGGGCTGGGGGTGGAAATCCCCATCCTGCTGATATTCCCGGGATTGGGAATAGGGAACAGAGCCTTGGAATTCCAGGATTCAGCCAGAGGAGGCTGGAGCTGCCCTTTTTTCCCTGGAATCTGGTTGGGTTATGGACATGGAAAAGCCAATTCCCATGGAAACCCCAATTCCCATTGTGGATCACAGCTCTGCCCATGGAACCTCATCCCAGAACCTGGAAGGGCTCTGCCATTCCCAGCACATCCCAAAAACCTGGGAACCCTGGGATAGTGGGGGGTGACCCTGGATGAGCTTTAAGATCCCTTCCATCCCAAATTATCCCATAATAAATCCATATAAAAATGAGAAGTATGGAATTAAAAACATTTAAAATAATAAAAATACGGATCCACGACTTGAAAATCCCTGGAATTCTTTCCCTGCTCCCCCTCTTCCCCAACCCCAACATTCCGAGCTCGGCTGAGCCCTCCCCGGTCCACAATGAGCTGGAAAATCCTAAATCATTCCCTAATGGAGCGTCCGCCCCATCCATCAGCGGCCGGGAATCCATCCCCATTAATTCCCTAATCCATGATAAACTTCCCGTCCTTTCCTGTCCGCGCGGGGACTCCGTAAATCCCGGCCCCGCTCCGGCTCCAGCGGAGCGTTCACCTGGGCCCCGACCATTCCTCGTTAGCCCGACGGCCTCGTTTTCCCGGGAATGGCCTTGGGGGCCTCGCGGGCCGGGAATGGCCTTGGAGGGCGCATTCCAGAGGCAACAAACTTGGGAATTGCAGAGGCAAAAAACTCAGGAATTCCAGAGGCCACAAACTTGGGAACTGCTGAGGCAAAAAGCTCAGGAATTCCAGAGGCAACAAACTTGGGAATTGCTGAGGCAAAAAATTTGGGAATTCCAGAGGTGGAAAACTTGGGAACTGCTGAGGCAAAAAATTTGGGAATTCCAGAGGCAAAAATTTGGGAATTCCAAAGGCAAGGACCATGGTCTGACTCCCCGCCGTGGGGCAAATCCAGGGGGGATCCCAGATTTCTTGGAATTCTGTCCCAGGCGAGGTCTGGCGGAGCTGAGGAGCAGCTCCCGTAAATCCGGGCCCATCCCGGGATCCATGGAGGGCCGGGATTCCTGCCCTGCTCCCGCATTCCCATCTCCCCAACATGGAGCTCATCCATCAGGGAGCGGGGAGGGCCCGGATTTATCGGGAATGTGGGAATTCCCTGTGCACCCCGCGGGATGGAGGGAGGGATAGAGGGAGGGATGGATCCATGGATGGATCCGTGGATGGAAGGATCCATGGACTGATGGATCCATGGATGGATCCGTGGATGGAGGGATGGATGGACTGATGGATTCATGGACTGATGGGTGAATCCATGGATTGATGGATCCATGGATTGATGGATCCATGGATTGATGGATCCTCCATCCCCCCCTCCCCTCCGCACCTGCGGCCGCGTGCCCCGGGAGGAGCCGGGCCGGGATTTGATGGATTTTCCCGGCTCTAATGGAAGTAAACAAACAAAGGAGAGAGGGAAACATCAAATAATTCCCGTGACAGCTCCCAAAAGGAGCCGGGAGAGCGGGAAGCGCTTCCCAAAGGAGCCGCGTTTGATGTGGGATCGGGATTTGTAAACAGCGGCAGCTCCGGATCGCGCCTTATCCAAATATTTCCCTTTCCCAGCGCCGGCTGGAAGCCGGGATTGACGGCTCTGGACTCTTCAACTTTCAGCTTTCACCCCGCGGGGAGGGAGGGGGGAGAGCCCGCCCCATTCCCGCCCCATTCCCACCGGGATTTGTTCCCGAAGTTCCCCCTGGAAAAGCTGACAGGGGGCACCTGGAGATCAAAGTCCCAGTGCTGCTTTCCCCCCGGCATTCCCGGTTTTCCAGAGGGTCCCAAGGCCTCAGAGGAGGAGGAGGGAGGGGGGAGCGGCCCCATTCCCACCGGGATTTGTTCCCGAAGTTCCCCCTGGAAAAGCTGATGTGGGGCACCTGGAGATCAAAGTGCTCCCACTCCTCCTGCTCATTCCCGGTTTTCCAGAGGGTCCCGAGCCCCTCCAGGGACCCCTCCAGTCACAGCCCTCATCCATCCCATTATCCCAACACACTGATCCCAGTGATCCCAGAGATCCCAGAGATCCCTTCTCCCAGCCCATCCCTGTTTTCCCGATGAGCCATGGGAGCAACCCCCAAATCCCGCTGGGATCCTCCTGCCCGGCCTCCCCTTTCCTCTTTCCCAACACGGGCAGAGATCCCAGGGAAAATCCCAAAATTTTGGGAGCTGAGGGTGTCACAGAGCGGGAATTCCACGTTTAACCCCGAGTGGCAACAGCGCTGAAATTCGGGAATAAAAGGAAGGGAATGAAAGAACCTTCCCGCCATAAATATCCCGGGAATTCCCTCTCGGATCCCGGGGTTACATCCTGGCTCTTTAAAAACGCATCCCAAGAAAATCAAGCACTTCCATCACCTTCCCGGGAATATTTACGGCCTCCGGGAAGGGCTCGAGAGCAGAATTCCCACTTGGAATTATCGAGGAGCCGGCAAAGGTCAGCGCGGGGATGGAGGCGGCTGAAGGATTTCCCTCCCGAGATTCCCGGGCCCTGGAGCTGCTCCCGAGGGATTCTCCCGGGGTTTGGGGTCGCGTCCCGGGGCAGGGATTCAAGGAAGGGCCGTGTCATTCCAAGATTTTGCCACAAGGAAGCAGCAGAAGCTCAGGATTGGAGCGGGAGCGGCCCCGGCGGGAGCGGCAGCGGGGGCTGGGATCACAATTCCCAGATTTCCACCCCAAAAAGGTGCTGGGAACCCCGGCTGGGATCCCAATTCCCGAATTTCCACCCCAAAAAGGGGCTGGGAACCCCGGCTGGGATCCTAATTCCCGAATTTCCACCCCACCCCAAAATGGGGATGTGCTGATCCCTAAAATCCCCTGTCCCCGTCCCTTTCCCAGGGGTTCCAGGCCCCCTTTCCCCGGATTTTGGGGTGGCAGCTCCATGCCCCCATTCCTGTGAGGAATTCCAAGGGAAGCAGAGAGGGGTTTGCAGGTCCCTGTCCCTTTTCCCATCCTTTCCCATCCCTGTCCCTTTTCCCATCATTTCCCATCCTATCCTATCCCTCCAAACCCATTTTCCTCTCATTTTAGGGTGGCAGCTCCATGCCCCATTCCCACTGGGAATTCCAAGGGATGGAGGTTGGCAGGGCCCTGTCCCCATCCCTGTCCACATCCCTGTCCCTTTCCCGCCCCTTCCCATCCCCATCCCGGTCCCTCCAAACCCCTTTTCCCGTTTCAGGACGGCAGCTCCGTGCCCCATTCCCGCCGGGAATTCCTCGGGAAGCGCCGGCTCCGCTCCCCCCCTTTCCCTCTCCTGACCTCATCACTTTTTCCCCCTCTCCAGAAGTGCTGACCCGCAGCTTTCCCGGGAATTATTTCTCCGCGGGAGAAATGATTAAAAAAATTATTGGGAATAAAAGGGAGATAAAACAAAACATCGATCGCGGGGCCTGGAAAAGGCTGGAAGTGACAGGGATAAAGGATGGAGCGGCCGGAAAACAGGGAGCGGCTTTTTATGGCAGCTCGGATTCCCAGCGAGCCGTAAATCCGGGATGGGCCCGGAGCTTCTCGGGAAAAGCTCCAAAGGCTTTTGGTGGGGTGGGATCAGAGCTCGGGGATCCCAAATCCAGGTGGGATCAGAGCTCCGGGATCCAGGGGGAATGTTCAGCCCCCATCCCAAAATCCCAGCTGGATCAGAGCTCCAGGATCCAGGGTGGATGCTGGGCCCTTATCCCACGATCCAGGGATTTGGGATTGAGCAGCCCCAGGACGCCTCCCCCGTGGGATTGGAGCCGGGATCGGGATCGGGCTGATCCCAAATTTCCCCTCGGGGCCGTTCCCTCCCTCCCTCCCTCATCCCGGGAAAGGGAGGGATGGGAACAGCTCCGGGAATTTGTACCGGGAGCTGACATTTATGGGCCCTGGGCGGGAGAAGTGAGGATTTTATGGATCTCTCCGTCAGAAACTCCGGCTCCAGCCGAGCCCGGGAGGGCGGGATCGATATCCCGGCCTTTAATATCATCCCAGAAAACATCCAAAAATCATTATCCCGTTATTTTTATGACGGAGCCGCGGCTGAAAAATGGGAGCTGGGAGCGGTTTCCATTTCCTCGGCCGATCCTGGGGAGATTTTCCCTCCCCTCTGGATCCGATCCCAGCGGGATGGGAAGGACCTGGATCTGCCCCGGGATGGGATCTGGGGAGCCCTGAGGGTCCAGGATGGGAATTTCGGGAGCCCCAAATCTCCAGGAATGGGATTTTGGGATCCTCAGAGCCTCCTGACCGTCGGGAACACGAACTCATCCCCACAAAGTCCCAGGAGCGCATTCCCAGCGGGACAATTCCCGATGTCCCAGGGAGGCCTTGGCGGTGCCACCCCCACCTGTCCCCGTCCCTGCCAGGGCAGCGCGGATTCCCGGGATTTATGGAAGGGGGACACAGGGAGAGCCAAATCCTGGATCCGGGATGGTTCCTGGGATCCATCCCACGATCCCACCTCCCATTCCGGACGGGATGGGGGCGATAAATCCCGGCCTGGAGCAGCTTCCCGGGAATCCTCCCCGTGCCCTCCTCATTATCCCATTCCCAGCGGGAAGTTCGGAGCTCCTTCCCGGCTCCCTCCGTAAGGGAATGATGGATGGCTGGGACAGCTCCGGGAGCTGCTCCATTCTCCCATTAAATTCCCTTTAATTGGCCCCGGAGTCAATCAGGAACTCGCCGGGCAGTGAATTAAGGAAAAGAAAAAGAGGGAAAAATCCACGGAGACGAAGGGAGGGATTGGTGGATAAAAAACGCTGGATTTGCTTCCAGAGGGGCTGGAATTCCACACTGGGAGAGCCCTGCATGGATTGAGGGATGTCCCGGAGCGGGGAATCAGCCGAGTGCTGCCAGATAAACACAAAATCCTGGGAATTCTGAGGAATTCTGGATGGGGGAGGGAGGAATCAGTGGAATTACCTCGCTGGAATCCCTGATATTTCCTGGGGTTGGGATGGCATTCCCGAGGCTGGGAAAGCTCTGGGAAAGCACGGCAGGAGTTCCTGGATTGGCTGGGAATGAGTCAGGGCAAAGCCAAGGGCAGCGCCTGGAGCCCCATCCCGACATTTCCAGGAATACTCCAGGACCAATTTACCACCAAGAATTCCTGAAATTCCATTGGAAACCTGGAGAGGGAAAAGCCAAGGTGGTCACAGGGATGTGGGGACAACAGGGCCATTCCAAGGCCATTCCAGGGCCATTCCAAGAACAATCCAGGGCCATTCCAGGAACAATCCAGGGCCATTCCGGGGCCATCCCCATGTGAATCCCGCTCCCTCATCCCTTTGGATGGGTCCAAAGTTTGGGATTGACACATCCCAACCCCACCTGGGCCAGGTTCTTCCCTCCAGGAATGTTTTCCTCTTCCCACATCCGCCCTTTTTTATGGAATTTCAAGGAGCGGGACCCAAGCTCTCCCTGCCCACCCCCACCAGGGCAGGATCTCCTTTCCAGGAGCGTTTTCCATTCCCCATTTCCTGTGGAATTTCGGGAAGAACGAATCCATGTTTCCCCCTCCATTTTCCCCGTTTCCCCCCTTTTTTACAGAATTCCAAGGAGCAGAATCAAACCAGGTTCTCTTCCCCACTTCCCCTACTTTTTATGGAATTTCAGGAAGAGCGAATCCATGTTTTCCTCCTCCTCATTTCCCCTGCTTTTTATGGAATTTCAGGAAGAGCGAATCCCCCCGAACGTTCCCCCGCATTTCCCCCATTCCCCCC
>WEIU01001718.1:7099-17663 GCA_013389925.1 Aegithalos caudatus | reverse complement strand
CCCCCCGAACGTGCCCCCCCCTTTCCCCCCTTCCCCCCTTTTTTTTTTTTTTTTTTTACGGAATTCCGAGGAGCGGGATCGGAGCCCCGGGAGCGGCTCCGTTCCCTTTCCCAGGATCCCTGGAGCTCCCGGCGGGAGATTTACGGTTCCCATTCCCGTCCTTTACTGCAAATCCAATCGGGCGGTAATGGTGGAACACGGGAGCGCCGTCACCCGGGGCTGATGGCTCCCATAAAACCCGTGTCATTCCCGACGGATGAGTTTATAAACGGGAACAAACCCTCGGCGCTGACAGGAACATGAAACCCATTCACCATTTAAACACTTCCCATTTTTTATTCCCGCGCCTCGGAGCCGTTCCTAGGATCCGCGGATGCTGGGGAGGGCGGGGGGTGGGGGTGCAGGGAATGGGCTTGGAATCCCAAAGCCGGGCTTAAATCCCACTGGATCTGCTCAGCATCCAGCAGGATTGATCCCTTTCCCACTTTGGAAAGGCTCCCAGCCATCCCAAGTTATCCTAGGATTCACAAATCCTAAAGTCCTGGATCTGCCCAGGATCCAGCAGGATTGATCCCTTTCCCACTTTGGAAAGGCTCCCAGCCATCCCAAGTTATCCTAGGATTCACAAATCCTAAAGTCCTGGATCTGCCCAGGATCCAGCAGGATTGATCCCTTTCCCACTTTGGAAAGGCTCCCAGCCATCCCAAGTTATCCTAGGATTCACAAATCCTAAAGCCAGCCCTAAATCCCCGGATCTGCTCAGAATCCAGCAGGATTGATCCCTTTCCCACTTTGGAAAGGCTCCCAGCCATCCCAAGTTATCCTAGGATTCACAAATCCTAAAGTCCTGGATCTGCCCAGGATCCAGCAGGATTGATCCCTTTCCCACTTTGGAAAGGCTCCCAGCAATCCCAAGTTATCCCAGGATTCACAAATCCTAAAGCCCCGGATCTGCTCAGCATCCAGCAGGATTGATCCCTTTGGCACTCTGGAAAAGCTTCCAGGAACCCAAAGATTCCCAAAATCCTAAAACCAGCCCCCAAACCAGCCCTAAAACCATCTTGGATCTCAGCATCCATCAGGATTGAGCCCTTTCCGGCTTTGGAAAGGCTCCCAGCAATCCTAAGGTTCCCAAATCCTAAAACCAGCCCTAAAGCCCTGGATCTGCTCAGCATCCATCAGGATTGAGCCCTTTCCGGCTTTGGAAAGGCTCCCAGCAATCCTAAGGTTCCCAAATCCTAAAACCAGCCCTAAAGCCCTGGATCTGCTCAGCATCCATCAGGATTGATCCCTTTCCCACTTTGGAAAGGCTCCCAGCAATCCCAAATTATCCCAGGACCCACAAATCCTAAGGCCAGCCCCAAAGCCCTGTGGATCCATCAGGATTGATCCCTTTCCCGCTCTGGATTGATCCCTCAGGATCACTGACCGTGGCCATGGCGACGGCCGGGATCAATCCCCGTTCCAGGTGTGTTTGGATTGCTCCTCCCGGAGATTTTCCGGCCTCTCCGGGGCTCTTTCGGCACCTCCTCATTTCCCAGAGCAAATATTTATGGAATATTGTCCTGGAGCTGAGGGGGGAAGGGGGAGAGCTCCACCTGCTCCCAGAGATCTCCAGGGTGTTTTTCTCCGGGAGTTTATGCCAGAAAAACAGGGAAAAATCCCGAAGTGGGAATCATGGAGTGGTTTGGGATGGAAGGGTCTTAAATCCCATTCCTGCTCCTGGGGCAGGGACAATTCCCGTGATCCCAGGGTGCTCCAAGCTGACCTGGGAGAATTCCAACGATTCCTTCCCAAAATCCCACCCGAATTTCCCCTTTTTCACTTGTAGCTCATTCCCTGTGTCCTGTCATCCCAATTCCTGAGGCAAATATGCGGGATATTCCCCAAAGATGGGAAATGTCCCTGCCTGGTGCCCCATCCCAGGAAAAGTGGGAAAATCCCATTTTCCCTCTCCAATGATGGATTTACTCCTCCTGGAAAACCAGGATAACACCAGGGAGCCTCTCCTGGGAAGTGCCAGTGGGAAAACGGCTGGAATTTTCCCCAGTTATTCCAGGAATTAAAATGGGAATGAAAACACCCAGAATTTTTCCCAGTTTTTCCAGGAATTGGGATGGGAATGATCCTCGATCAGCCAGATCCAACTTTCTTCCCTTGGGAAGAAGGAGCTGGAATTTCTTTGGCTGCTCCAGGGGAGGATTCCTTTGGAGAATCCATGGGATGGGGCCGGGATGGGAGCGACCTCAAAGCCCAGAATTCCGGAATCCCAGGAGCTGACGATCCTCAGGGATCGCATTCCAACCCCTCCCGCCCCCAAAACACCAGGAAAAGCTGGATCAGCCCCCGGATCCATCCCAGGAAAACCTCTGGAATATCTGTAGCAGGGATCCCAAAATTCTGGGATTAATTAAGCCCCTAATTAATAACAATAATTAATAACAGGCTGGCATTAATTAGGACAAGCGCTTCCAGCAGTTTTCCAAAGGGTTTTCCTACCCTGCCCAGGGAATGGAAGTCCTGGAATGGCTTTGGAGGGATCCAGGATAAAACCTGGGAATGGGGGGGGGATTGAGCTGAAATCCGGGATTTGGGATTGCAGGAGCACGGGAACTTGGGAATCATCCCCAGATCCCATTCGGGGGGGATTGGGGACCGTTTTTCCTACCACAAACCAGGAAAAGCACAAAAAACTCGGGAATCATCCACAAATCCCCCTTTTTTTTAGGAACTGAGCCACAGTTTTCCCACCACAACCTGGAATCACCCCAAAACACTCGGGAATCATCCCCAAATCCCATTTTTTTTTTCAGGGACTGAGGCCTAGTTTTCCCACCACAAACCAGGAAAACCCAAAAACCTCAGGAACCTTCCCTAAATCCCATTTTTTTGGGAATTGAGACGCGGTTTGCCCACCAGAAGCAGAGAACATCCCCAAAAACTTGGGAATCCTCCCTAAATCCAATTTTTTTTAGGGATTGAGGCCCAGTTTTCCCACCACAAACCGGGAACACCCCCAAAAAACGGGAATATTCCCGGCCTCACCCCTTGGCTCTTGAACGGCACCGTTTTTCCCAGGAAAATCTCCAATCCCCAGGGAAGGATTTTTCTCCTTTTCCGACGTTTCCCGGGATGAACGGCCCGAGCCGGAGCTCCCCGCTTTTCCCAAGCCTTCAAATTCCACTAAATTTCCTTTTCCCTGGAAGAACTCGGCGGAATCCCATAAAAGATGATTTATCCGCCGGCGTGAGCCGCACGGAGCCGCAGTTTCCAGGATAAATGCCGGGAGTAAATTGCTGTTTATGTCGGATCCCGACTGTCTTTACGAGTTTTCCCCAGAAAAACGGGATCTTCCCGGATTTATTTCTTCCATCGGAGCCTCCCCTGCTCACCGAGGATGCTCCGGGTCCGGGCCTGGCTGGGAATCGCCTTTTTCCCGCTTTTTTTCCACACTTTTTTACCCCGGGGGGAATTGTGGGAGTTCTGGGATTTGGGATGGGTTGAAGTCAGGAGAATCCAAGGGAATGCCGGGCCATTCCCGGGGTTTTAATTTGAGGATTTTCCAGAAAATCCTGGTTGGGGGAAAGGCTCATTCCCATCCAGAGCTGGGACAGAGCAAGGGGAGAATTCCTTGGGAATCTGGGTGGGAAAAACTCCTCATTCCCACCAGAAATCCAGCCTCAGCCAGCAGAGAATCCCTCAGGAATTCCCCTGGGAAAAGCCCCTGATTCCCACCCAAAATCCAGCCCCAAGGAGCAGAGGATCCCTTGGGAACCTTCCCGGAATGCCAGGATGCCGGGATGGGAACTGAAATGGGACAAACCCCGAGAATTCCTGGGAAAAGCAAATCCCAAATTCTTCCACACCACGGGAATGATATCCAGGGATGGGAACTGAAATGGGACAAACCCCGAGAATTCCTGGGAAAAGCAAATCCCAAATTCTTCCACGCCTCAGGAATCCCCCAGATCCCAGCACGTCCTTTCCATGGGGACCCCGATCCATCCTTTCCCCGCTTCCAGAGGGACGGGATCGGAGCCACCCCCGGGATTCTCCCAAGAAACCGGCACAGGCCCCGCAGCCCAGGCAGCTCCAGCTCCGGCAGAAAGCCGGGAAAAGGTCAGGGAGCGGGAACAATAATAAGATTTTCTAACGGCTTCCTTCGGAGCAAAATATTATCAGTTCTCCCGCTTTTTTTTCCGGCTTTTATGGAAGGAGATTCTGCCAATTCCAAAGAAAAAGGAGGATTAAAATGAGCTTCTGCACCTTCGGGGGCCCATTTGGAAGTTTTACTGTACGGAGCTGACAGGAAAAATCGGGAATTAATATCCCGGAGCCGCTTCCGAGCTGCAATAGCAATTATTGGACTCCGTGTCCCTGGATAAATAATGGGGCCATTCCGCTAATTAGCTCCGACGATCCCGGCTCCCTGGAATTCCTCCCCCGCCCGGAAAAACCACGCCGGCTTTTTGGGAACGGCGCTTTCCTCCCACCCGGGAAAAGCGTGGAAAAATCCAGGAGCCGCTCCCGCGTCCCCGGGCGAGGGGGTGGGGAAAATCGGGAATGAGAACCGGGAATTAAAAACGCCGTTCCGAATAAATTATCCCGGCCATTCCCGCTCCCTGGAAGTCCTCCCCTGCCCGGAAAAACGATGCTGGATTTTTGGGAATGGTGGCTTTTCCCACCTGGAAAAATCCTGGAAAAAAATCCTGGAAAAAACAGAATTTTCCCCAGTTTTTCCGGTTTAGAACCAGAGGTGTTGTCGGAAAAATTGGGAATGTTAACTGGGAATTAAAACTGTTCTGGATTGCCGGTGATTCCTAATAAAATTATCCCGGTGATTCTGCTCCCGTGCGGCTCCGTTAATTCCAGAGGTGTTGGCAATTAATTAATTAATCAATCAATCCACGTTCCGGGATGGTTTTCCCACTTCAAATCCCTTTTTTTTTTTTTTTTTTAATTATTCCCTCATTATTTTCCAGCCTTTGGGATTGCGACAGGAGCTGCTGTGCTCCGGCAGGTCCCAACTTATCCCAAGGAAAAATGGGAAAAATGGGATCTCCTCCTCCAGCCCCCAAATCCCCGGGATTTCAGCCCCATCCCGAATATTCCAACACTCAAACACTGAAACCTGGGATTTTTCCGGAGGTTAAATCCCTTTTTCACACTTTTTTTTTCCCCACGTCCCATCCATCCCGGATTTTCCAAGGGATGAGATCCCGCTCCAAATGCTCCTTGGGAATCCTGGGATTGCATTCCGAGCTCCCTGAATTCCCAAAATTCTGCTGATCCCAGAGATGATCCCAAATCCACCTTTTCTGGAGGCTTTGGAGCAGGAAAGCAAAACTTTCTCCCAGGAATTTCTCTTTTTCTAAAACCTTGATGATCCAAGAAATTCCAGGGGCTGAAAAATTCCCCTCATTCCATGCTTGGAATTCCAGCACTTCCTTACTCCCTTCCCACCCACCCGGATCTGCCAAACCCCAGGGAATGCTGAGGACCATTCCAGGGTTTTTTTAAGGTGAAACGTGGAAAAACCTTGGAATTCTTCCCTGGGATGAAGTTGGGAATTCCCGCCGGATCCCGGGCATTCCCAAACGTTTCCACGGATGAAATATTTGGATTTGGAGGAAATTCCATTTCCCCCATGGAAATTCCCGGAACAAAAAGGCGTTGAGGGATTTGGGATAAAGGGGATTAAAGGAATCCTGGTTTTCCTGCCTCTCCCCAGGATTGTTTGGGAATAAATGGGGAGAATAGGAAGGAAATAGGAACGAAAATTGGGAAAAGAGTTGGGAAAACTCCCCACATCCCAAATCCCAAATGCTGCACCCCAGATTTCTCATCCCAAATCCCAAATCCCAAATCCCCGCTCCCATCCCTCCCGCTCCTCCGGCAGGGGGCAGTGGCGCCATTTCCCAGCTGGAATCTCCGAAGCGGGAAGAGGAGGAGAAGGACCGGGAATGAACCCCCCAAAAACCGGGAATGAATTCCCCAAACCTGGGAATGAATTCCCTCAAAACCCCGGGAATTCTCTCCCTCCGTGGATCCGCAGATCCCAAAACCTCCCTCTGTGGGGCAGGGATGGAGCCAATCCCTAAGAAAATCTGGGAATGGGAATTGGATGTGCTGGGGTTTATCCCAATCCCAGAAAATGATGGATCAGGGGATGGCGCCTCCAATTCCATCCCATTCCAAGAATTCCTGTTTTTCCAAAGGCCCCATTGGAAAATCCCACAAATCCAAGGATCCGTGGGGTGAAATCCCCTTGGAAAAGCCATTCCCACTCTGATATTTCAAGGAAATTAATATCCTTGGGAATAACTCCCTTATCTCTCCCTGCAGCCCCATTCCCTGGGATTGGAATTCCCAGGAGGAGAATTCCCTGCCCCTTCTCTCTCCTTAGGAGAAAACTGGGAATTCATCCCTGCTCCCTCCCACCTGCCTTGGCAAGGAAACTTCCCGGGATTTATCACAGGGAAAGGTTCAGTTTTCCATGGAAAAAAGTTGGGATGTTGAGCTTTAATCCCATTCCAGAGGCAGGGAAAACCGGGAAAAGCCATTCCCAAGGGTTCAAGAATCTTGGGGCCTTGAAAATCCCGAATCCCAAAGGTTCGAGAATTCCCAAGGACCCCGACACCTTTAGAATCCCAAATCCTGGAGATAAAAGAATTCCAGGAAAACCCCACTCCAGCCCTTCCCAGAAAACAAAACCCTGGATTTTTCCCACCTCCTTTCCCAAATCCAGGCTGGGATTTTTCCCTGACTTCACCTTTCCTAGAAAAACCCCTTCCCTTAAAACTTCCTCTGGAAAAGGAGAGGAAAAGCTGGATTTTCCCAAATTTTTTTGTGTGGATTTATTCCTTTATTATTTTTAGCAGGAATGGATCATTCCTGTGGGATCAGAGCTGGAAAATCCTGTGGGATCAGGAAAATCCTGTGGGATCCCTGCCCCAACCCGAGCACTTTTTGCTGTTTCATTCCCATTTTCCATCGGAATTCCAGGGATTTCAGGGATTTTTCCCTTAAAACCTTTTCCAATCCCCCAATCCCAGCTCCAGGCGGTTGCCAAGGGAAGCCCCCGGCGTTCCCAACCCTTCCTCGAATTCCCGAATTCCCGAGGCCGTGAACTCCGGGGGTTGGGAATGGCCGGGATCTGACCCCGGGCTGACCCCGCTCCCGGCCCCTTCCTCGCTGCATTCCCTGGATTTTTAAATCATTTTCCTTGGAAAACGGATCCCTCAAATGTCCCTGCCCAGGAATTCAACCTGGGAAAACGGGAAAAACCCTATTCCCAAATATCCTGATTTAAATATTCCCAAATATCCTGATTTAAATATCCCTACATATCCCTAAATATCCTTAATAAAATATCCTTCAATATCCCTTTTTAAATATTCCCAAATATTCCCTAAATGTTCCTTAGTGTCCTGATTTAAATGTCCCTACATATTCCCAAATATTCACATTTAAATATTCCCAAATATCCCAATTTTAATATTCCCAAATATCCCAATTTTAATACCCCTGAACCTCCCTCCGGATTCCCAGGAAAACCACGGAGCTTGGGAAGGGTTGGGAGAAGCGGGAACTGCCCCGTTCCCAGCTCAGCCCCAATCCGGGGTTTTCCATGGAATCCAGGCTGGGAAATTCCCAAATCTGGAGCAATCCAGGGGCGTTTTCCCCTGGGAAAAGCAGAATTTTGGGAATATCTTGGTTTTCCTGGCGTTTTAGGAATTGCTGCTGCCTCAGTTTCCCCAGCTGAAAAACGGGAATAAGAATTCCCATTCCCTCTTTTCCCAAAGAGCCTCCCTGGAGCACTCCAAGATTCCCAAATGGAAAAGAATTCCCAAAAATTCCTCCAAATACTCTGTTATTATCCAAATTTACTCTCCCTGGCCTAAAATCCATGGAGTTCTGATGGGAAAAATGAAACCAAAGGAAGGAAATGAGGGAAGAACAACAAAAAGAGGGAAAAGGATTTTTTTTTTTTCCTCAAAAAAAAAAACAAGTCCAAGGCCATGGAAAAAACGGGAAAAATCCAAATTCTCCTGTTTTTCCAGAGGCTGCAGCTGGCAGAGCCTGGCCTGTCCCAATCCCGCTTTAATTCCAGCCGGGATCAGGGAAAAGCTTTGCTGAGCTCCAGGAGGAAACATCCAGATCCCTCCCCAAAAGCTGGGAATGCCACATTCCCAAATTCCCACCTCCCCCAGGCTTGGATTTTCCTGCTCCTGGAAATCCGAGCTCAGCCGAGTTCTCCCAGATGTTCCCAAAAGAATTCAGCTCCAAAGTTTTCCCAGAATTTCCCCACATTCCCCGGGGAATTCTGCTCCAGAGGATCTCCAAAATCTCCTCAGAATTCCAGAGAAATTCAACTCCAAAGTGTTGCCATTTCTCCCACATTCCCAGGGGAATTCAGTTCCCAAGTATTCCCAAATTTCCCTCCAATCCCCCCCAAAAAAATCAGCTCCAAAATCTTCCCAGAATTCCTGAGGGATTCAGCTCCCGAGGATCTCCCAATCCAGAGGATCTCCCGCTGCCATTCCCAAAATCCCAGCGCAGAATTCCCAGCTCAGGCACAGAACTGCAGCCCCGCTCCCCCCCCAGGAAATCCTGGAGCTTCCAGGATCTGCAATTCCCAAATTCCCGGTGTCTCCATCCTCACATTCCCACAATCCCAGCCCAGGGAATTCCAGACTCAGGATTAACCCCGGCTTTGGAAGTTGAGGAGGCTCCAGGTTGTGCCAGAGTTTTCCATGGAAAAGGCTCCAATCCCTCCTGGTTCTCCAGGGAAGAGAACTGGGAATTTTCAGGATCCTCCTTCAGAAGCTCCTGGGAAAATCCTGGAATGGTTTGGGATGAGGAAACCTCAGAGCTCCTCCCGTTATCCCAGACCTGGCCTGGGCACCCCCAGGGATGTGGAATTCCTGAATTTCCCGGGGAAATCCAAATCCATCCCAGCCCTCCGAGGTTCCCAATCGAATTCGTCCCGAATTCCCAACCCAAATCCTTCTTTTCCAGCCTGAATCCTCTTCTCCCATCCCCAGATATCCCTTGGACCTCATTCCCAGGCTGTGTCCTGAGGGAAGGGATTTTTCCCGAATTCCCAATCCAAATCCCTCTTTTCTCCCATCCCAAAATTTCCCTTGCACCCCATTCCCGAGCTTTTCCGGGAATCTGCTCCCGGGATGGGACTCGGAGCGGGGCCAGCTCCGGAATCCTCTGGAAGAACGCCCGGAATCCCCGAGGAAAAGGAGAAAAATGTGGGAATGCCCCGGAAGTGCCAAAGGTCCCTGCCCAGACGGGGAAAAAATGAGCAATAAAATCCCGGGATTTGCCCGGAAAAGCAATTCCCGAGCTGAGCAAGGCAGAGGTCCCCAAAAAAAGCGATTTCCCATTGATCCGGGGCCGGGAGGGAATTCCCGGCTCCTGCACTGTGACCTGCAGGGAAATGAAACATCCGCCCCTCCCCCGGCCTGGATCCCCGGCGTTAATCCCGGCTGGAAAAATCCAGGTTCCCGTCTTTTTTTAAAAGGGAAGCGAATTTTCCGGCAAAAAGGGGAAAAAAAAAGGAGTTTTTTAATAGCTGGGAATTTTGATTTTAATTTTAAAATCCTGGGATTTTTAATAAAGTTCATCAGTGAAACAGAATTCCTACAAAATTCCTGCAAGGAGCCCAGTTAAAACCTGGGATCATCCCAACAATTCCTTGGGAAAAGTTGGAGGTTTTTGGTTGAATTTTGAAAGGAAAAACCTGGATATTTTTGCTGGGAAGATGAATTTTATGGGAAAAAACCAATCCACAGGGGATTTCCCAGGAGCTGGAGCATCCCCAAATCCCAAATGTTTGGAATTCCGAGGTGGGGTTGGGAATCTGTGGATGGATCCCAATCCAAAGCTTTCCCAGCTCTGGGATATTTGAGTCCCTGCAGGGTCCCTGGGCCAAGCCAGGGGATTTATTCCTTCCCTTTTCTCCTGGAATTGCCCAGAAATCCAAGGAAATTCAATCCCGGGGAAGAAATCCCACGGAATTGATCCCAAATCGGCCAAGAGGCGGAAATCCCAAAGCGACAGAGGCGCCAAAACCCCCGGAAAATCCGGATAAAAACCAAACCCCCGGAAAATCCGGATAAAAACCAAACCCCTGGAAAATCCGGATAAAAACCAAACCCCTGGAATTCCTCCCAAACTGGAGGTGGGAAAATCCAAGCGACAAAGGCGCCCTCAGCAAATCCGGATGGGGGCCAAAATTCCGGAATTCCGGGCAGGAATCCAAGCCAACGTTTGTCCCGCTGGGATCCCCGGAGGCCCAAACAAATTCCAGCGGCGCAAGGAGCCGGGAAAATCGGGATGGGGGCCCCGGAATGGGCCCCGGGCAGGGCCAGGGCCCTCGGCACGGCCCGGTGCTCCCGGTTCCACCTGGGAAAATCCATCAAAATTCCGGATCCCAGGAATGCAGGGGGCGTTAATCGTTAACTGGGACCCCCGGAGCCGTGGAAAATTCCCAGGAGCTGCTCCCGAGTTGTTGGGAAAGGGAAGGGAAGGGAAGGGAAGGGAAGGGAAG
>WEIU01001716.1:1041973-1066091 GCA_013389925.1 Aegithalos caudatus | reverse complement strand
AAAAAAAAAAAAAAAGGCTTGCTCCTACAAGCATGTTCAATACTAAGAGGGCTGAACAGAGAAGGGTTTTCTCCTTGTTAGGTCCATGAGCATGTCTGTCTTTATTTTCCTGATTTTGTTGTAAGTGATACTGGCATTCCTGACACCAAATATTGTTTGACTGGAATTATTCTGTCTGAGCAAACATATTGACTTTGGGCTTGTGATCTTTATTTGATATCATGTCAGAATAAGTCAATGGGAAACGGGAGTGCTTAGGATTTGTTTCAAATTGAGGTTTTCCCATCCTGCTTTTTTCTACAACAGCAGCATTTATCTCTGCCCCCAAATGATGGCTGCCAGTATCTTCTCCTTTGGGATGCTGCAGACTCCAGAGCAGCACCTTTGACTTCTTTGTGTATGCCCAGCATTGTCGTCCTCTCTCCTCCCTCTCACAAGACTTCTAAAGTTCATTTTTACTGTCACAGAGACCAGCTTACAGAAGGTACTGCAGCAACGTTCAGTGTTCAAAATAGGAGTTTATTTACAGTCAGTCTCAAAGCAAAGTAAAAAAATGTTTCTCCATAATGCCTTTCAAAATAAAGGTCTTTTTCCAATTACACTGGTTACCTTAAGAAGCTATACTCTGTGTGCTTTCCCACATTCTCGTAGTATTGCACCATCTGAGCCACAGCCATTTCCTTCCCTGTGGCTTTACAAGGTATGTGCTGGAGCTGCAGCTCTTCGGCACTTTTGTGTTCCCAGGGGAGAGAGTGAAGCTAACACCTGTGCTCAGAGACCCTCACTGTTGTACAAAATTTGGTTGGCTCAAGCCCCAGAGCAGGTTTTGGCAAGCTGCACAACTTGCAGCTGCAAGGGTCTTTAGCTTGGAGGAGACCTTCCCAGCCAAAGAGGCAAGGAGGTCTTCACAGGGTTCCTTCAGCCCTCTCCCTCTTTGTGCAGAGTTGTGGGGGAGTGGGTGTAACTGAGTACAGACTGACCTTCACCCTGGCCGACGCCCCTTTCCCCTCCCACGGGGAGCACGAGGCAGGAGCACTGTCCTGCAGGGGGACCGCAGCTGGGACTCCGGGGTAGTTTTCCTCCCAAACTCCTGCCAGTGACTCCGCCGAGAGGCATCAGACATCTGAATCTCTCGCCTACTTGAGGCAACAACATAACTTAATAATGATGTCCTTGCATCATACCATCCTGTCATTTCCCTCTAGATTTTGTTTGTTTGTTTACACCCAGCATTTAATAAAACTATCACTCTAACACGGAAGAGATGGGAGCTCTCAGATGTAAGATTTACAGCTGTTATTTAAATACAGATTTTGCCGATTCATCAAAAAAAAAAGTCATTCTTGCTGCTTGGAAAGCACCTTGGCCATCACAGCTGCAGCTCACAGCAAACACAACATACGATAACATTCAGCAGTGATGTTCACAGATTATTAAACGCTATAAATTATTCTGAAAGTTTGGTTTGATCTCAGAACACACAGAATCCATCAGTTTTGTAAATTGTGCTGCTCTCAAAGTAGATAATAGAAAGCATTACATAATTTTTCTATAATAGTGCAGTTGAATTGAAATGTTAAACAACCATTCCTACAATACCTAATGATTTTAATGCAATTCATCCTTTATTAAGAAAAAAGTACTTGGTCCCCAAACCTGTACCCACAAGCTCATTACTATTCTTCACAAAGTCGCTACAGATAGAACTGCAGCAAAAGAGACAATTCCTTTATATAAGGCATTGATACCTATCAATGGATTTCACTGTGAGCAGTGTAAAGCAAAATGGACCAAATGCATCCAACTTTCTGAAAGTTTCAGAGGGTAGGAGTGCAAAACAAAATTAGTGGTGTTATTTTGCTGTTTAGATCCTTTTTCTTAAGGTTTGATTCAGCTAGAAAATCTATGGGAAACTGCCTGCGAATGGCTTTCCTCAGAAATAAACAAATACTAGTAGTTTCCTATCAATAAAGCAATTAAAGCACATTGTCCTTATTTATACTGGAGCTTCTTCCCACGTGCCTTCTCTCATTTTTCCAACTGTTTGGGCTGCAATGTCTCTTGCTGGCCTTGCCCATATCACTGCCTTTTCTAATGCCCTCATTACACTCAGTGCTCTTTGCACGTAGTAGAAAAATGTGCAAGATACTCACAGCTGGCTTTCCAATGCTGGAAGAGGTGGCTATACTCCCTCTTCTGTTCTCCTCTTTGGAAGACCTGGTCTTTCTGCCCTCATCAGAGAGAGAAGAGCCCTGAGCTGCGTGCTGGGCAATGAACAGCCTGCAAGGGTGAGAGTCCCAGCCACCAGTCCCTCCTGTATATTTGCCTCTGATTTTACTTTGTATGTCAAATACATCACAAAATCCATTTGAAGAGCAGTACTATTTCAGGCAACTGATTTTTTATTTTAAGAGATACCTACTTTCTACTGTCCACTTCAAGCTCTTCTCAGAGATAACTAGCAGCTATGAGTTTCACATGTCATTTAATCATTTAATACCATAAAATGTATTTCCAGCCACAGCATTCCACTTTCTCATTTGTACATATTGCTTTCCTTTTGCTCAAGTGCCATCTTATTGTATGAGAAAAGAGAAAAAGACACTACCAGTTCACCCTCTCAACACCTCTTCCTATGTGTTCCTTGAATCCAGGCTGCTGTATCTTGTCTACTCTCCTACGTAAACAAGGGTAATCTTTCCTCATGGGGGAGTGTGCCCATGACTCCTCCACAGTACACAAAGGAGTCACAGTGAAGCACTTCTTTATCCACAACAGCTCCAATCTCATGCAGTATCAAATGGTGTGAAGGAGCCCGAAGCCAAGGTGGTTAGCTCGAACAAGCCTGTGTGTAAATAACTCTGGCAGAGGGCCCAAAGGAAGGGGAGTCCTGTTTGCCTGGAAACAAACAAATGGCTGTATTTCCTGAAGGAAAAATATTTTTCTGCTATCTTGAGATTTCCTTTAAAGAAAAAAACGTTATTTTCTCCACATAAAGTATTTCCAGATGCAGAACTAACATGCTATGTGCATCAGCAGCTTGATAATAACATGTCATCACTTGACCTTGGAAGAGGGTGAAGAAATTAAAAAGGAAAATTTTCTGAAATTATGTCCTTTCATGGGAACATTTTTGAAAGCCAATGAATCCTGGGAAAATGTTTTTAAATAAAATTTGATTTCTTTTACTCATTTTCATTTTTTTCATAGCTAATTGACTGGCTGAATAGGAAAATCTACAGTGCTGACTAGAAACTCAGACAAGGGATTTATCTGATGTGAGATAAATAAAGCTTATAAGGTCTATAGCCAGGTTCTCTTTGATTGTCCATTTTAACATCACAATCCAATTAAGTTTTTGAAAGACTTTTAGGCATTTGGAAAGAAAAATATTTTACCTTGCTGACAAGTGGAACACGTTACCAAGCACTGATTATTTCTCTTCTAAATATAAAGTATTAGCTCCTACAGATTTTGTATACTGGACTCAGTTCTCCCCCTCACCGTGCCCCATTTTTTCTAGGAACAACTGAAGTATGAGCCTGCCAAAGGCACAGCATGATTTAGCAACTTCTGAGTTATAAATAACCTGAACTATTAAGCGACTTAATTTTCTAAAAGCTTACCTATTTATATTCCCATTAGCCCTGAAAGCCTTTCATTTAGTGTTCTCAAATAGGCAACTCTTTTGCATCATCTTCCAATTCAAAGAAACCTCCAGTGCTTCATGTATAGAGAAATTCATGTATGGGCTAGAGAGAGCAAGAGGGACAGACCACTCTTAACAGTGAGTAGTGACAACTTGAAAACAGAGTAAAGAAGATATCTCAAAATGGCAGGGGGCACTTTGGATAAGAAAAAATGGCATTAACTAAGTTTCAGCAATCTAGAATTTCACCATATTATCTATCTGCATTACTTCTCTGGCACATGTCATGGGAACCTTCCTAACCACGTTGGTTGCCTTCCTGGTTTTACATCTCTGGAATCTTCCCACAGGCAAGCGCCCCGAGCATCTTGCAAATACTTTCCTTCACAACTGATTGAGAGGGAAGTGTGCCACCTACTGAAGGACCTCAGCCACTTTCTATATGTCTTGGACTTTTCTTAAGTTCTTTCCCATTTCTGAACTTTCCAAGTCTTCACACTACTGATTTGAATTAGAAATTAGTCTTTGGTTTATGAAAGTTTGTAAACTCAGCAACTGAAAAGTCATGAATATGGACCATGAGCAAATGTAATCCAGGCTGGTTCCACCTAATTCATGTGTAAGTGGCATAATTTGGTAAATCTTCTGTCTGAAAGCAGGTGTGTTACTCCTACATTGCCACTTTTTGCCAGAAGTGAGATAAATATCAAGAATTATCTCTACAAATTTAAGAGAATATTACATAATAAAATAATCAGTAAAACATGCAGATGAGTTGGCAGTACTGACATAGATGGTATTTGCAGTTTAGGTGTTATTTGGGCATTTTTAATAAATGAGTGAACAGCTTCACTGCCAGGCAGTAGTTGCCTCTGATGGTGGGTGTGCTTTGTTCAGCTAATCATTTGGTTGAACAAAGTCAAAGCAAACGTTACACAGCTGTTGTCATAACTTGCTGTTTGACACACCTAGAGAGTGTCCTTTGGTTACCTGAGTCTCACATCACTGACTTATTCATGCACAGTAATGCCTTATTTTGATAGCAAAAAAAGTTGAAACAGATGTCACTGTTGTTTCAAGTATTGTAGTAGTGCATCATAAATAATTTAACACCAATTTCTTTTATTAATATCCATGAAACTGCTTAACTGAAAAATTTTCAGTGTTGAGGTTCATCACAGCCTTTCAGTTTTGAGTCAGCAATATAAATTCTGTTATGTGCATTATAGTAGATGATCAAAGTAGATGATTCACTGAAATTAACAGATAATATGTGCCTTTAAAGTTTCTCACACTTCTGTATTGGAATGATTTGTTCCTAAGAAATATTGTTCTCAATAATTCTCAGTAATAATGTCATCAAAACTTCTGCTGGAATGTAAGAAATAAAATAATGCGGTTTAGAATAAATATCTTAATGGATTAACAGTTTGAAGATGTGTAAAATAAAAGTTTGAAGTGTTTCTACCAGTTTTATCAGTCTTAACCAACTTGTCATAGAGTACATTAAAATCCCTGTAATACCCAAAACTGTACCATTCAAGGTTTCACATGTGTAAGACATAGAAGGGAAATAGAATTCATGGTCAGCAAGCACAAAAAAGGGAGAAATCTAACTCCAGACTCACCATCATGTCTATACCTACCATCATGTCTACCTCACCATCATGTCTATCATGTCCATACCTACCATCAGTTGGAAAAGGTTCTGCAAGTCATTGCAGACAGTCCAGCAAAACTATCAGCCCAGTGACCAATGAAAGCACCATTATCAGGAGTAATTCAGAAACAAAAGAGATAAAAATGTTTTACACCTGTATAGATCTAGGTGGCACACACCAAATACTCTTCTTCTCAGGCACAATCTGAAAAATTGCATGGTGCCATCATCCCCCCCTCTCCCATCAAGAAAATGACAAGGTTTAGCAGATTTAAAACAAGCAAAACCACCCCACTTACTTAACACAGCACATGGCAAAAGTGTAGACCTGAGGCAGAAGAATGCTGGGGGGTGCCATGCTACGAATGTCTTGAAAACAAGATTTGCCTCATTAACTGTGAGATAGTTCATTACTGGCTATTAAAAAAGCTCATATATGTGCAGATGCTTAGAGGTCAGTCCCTAAACAACTGACTGACTGGCAGAAGTGGGTGTATCATGGAAAAAGTATAGGAGACAGACAAGAGGAAATTCTTTACCTAAGTCATGTAACTGGCCACACTTTGAGAACAACAAATTACATGAAGTTCTCATCTGGCTGAAATAATGGCAGCCCTTATCTTCCTACCAGTTTCTGTTGGGTTGTTTCAGGGAGCTTTTTTCAGTCACAACTGGCTTCTCTCTGCAAATGTCTGACAACTTTTGGACTTTTAAAATTATTTTCAGTTTCAAAGTTTATATGGAGAAGCATTCCATTTCAGTTCATCCTTGAATTATTTTTCTTCATCATAACGGAAGAGAAATTGCAGAGCATGTTATATTTTCTGCTTTACAACCCAAAATGCATTAAAAGAGCTCCAAATTACTGATTTGTCATAATGTAACCAATTCTAATAGCTAAAATAGTCAATATAAACTCGAATTCCTGAATACCACAGGTTTGTAAATGTGAAACACCAGGCAGCAAACTTTTTATTACCTGAGTTTTTGAACTTACAATATTTTTGAGCCATTGGCAGCCCAATTAGGTGTTCAGCATATGTCTTGCATTTCGGAATCCATATACCATTCATCTGGAATAAAGAGATATGATGGTGATATGAGTCATTAATCATATTCAGGAAACAGGTTTCTGAAAAATTAATACATGACCAGTTGCCAGTAAGTAGCCATCTGCTACATATATGAAAAAAAAGTATGTTCTAAAGCTACATATTTTAATGATAGTTTTAAAATGTTAAAATTGTAAACTGTAATGGAAACAAATTTTCACTAATGGAATGTCTAATATCACTTAAGACCCACAAGCTTCATAATTATTCTGATCAATGAGAGCTGGAAAAAGTTGCATAGTCAGTATAGTACAGACAAGTCTGAAGTCAAGCTGCGTGTAAAGGCATCATTCCTGTTAAGTGGAGGAATAAACCTAGCAATTTCAGTGATGTTCTCCTGGGCTTAAAGTTTAACAAATGCTTAAGTGTCCTAGACTTCACAATCCTGTGCCCTCCATCCTTACTCACAGACCCTGACATTTCTTGCACACCTCTAGAACATGTAAAGTTTGGCCCCATCTCTAGTTGACTAATAGTATGCAAGTACATGGTTTTCTTACTTTTTGAGGATTTTTTGATTTTTCAAGTGGGTGGACACTATTAAATTCAAATAGGTTACATTCATTGGATGTTATTTGTCAACAATTTCACTTGTAATCTCAGTATGAGTAATCACTGCTGGGGGAGGGGGAGGCGGAGAGGGTCAAATTGTGTTCTTGGTCAATAAGGACATTGTCAGACTGTTTAAGAAGCATATTTACCTGAAAACTAAGAATTGAAATTGCCAGTGCAAGTACAATGTTTTGGCAAGGAACTAGCACAAAGCCTGGGAAAAGTTTGTGGATACCAACACGTATAAAAAGAGATTCACTCCTGGGCTTACAGCATGGCCAGCAGTGTTCCTGGCTCAAGGTCTCTGGACCGTAGAAATTAGTAAAAGGAGCAAATTCAAAGTTCTGTGGCATCTTTGCTTAAACTGTAATTATGTTTCAACAATCCAGAAACTTTTGAAATTGCAGAAAAGTTGGCAGCAGCTAACCCTGTGTGCTGTGAGCAATAGGCTATTATACACCTATTCACAGGTGTATAATAAATTAAAAGCAACCTTCTCTGCTGCAGGTAGGTCTTAAGGTCTGTTAAACAATTTAGATGAAATTCTTTTCTTTCAAAAAATCAAAATTGCATCTTCAGTTTCTGAGCACAAACCAAAATACGGCTAAAGACAGTTGATGACTGTAGGCAGCAGATGTTCTGAAGTTTAATTTAACTCCGATTTTAGTCAAAAGATACTATGTGAAAATATTCTAGCAGCCAGCTACAACAAAAACTGGGAATCTTATGTGGGGGGGGAAAAATCACTGAAACCAATCTAACAGATTGGCCACTCCTCTTCAGTGTCAGTCATCCATTATCATCCCAACAGGACTTCAGAGACTGACAGGTATTACCTATTTAGATGCCAATAACAAGATATTGCCTACATACTCTATACTGTCCAAGATCCCACAGTTGAAGAAGAATCCACAGCTGTGGACTGCCCAAACTTGTAAGTACTGAGAAAACAGAAAGTTTCAAGTTTGGCTTCAGTGAAATGCTGTTACTGAAATCATGAATAAAGTCTTCTGGTTGAAAAAAAAATATGGGGTCAACAAATCAGGTAGCTTAAACTTAATCAGGTGAACTTAACTTGTCTAAAGTTTGGGATCTTTATTTACACTGCCTTGGACCTACTAACTGACTTACAGAGCAGGACTCAAGGTTTCTTATGTCCTTTAGCTGTGTCCCCAAGGCCACAGGAGACAGAACAGCAACGAGAAATGGTACAGGACTAGATTTTTCCTCCATACACTAGGGTCTGATAACAGAACTGGTTAGTATATAAATCTGAATCCAAACTTATTTAAAGATATTTAGGCTTTTTAATTAGGTTCTCTTTAATTTTCTACGGGACTCATACAACACAGAAGACTACAAAGCTATAGCTATAGTACTGAATGAACCACGTCCCATTTCTGGTCCCTGAGGATCTGTATCTTTATTGCCCTGTATCTTTAATGCCTTCCCAAAATAGTGTGGCTACACACACTCTAGCTAAGAGAATGCAAATATTCCAACCAGCAAGTTGAGGGCTGGCTGGCAATGTGCAGAGGGAAATGAAGTACATATTGGCAGGAAGTGAAAAAATAAAGTTACGCTGGATGGGAAGAGAAATACTGAGAAGGAAATTATCTCAATTCAGGAAGCTCTTAATAATGTGTTTAAAAATAAAGCATATGCTCTAGTATTTTCTTGAGCTTGTGTGCCTCAAGTTAGGCACATATTTGAGCATCTTGCTGAGCTGGGGCTCTGCAGTGAAGTTTCACAATCTGCTTAAAGTGACATAAGTATATGGTTCACTGAGACGTGAAACCTACCCTTCCCAATGTCCCGAGCCCTGTCATTCCACCATCTCTCCTCTCCTGGCACAAGTACTTGTGGGAGCTGCACTGTCAGCCACATCAGCAATGCACTTGCAATGGGGGCTGAAGGACAAGAGCTTGTGGAGAGAGGGCAAGACTGGCTTCCGCTCATGCAAGTGGGCTGGACATAAGCTGAAGACACTTGCCAAACTGCACTCTGTGTCCTCAGCCACTCCACTCCTCCTTTACCAATGCTAAACAGAGAATTCTAACTCATCTTGGATGACTTGCCTGGGCCCTCACAACCTTCTTCAGAAGTAGTTAAATAGGCAGCATATCTCCATGCAGACATGTTGTAAGATATATATCCTTCTACGTGACTTGAAAGAAATTAAAAAGAATAGATTTGTATTTGCAGAACAAACATTTCTAAAAATTGTGGGGTGGTTTTTTAGGGGGAGGGTTGATTTTGTTTTTGTTTTTGTTTTTTTTACTGGAGAAGTGCCTGACAGATCGTTTGAGTGAGGAGTGGTGAGGCACTTAAAACCAATTTCCCAGTGTTCTGTCAGCTATTTACAGTTTCTGTTGCACACATTAATTTTTCATAATCTTTCATAAACTTCAACTTTACCTTTCAATGTATAAGGAAAAAAATGTTCAGATGTCCCATACCGATACCACTGTATGACATTGTTTAAGTTATTGGTCTCCATCATTCAATGTACAGTGCAGATATAGACTAGTTCATTAGTCATGATGAGACAATAAAATAGCACTAACCATTTAAAACCTATTAATCTGGATAGCACCATTAGCATAAGCAATAATTTAGTATTATCAAATTAAATCCATTATAACTATCTTGAGTGTCCAATCAGGTTAGTAATAAATTGACTAAAGCTATCTACCCAAATGACTGTACTCCTTGATGGAATGCTTTTGGGATTGCTATGCATTAATCTGACTTTTAGTGGGCTGTACTGTTATTTATAACTCTGATAAACTGACTTTCATAAAATGTAGAACAGCTAAACATTTTAGAATGGTTAGAATGGTTTCATAGGCTCTGTGATCAGTATTTTTTTCTCTCTTTAGGCCCTACCCTATCACAGTTCCATCAGTCAGATAATCCCTGATCAATATGAAACCTAACTATGTATTTTTTTTCCATCAGATTTTACAGGACCTATGTTAGAGAAAACAGCAATGAAGACAAAATACTTGAAAAAAAAACAGGATGCTAAATGGATATTCCAGATGACAAGACTAATGTGTTCTCATTGTTCCCATGGACTTGGAGCCCTGCTAGCACTGACTGAGCAGAACAAACTGGGTGTGCTAATCTGTTCAGACAGACTAGGATTGAGATTTCTCCTCAAAAAATACTTCAGCTATTTAGAAGTGACAGAATAAAGTCACAGATTTACTACTATTTTAAGAAGAGAGGTAGGGGATTTTAACTATTCAACAGAAACATGTAACTTATCTTGCTAAGGACGTGGGTATGTTTTTTTGTCTGTTTATATTAAATTATTTGTCTGACTATTTTAAAAACCTGCTATTTCTTGTAAATGAAATATATGCTACATATTTCTTGTAAATGCTACATATGCTACATATTGTGCATATGTATATGTAATGCATGGTACAATGTAGGGGTCAGTTAAAAGAGCACCTCCAAAGGCTTTGCCAGTGGAAGCTCTCTCTTTATTGCAGTTACTCTTGTTGTAGCATGACTGTTTCTAAAACATCTATTCTCCCCAGTCTCCTGTATAGGCTAGAAAATAGACCTCTTTTACAGATGGGAATCTGAAGGTAAAAGATTATTACTTCGCTTTTCACTGGCAGGCAAGAAAATCAGCAAGAGCAGACCTCCCTGGTGCTTTCTGTGACCTTTTTTATGGAGTGGATACAATGTCCTCCCTTTTGGTGCATTTCCACCACACATTTTGATGGGGTTGGTATACAGGAAAGCAGGTAGAATCAAGAACTTGATTCTATTTATTAGAGGTCAGATGTTAAGCAATTGCTGTCATTGTCAATGATTGCATCCCATATATATCTGGAGATACACAGATATAAAAAAATTATTTCCCAGCATTCTTCATGCAGTAGAGTTATGCTTTGACAGGGACAAAGGTGGGATAAGCTGTTTGAATTCTACTGATGGGAGATTTTTATCACTGGTTTGAACTTTGTAAATGCCATTGGAAATGAATGTGGTAGGATCAGCATCAAGTTAACTGGTCCCCAGTCTCAGCCCAGTACCTTGCTCCATTGGTGGGATTATGGGCAAAGAACCAGAAAAATATCCAAGTTCACAGGATATCAGGAGTCCACTGGCTAAACTAAGTTGCATCACTGATGGGTTGGCATGGGAAGAAGGGAACTGTGTTGCTTTTGTTTTCCTCTTGCTTCCATTTTTCTGTTATCTGCCACATCCTGGTACTCAGCACAAGTTTTTTCTTGAGGCTGTTGTGATCTTCACCTTAAGTAAGAAAATATATGACTGGGTCCTTTCTGACAAACTGACAGGGCAATAACTTATATACACGAATCAGATTAGTTGACAGTAAAGATACATGGGATGTGTTATTTGAAGGACATGAGTAGTTGTTGTTATTTTTCAGCCTGAAACAAATTTGCTCTCCTGAATGCAAAAACCTGCCAGGAAAAGTAGACTGAACGTAGCTCAGTGTTATAAAGCTGACAGTAAGATATGCCTAGTATTTTAAGCTGGCCTCTTACTCTTTTTTCCAAGGTTTAGCCATAACAATCATTCTTCTCAAAGTCAGATTGTTTTGTGTGATTTTCCAACATAGCATGACTCAGTTGCTTAAAAGTCTTCGAAATTCAAGAAGGAAATAACCTAATGGAATTAGAAGCAAAATCTACTGAATTTTAAATCACAAGGGCATCTCTCAGGCTCACTGTTCTTCCCTTATGCATAGATAAATAAATTTAATTTGAGGATTAGAGATGTAGCTTTCTCCCACAAAATTAATAGATTAAACAGAAGTGAATCCTTTTCTGACAGTCCTTCGAGGAAAATGTTTTTGTTGGTTAAACTGGATTGGCCTGCATTCTGATCTTTTTTGGCTGTGTTTTCATTACAGTCAAAGCAGGTTTTGTATCAATAGAGACAGAGACATGCCTACTTCATTTACTGTTCCTCTTTTAGTCTTCTTTTAAAGCAAAACCATATTCAGTGAGCACCTCAATTACATTATTTAAGTATCCTTTATGATCTATGCAGCAAAGCTAAATATGTTCCCTGGTTTCCTTCATCGAGGTTTCTGTGAGGCTAAGCAGGAACCCTGTAAGCTCATAGTGTGGTCCTGCACCTCCTCCCTCCTGAACAAAAGGGAGAAAGCTGAGGGGACAGTGGGACCACTGGCTTTCCCCTGATTTACTGCAGGCAGGATCTTGGCTCCGGTGACGTACCCTGAGGCTCACCCCAAGCCTAGATTCCCAGGGAAGAGGAGCTGCTCTGGGGGAAGCCAGGCTTTCAGGCAGGCATGCAGGACCAGCTGAGGGAGTAGCAATCTAGGCTGTGGCAGACACAGCCAGCTGGACACAGGCCTGACCTGATGGTGAGGAAACATCTTTTGCAGGAGCACTTTTATGCAAACAGACATGGGGCCTTCTGGATCACCTGAACAGACAGAAATTTTGTTCTTGGTGTGTCAACAGCCTTGATGTGCCATATTTTCCAGTTTATTCAGTCTACACTTTCATGAGAAGGGACGCTTTCTGTGGACAAGGAGGTATTTGCTACTGAGGGAGGAGATAGTGTCAACTATCAATTCCCCTGGCCATTCTGGGGACTCCTCTTAACCAAGGAAGAAAATTATTAATAATGGGAACCCAAATCTTTGCTCCCCAGCTTAATGCAAGTGATGAGCATGACTAACATGACATGAGGCAGAGAGTAGACTCAAACTTGCTCCCTCACTATCATCACATGAGTGCCTTAAAGGTTAAGATATAGAATAGTCAAATTTTCTGCAGATGACATTTTTTCCTTTGCATGCAGCAGCGGAGGTCACAATGAACCTTCACTCCTGTTTTAGAGGTGAAACCTGAACATTAATCTCTAAATAAAGTATTTTGTTATTTATGCAAAATATATAGTTACCAAAAATAATTAGAATCTTTCCCCACCCAAGCATATCCTCTAAGGTGTAAGAGAGAAAAAGTGAAAGTTGCAGATTACAGTCTATTCTGCTCCTGGGCAGAACTAAAACAAACTTTCTCATATATTTCATGGTTTCTTTAACTCCTGAATCATTTGGGGAAAAATGTTACCCATTTAGTTTCTTGTGTTCATTCTTTCCTCTGCTCTCCCTCACCCATATTTCCCACATTTTAGTGTTTCAGGTCACACTGACAAGGTTTTTCACATTTAAGTTATTTGCATATTCCCTTACCGACCAACAGATCAATGGCAATTTGCTATCCACTTGCAGCTACAGACCTCTCACTTCGAACACCTGGAACTGAGGGAATCATGCAAAACAGGATAGCAGGACTTGAATATTGTATTACCCATATAAAGATTAAATGCAATGGGCTATCAAAAGTAAGAAGGATCTTAGGAGCATCAAAGTAAAAACAAAGGCATTATGTATGGACAATAAATCATTAATTAGATTGATAGAACTTTCAACAGAGGGATTTTATTTCACTGAACTATAGACACATATTTGTAACAAATCTATATGTAAACACTGTTGATCAGTACATAATCTTCCTTATGTATTACAATCACAATGATGAATTACAATCACAAATTTCCACCTGTAGGTGGAAGTTTCACTGGCAGTCTGGCATAGTGGCTGTTTCTATAGATTTGTGAGACAACTTTGCCAGCAGTTCTGCAATTTCACATTTGAGTTCCTTCAAAATCTTGGTTGAATGCCAACCTGCCCTGGTGACTTACGGATATCTGTCTATTTGATTTAATTCCATTTGGATCCCTCTGCCTATAGCTGAAGGAAATGGGAGCAGGGACTTGAAGTAAAGTGTCTTTGTCTCAGCCACATAGCCAAAGCAGTAGTGATATGTTAAAATAGAAATCTGTGGAAAGAAAACAGGTCCACTGATTCTACCCAGTCACCCTCATGCAATCTGCACTGTGCTAAAAACACTGGGCAGGGTAATGACAGTGATCATAAAGGCAGTAGTGAGGCACCTTTTGATTTGCACATCTGTCAGAGCAATGCCAGCCTACTTATGAGATGATAAAATGAGCTAAATTAAGAATGATCAGGGAACCCCATTCACATTATTGAAGCATCATACAGTAAGTGCAAGAGACAGGTGGCATAAGTGCTAAAACAAGGATGGAGAGTGTGTGCTGCAGGGAATCAATCTACTGCATTAATGGCTAATGGCACACTCAGTATTTATCCATTATTTATCACATAAATGAGTATGTACTGTCTAGACTGCAGAGGTGCTTTCATAGCTAGAGTGACACTGATTACTGAAAATTAAAAAATGAGAGCTGATCTTAATAAATGAATTGAAAATTAGCAAATGGTAACAAACTCCACGTGGTATATCTGCTCAAACTAATAACAGTGGGTTTTGTTTTGATTTTATGAAAATAATTTGATCCATTGCTATCATTTTAGAATTTAAAAAATAAAAGGCAGAGGACTTAGGATGCAATCACTTCCTGCCACTATCACATACTTTCATTTGCATGCATTATTTTCACTCTGAGATGCTTTTTGTTTTGCTTTAATATTCTGCTTGTTTGTTTCTTTTCCCTTTCAACTTACTGGCACATTAGTGAAAACTAAGAATATCTGCTCATACTGAGAAAAGAATTATGCTATTCACCATGTAGTATGTTCCAGTTGTGGCATAGAAGCCACACTCTTTGCATTGTTTTTAATGTTTTAATGATACCAGAACACTGGCCTAGAATAAGTCAGTTACATGAGCTCAGGCTTGATCATGCAGTGTATCTGTATCAAGACATTCAGAAGAAGCCTCAAATTTTCCCACGAGACCCACTGATGGTGTTAAAATTGGACAAAAAATTTAGATGGTTAGTTGAATCAGGAAACTTTAGAGATTAATTCTAACAAAAGTAGCACAAGGATTTTTAGGCATGCTAATTTATTAATGAGGGATAGACGAATGATATCGAATAAGTGGAAAAGAAGCCCATAAGTGTTCCCGCTATATTAAACATCTTTAAAAGACGACTTCTACATTAAGAGGATTTCATTCCTAGAGACTTAGGTAACCATTTAAAATTTATATTAATGCTAAATGTTAGCCATTTGCATACACCCACACCACACTCTATCCTCACTACAGACCAGGAATTCCCAAGAGACAAATCATTGTATCTTGCAGTTGATAAGGTTTAACTAGGTATGGTGGCCCTGAAAGAGACCTGTTTACTTCTTCCATGTGAATCTATCACAGCTGGTCAGTTCTTTCATAAGCAGCAAACTGTTGTCCTCCAGTGAATCCCTTACAAGGAAAATAGACATACTTGGATATGTTTTCTGTGACAAAGTGAAAAACATAAAATTTCCTCAGCTACCATCAGAAATAAATGTCTGAAATTTTAAAAATCCCTTTCTCCAATCATTTCTGGAATTATTCATTATATAATTTACCCTGATAAGAAGGATATAGCTTATATTAAGATGCCAACAACAAACAAACAAAACCAAAATAAAAACCCCTCTCAAACCTGGAATTACTTAGGTTCAGAAAACATAGGGAGGACAATTTTGTGATTAATCTAAATCAGCCAAAATTAAATGGAGTCTTACAAAGATTTAGATTGTTCTGAATCATAGTGTGCCATCTGGGCTGCTCATAAATTATAAAGCTGCTAGACCAGTGGCTGCCTAAGTTCATGCAAGGCTTGAAGCTGCTTGAGAACACTTTTTTTTTTTTTTTTTTTTTTTTNTTTTTTTTTTTTTTTTTTTTTTTTTTTTTTATTTAAATGTTCATAAATAGGATTTCTTCCACCCTCATTCACATGAATATTTTGGTAAAAAAATTGCAGTCCTGTGCAATTTTTTCAGTTATCCCTAGCAGTTATATATTACTAGCATAGCTAGTCAGATTTACCAGTTAATATACTCCAAAAAGGCACCTAAAGGCTTTCAAAAGTATCCTAATTATTATATTTACAATCTCCAGGGTTACTTCTAGCAAAGACATCCTAATTCAGCCTCTTCTGGTTCATTCAATTGCACTTTATTAGCTAGTAACCATACTGCTAAGCCTTACAGTAATGCTACGCCACATCTGCTTAAACTGCTGTCTCTTCATGATGCATCTGTGAAATGGATACAATTGTGTTCCTTTTATAAACAGAAGAAAAGAAAAGGTGAAGTGACTTGTGGCTAATCCATTCAGTTAGTGAATCTGAGATTCAGGGGCAGGAGCTCTGGCTGCCAAACTTTTCCCATGGATATTAAGTACTAGTTTTCCTTTGCAAACACACATTTTTCCAGTGTATCCTCTGTAGTGGCTATGAGCATTGTGTAACACTGCTGTCATCCAGGAAGACAAGGATTAGGATTATCTCATTCACTTGTAGAGAAATTCTCGTGATTTTGCTTGAGTAGTTTTAAACTGTTTTGATTTTTATTTTTGTTTTAGCAAGTGAGTAGCAATAATCATAACACAGAAAAGATATTTGTAAGAAAGTCTGAAGTAATTTCAATGTGCTCATTTATTGCTGTTTGCATTTGGGGCGATTTACCTAAGAGCTCAAATATGCAATAATGCATAACTAGTTTCTTTCTGGAGGTTGGTCTCAGCCTCCTGCTTCTCCCTTCATTTTCTACTTTAACACATATTATCTTTCCATCCTCTGCAATTAATCTCAAGTGACCATCAGACTATAAAAACATACAAAGCTGAACAAACAGTGGAGTAAGTTATTCATGGTTGTTTCCCTACACCCAGTTTGCAATTCACTTTTTGTGTCACATCAATATGTGTGTTTCCTCCCTTTTTACTTACATTTTGAAGTTTCTGTTGTGGATTTTTTTTTCCAAGCTGATTTTAAGAGAGGTTTTTAGTTATGGAGATACAGATACAAATGGCAGATTAATAAGTGACGAATTACAGGAATAGTTTTCTGTCTACTATTTTCACAGTGGCTTTGTGTGTCTAAGAACAAGAATAAGATTTGAAAGCAGGCTGGAAGAGTGAGAATTAGTGAACAGGCAAGGAGTTTAATCTATCAGCATAGCCAAGGACTGAACTAAAAAGTCAGGGGGAAAAAAGGATGCTCTGGAGGCATGAAGATACCTTATCCGAAGATTTCTTGTTCATGTTCTTATTTTCCAGAATATGAAAAGGTTTTGATACACAGACAAGAAAAACAAAACAAAACAAAGCATCAGTATCCAGGAAAACCATCCTATGGAGCCATCTGTAGTGCAATATCATCACAGTAAGATGGAGACCCCCTGCCATTGTTAGCCCAGAGAAATGTGAGCCTTCAGCAGCAGACTGTATCAATGGGAAGGACACACACTGAAAAATGACAGAGTTTCCACAAGTTGTGTGAAAGACATTTTGAGGATGAGCACTAGAATAAAAAATTAGATAGAAAAAGAGCTTCCAGCTGGTGACAGAGAGAGCTTGGTTGCTGCTGTATTGTCTGGCAGATAGCAAAAAGCCAGAAGTGTGGCATTCTGCTGAGAGTCACTCCTACCAAGAGTGGAGGAATTGGCAAGGATCAGCATTCCCTGCAGGGGGGCTAGCAGATGATGGGAGGCACCTCCAGGTTTGCTTGGCAGCCCAAACACAATACAAGCTTCAGCAATAGCATCAAAGCAAAACTAGTTAAAAAAACTGGCCATGTCAAATCTTTGAGATGGGTATTCAGTCGCTCCTGTCCCTGCTAGCCAGTGCTGTGTCTCTGCTACTGAATGAAACACTCTCTCTGTGTCTTGGCTGTTGTATTAGATGTGTATTACTGCTCTCCCTTGATCAGCTAAGTCTTACTGCAACTGAACCAGAAAATTTAGTCATTCACAATAGAAGATATTTTATGTTTACTCTATTTTCCAGTGCTGCCTATGAGTTGGTTGTCACAGAAAAAATACATTGTTTGTTTAAGAAAATTCTGTATTTTTTAGTATTTCATGTTTCCTCAGAAGACCAGGATGTAACTGGGAGTACAGTTACATATTTATAATTTCAAAATAAATTAAGAAATAGCTTTTTCTGAGATGAACTTTCAGTCAGGACACAAGACATGAAGTTTTACTAGTCCAGAATTATGGATAAGAATTTGGGGTACAGACACAATGTAAACAATTCTACAACTTCTGATGGGCAATTTCAGGGTAGAGATTTGTTCCAATTCAACTAATAAAATAC
Organism: Aegithalos caudatus; assembly: GCA_013389925.1. Lineage (NCBI taxonomy): Eukaryota > Metazoa > Chordata > Aves > Passeriformes > Aegithalidae > Aegithalos > Aegithalos caudatus. Next base: position 1,047,950 of record WEIU01001716.1, on the reverse strand, counting down.
ACAGGTTAAGTCTCCTGCACAAGTTAACAATTATATAACTTTTTTTTAAATGCAAGCACTGCTACAGAAGTGGTGTGGAGCACCACTCCCATTCCTTCTTCTACTAACTCCTTTGCCCAGGTGTTCAGAGGAGGTATCATGGTGATGTACTTAGGGGATTGAAGCCATCAGAAAAATTACTTTAACAGTCAACAATTTAATTTATTGTTAATTGTTAAATCTAAGAATTTAAATTAATCATTAAAGTTAGCAATTTAAATTAATTGTTAAAATTACAAATTAACAACTTCTAATCTAGAAAGTTCAGGCAGACTTGGTGAGCTATGTATTAGTCACTAAATGTAAATGTGAATGTATCTCCATTTACAAACACATCACATAAACCTGTTGAGGTTGGAAGGGACCTTTTGAGAACATATTGTTGAATCACCCTGCTCAAGTGGGGTCAACTACAACAGTTTCCACAGGACCATGCCTAGATGGGTTTTGAATACCACCACAGATGTAGAATCCACAGTCTATCTGGGCAACCTGTTCCCATGTGCAACCAATTGGAGAGTAAACAGCATTTTCTTATGTTCAGATGGGATTTCATGTGTTTCAATGGTAACCAGTAAGAATTCTTATGCCAGGATTGTCTTCATCAAAAGAAGAGAAGGCAGATCCTTAGTGTGCAGTACCACACAGGGTTAATTTTTCTGGCCTTAAAATTATTTGTGGAAAATTGGTACATTTTTCATGAATAAGAAGCTGACTCATATTTCTCCATGCCAAACAGTTCTGCTTTTTTACTGTTCATGAATATGCCTAAACAACAATGCATACACCAAAGTTAATTAACACCAAGGTTGTGGGTTCAACCCCTGTATGGGCCATTCACTTAAAAGCTGGACTCTATGATCCTTGTGGGTCCCTTCTAACTCAGAATATTCTGTGAATCTTTTGACCCCAAGATTAGCTCAATTGGTCGGAGCACGGTGCTAATATCCAGCTCATTCCAAGAACTTGTCAATAGCCAGATGTAGTATAAGGGATAAGCTCTTAAAACAGGGCAGCAGATAATTTATAACTGTGCACTGCATGTTCCTAAACCGTTTCCCAAAATCCACATCCTTCTGTGAGACTGCATGCTACAGCAGAATATTTGCTCTGGTTTAGAGAGGGCCATATGATCTGTGGGCAGGTGGAATGCTCCCAGTCAGTAGCACACTTCTATGCCTCAGGGCATGGTACCTGCCTTCCCTTTCTGCCCTAAATCTATCTGATGTGCTTAACAGAAAGTATATAAAACTGAGCTATGAAATCCTAATGGAGAAATAGCTTTGTTACATACAAACCATCTGATCCAAATGTGGAGAAAAGTTAATCTGCTTACACAGAGTCCCTGCATCACCTACATATTCAAAATTCCTGATCTGTACAATAAGGCTTCTTCTTTATAAAAATCATCCCTTTGGGGCACTATAATTTAAGAGGGAAGATGAACATAGCAAGTTTCTTTCACTCATTTCATCTTTATAGCAAGAAAGTTCATGTTTTTTCAGGATAAAGCCAAGTTTAACTTGCAGAGAGGATAACTCAATTTCCATCTGCCCCAAGCTTTGTTTCACTAATCTCCTGGTCATCTCTATCCAGCTTTTTTTCCCCATTGTTAAATACAAATAGATAGATATATAGTACAATATGCAGTACAAAATATGCCAACTTAGTAACTTCAGTGCAATTCTTAAACCTAAATGTGAAGGTAAATTGGCAATAATCAGTCATCGGAAAGCCAAGTAGTTCCAGAAATCTAAACAGTTTGCTCTTTATACCAGCTATGAATGCAGTCTTTTAATTTTTATTATATTTTTTCCTCCAACCTTCAATCTTTATTATAGAGGTAATTTATACCCATTCAAAGTAAATTAAGAAATAAAAAGTTGCCTAAACTTTATGAGTACTTTAAACAACAGGCGTAGTTACAGCATCTGTCTTTACCAAACATTTAAAGTTAAATCCTCCCCTGATACGAGGCCATTTCCTAGCCAAGAGGTACTTTATTTGACTGAAGAGCTTCATATTAAATGCATACATATTAACTGAGAACATTTCCAAAAACTTTTCTTAGGCACTGGAAAGGTTTTTCAACAATGTCCTGTTGATTTTTAATTTGCAATGTTTCAGTAATTTCATTTATGTTCCTTGCAAGAAAGCTTAATTTTTGCATGTCTGCTTATGTGGGAGTCACACTCCCACACATCCATGTACCTGCCTTGGCACAATTTGTACTCTGTGCCTCAGATATTAGAAATTGCAGTATCAGGTGCACTGCATGAACACATTGTGTTGAGGCAGTATTATCAATTTCCTACAAGTACAACNGAAGTGTTTGTGGCATAATTCCTTGTAGACAACTAATCTGCATTTAAAGCAATTAAGGAAAGGCACATTGTGGGTCTCAAAATCTCTCTCACAGATAATTCACTAATATCTTTTAATATATAACAAAATAAAATGCTGTTCATTAATTCAAATATCATTTGTTTAAAAAACAGAAAACAAACAAAACCCAAAGCCATTTTAAAAAAGCCCAAGCAAAACAAAACACAAATCAAAACAACCTCCCCCCCAAAAAAGAAAGGAAAAAAAGAAAACAACAAAAAACAACAACAAAAAACCCCCACCAACAAACAAAAAACACAAACAAACAAAAAACCAAAACTAAAACAATCCACCAAAAATTCCTTCAGCATTCTTATCTGGTAGCCTGCCTAGAAAAGATCAAAACTTGGAATCCAAGATGTTACGCAGTAGTCTGTCAAGGTGCCAAGTAGGAAGAACACCATGTTACCCATTTTATGTAATTGCATGGGAACCCCCCCCCTTTTTTTTGTTTTGTTTTGTTTTGTTTTGTTTTGTTTTGTTTTGTTTTGTTCTGTTTTGTTCTGTTTTGCACTGAGTTCTCTGACAGATTTTTAAGTGCCTTGCTTCCTCCCCTGTAGCAGACAGCCGTTACTAACATCTCCCACCCTGGACACACCAGCACTTTGAACTCTTTCTCCTTTCTAATCCTGTCTCTCATCTCAACTGAATGACAACCATGACCTGCGTCAAAATCCCACTTTCAAGTAACATTACAGTATGTGGCTTATGAAAATTGAGTCTTTTCACAATTTACATACAAACAAGTATTTAAAAATTGCAATCTGAAAGCTTACAGGGTAGCCATATCTAACTTTACATGGTTAAAGTCTACCTATGATTTAAGCATTTAATCCAAAATCTAAAACGCAAACATTTTACCAAAGTACAAAAAAGTTGCATTCATACAGCAATGTAAAGGGGAAAGCAGTAAAGTTCTAAATTTTACTTTGCTGAAAAATATTTAAGACCAAATCCAAAGGAAAAAAAAAATCCATTGCAGACCAACTTCAATGACAGTCACATAAAACTTTGCTGCTTCTCTCCCAATAAACACAGTATGAAGTCTGCAGCAGCACATATTAATGTGGAGGCTAATGGCAGCCTCCAATCTAACCTAGTCCTTATTAGAATACTTTACAGAGATTCAACAGATACTCCTTTAGAAAGGACAGAGGCTCAAAGAACCCACCCACAACAGACTTATGCTTCCTTTCAAAGCTAGGAATTAGAAATGCATAGTAGTGCAGAGTTTTTGACCAGGAAGAAGCTTGGCATGGCACGATAGTTAGTCTGCTTTGAGATTTTCTTCACTGAAAGAAAAAAAAAATGGAGAACAAGAATACAACATTCTGCTTCATTTAGACTTTCACCTTGACTTACAAGGCTGAGTGAAAGCTTTCCTAATGAGGTTAAGGTTTTCTGTGAGCCTCGTTGAGATGTCTATTGAAAAGTGGAGAGTAAAACTGAGGAATGTTCAAATGGGGCTCCAAAATGCCTGGGTGTTTTTTCAGTCTTAAAGAAGTTTTGAGGGTGCTGAAAGCTTGGAGACTGTTTAAATGTCTACATGCAACTAAAATGCAAACTACTAAAGGTGGCTATCAAGTTATGTTCAGTGAGTGTTAGTGTTTGCAGTACCTCATTACTGACAGAGGCAACCAAAGGAGTGAGTTTCTGTATATTTCTAGGAGGTGGTGCAGGAGAAAAGCAGGGGATGGACTAAGGCTTAGACAGCCTCAAACTCTTCCTGTCAGGAGGCTGATCACACTACACAAGGGTATGCATGGATATGCAGTCAGTCGTGCGATACAGAGAGCTTTTGCAACTTGACGCAGTTTCAGAAAGCAACCTGGACTTCTTTTGAATAAAACTAAAACAGAAGATGGGCTCCAGGGTTTCCCTTAATGCACCTCAACCATTAATGAATATTCACAGGTCCAGAGAAGTGAAACCTCCTGCATGCACACTGAACAGACATCAGGTCCTCAGCAGCAACTATGCTGCTTTACAGATGCCCTTCTGTTGGGTCACACCGATAATGTTACTGGTCTGCTCTCTTGTATTGCAGACCATTACATTACACTCACATGACTCTTACACTGCACCTTGGGGCTTCAGGGAGACTGCAAGACTTTTAGCCTGCAAGAATAAAACCACGTGCCACAAACAACAAGGGTGTGATTGCCCAATGTGCTTGCTGGGTCTGTGAACTGATGGATAAGATTATCTAAAGCATCTGGTGCTAAATTCATGCTTCATGATTCTAGAGGATTCTTTATACATTCATACATATGACATACAATTCCTCTGCATAAGCAAAGACCTTGAACAGTGCTAAATTCATTGAGGATAGCTGCTAGCATGTGTTCTAAAAGCCCTTCATTTTAGCAGAACTTGAACACAGTTGGTATCAGATGAAAAGGCTTTGACTTTACTTAGTGGAATAGAAGCAGGGAATGCATTGCACAATCATTGATTCTTTTTGCCTTCCAGTAGCTTAACTATGATAAAGCACCTTATTGTTCAAATATTTATTTCATAAAACAGATGTATGGAGATGGTGTTTATAGAAGCGATTTGTCTATCCAAGCCCAGACATCACTGCACATGGTTGCTTTTTTTTTGTCTTTAAAATAACTTTTCCAGATGCTGGAGCAATTTAATATTTACCCTGCAATCAAGCACCTTAAAAGCTTTCTTTTTGAAGGTGTAGGAGTCCAAACATGATCCCCCCCTTGAGTTCTCCTAGTATCAAGGATCCCTGTGGTGATCAAATCTCTGCTGACAGGACAGATTCAGAGAACCACAGAATGACAGAATAGGTCAGGTTAGAAGGAACCACAGTGGATCATCTGGTGCAACCTCCCTGCTCAAGCAGGGTCATCCTAGAGCACATGGCACAGGATTGTGTCCAGATGGTTCTCAAATATCTCCAGTCAGGGAGACTCCACAACCTCTCTAGGCAACCTGTTCCAGAGCACGGTCACTCACACAGTAAGGAAGTTCTTCATATTCCAGTGGAACTTCCTGTGCTTCAGTTTCTGCCTGTTGCCTCTTGCCTTGCTGCTGGGCACCAAAAAGAGCCTGAATCCATCCACTTGACACCTTCCCTGAAGATACTCACAGACATTGACGAGGTCCCCTCCCACTTGTAACTCCTTGAGGCTGAACAGGCCGAGCTGCCTTGTAAGAGACATGCTCCCCTTGGTATGTCCCAGGGCATCACGCCTTATAATGTGGGCACTTCATTTAAACCCAGGGATCAGGAGGCTCCCAGGCTCAGTAGGCGTGGGAGAGCCCACTGCCAGCAAACGTCTGAGTGGGACGAGTTGGAACACTGACATCCTAGAAGGTGCCTCACGAACACATAGGGCAGAGCAAATGCTCTGCCCGGCAGGGCCGCTGTACGGACGCGCGAAGGCTAAGGACACGAGAAGGCTAAGGACACGCGAAGGTTAAGGACACAGGAAGGTTAAGGACACACGAAGGGCAGGCCAGGAGCGGCAGACGGGAGGCGGAGCCGGAGCCGCGCCCCTGCCCCGCGGCCTCTGCCGAGCGGCCCCGGCTGCCCTCC
>WEIU01001716.1:967835-1041419 GCA_013389925.1 Aegithalos caudatus | reverse complement strand
ACCGCGGCCCCCGGCGCTCGACGGCTTCGCCATGCGGTGACCTTAAAGCGGGGCGGCGACATGTTGGGGCTGCAGGGCCGGCCGTGAGAGGAGCCAGCCGGGCACCGCGGAGCCGGGTGGTTTGAACGGAGAGAGGCACGGACAAAGCCGAGCGGCTGCTGCCTGTAAGCGGCCGTGGGGAAGGTGCGCCTGACGGCCTGTCACCCACCCCAGCGCTGATGATGTGTTTCGCCTTTTCTAATGGCCGACAGTGAACACCAGAACCTGCTGGCCCAGCATCTGGCTCCCGTGTGCTGTCAAAATAAAAATATATGTCTTGCTCCCTTTGGCCCTTCTGAGGAATTAATCCGTGACAGGTGCAAGTGTGTCAGTGATGCAAAAAGTGCCAGGCAACTCGAACTTGCCAGATCCAGTTAGTTTTGATTGGAAATCCATAAACGAGTGTATGAAATAAAAGACATATCATTTCATCGTATCCCTTCATAAGGGTCCAGATCTAGAAGAGTCACCAGCGTGCTGGCCTGCTGGAAAACACCAGGTGCCAGCCAGGGCTATATTTAATCTGAGCTTCCTAGGCTTGCTGCCTCCACAACAAGTGTTCCTTCAGTGCAGGTGGGAGGAGAGGGGGCGGGAGGAACAGAGGAGATGGGAGGAGAAACTTCGTTTCTGGTTCAGAAATACGATAGCCAACTTACACCTAGTACCTAGATCAAAATACCTTTTTTCTTTGTATCCACCGTGTAATTAGGTGAGAAATTTTGCGGTTCCCACTCAGCTACTGAGAAGTCCCAAAATGCAAGTATTTCAGTGCCTCCCAGTGATAACACCTCTCTCAGAACTTCATTGTAGATTCACAAGTATTGCTGCTATTGCCTACACGCATGGTACTGACTCAGTAGGTTGAGTTTGTGTGCTTGGAGGCCAAACTAATAGCCAAGCAGGTCAAATGTGCAAATCTCTGTATCAGGATTAAGTTAAGGTTCACTGAGGTTCATACTTTATTTGCAGAGGAGAAGCGTGTACTGTGTTTTTCACTTAGCCAAGATAATTTTTTTTGTAGGTGCAAACATTTGCTGGAGCTCTGAGGATCCACAGCAGTAACTAGTGCTTTTGCTGCAACTGTAAATTGGTGTCTTAAGGCTTGATGGACAAACTAGAATCTGGTTTTTTTTACCTTTTGGGTTGCTGAAAAGTACTGCCTGTAATATTGGTTAATGGAAGTTACAATATAATCCCAGTAAGTTAGGGGGGTAGCTGTTGACTTCAGTGACAGCTGAACTGGAAATGAACCAGCTAAAGCTAAAAGCCGATAATCTCTTTGAGTCTCCTTCACCTTTATCTCTTTTCTCTGAGCCCTGACAGTTGCTTGAGGACTCGAGTCAACCAGGGCTGTCATTCAGTGAAAATTTAACTGTAAATGATAGTCATAATTTCCCAATAATTATAGCCTTGTCTATGGCAAGTTCATGTGGACTTTTCCATCACAGCATGTACATGGTTCAGGGGCTTAAAAGGTCAAGGTAAATATGTACTGCTTTCTAAAATACCTAGAATAGTTATCAACTGCAGCTGGTAATTTCTGTCCTTTAGCTGATAGTTGTCATGTGTTTCTCATAGTCAAGCCCAGTAGTTAAGAAAAGGTTTAACATTTTCTTGCAGTCTCCAGTCCTTCAAAATAAGACATAATTCAATGGCTTGAATGCCTTTCTCACTGACTAGCCAGCATGCAGAGCTCTTCACTTGCTGACAATTTTACATGCAAATGGCCCTGCCAGCATCTTATGTAAGCAAATCTATCTTTCTGTTCCCTGGGACAACTAGGAGACTTGACAAAACAAAACCAGTTAGATTCCTGAGGAGGGTACCAGGAGGCATAGTTGGAGGATATTAGGCACATTTCCAAAATCCTGTGTCTTGACTAAGTCTTGAAAAGCTCTTCCATAAGTTTCAGTTTGCTCAGCCATGTGCACTGTTCCTGTGTCAGTCACATTCAAAGGCTGTCTAGACAAAATATCATCAATGCCAGAGTCTTGGCAGACGCGTGTTCTTGCTACAGATTGTACCTCCACAAACAGAGATTTCATCTTTGACATCACAGAAGCACGTAGAAGTTCTTTCTGCTTCCAAAAACTGCTACCAGTTTTTAAGGAAAGTCAGTTTATGACTTTAATTTGAAAAGTAATTTGGAGTTTTTTCCATCTGTCCATTTGCAAAGGGATGTTCATTCCAGTCTCAGCATCCATAAATCTCTTAGAGTTTTAAGCAGCCAGTAGAGGTTCTGTGAGAAATGATTTACAGTTATCTGAAGGTAACATACTTTTCAACTGAATTATGAAAATCTAGTAGTTTGGACTCTAAAATGCAGGACAGTAAAACATTATAAATGTATGCAGTGATTTGAACGGTAGACTTTGAGGCCTCATGCTGTTCACGGGAGTTGAGCATTATGAGTAAGTTGTTTAATACAAATGTAATGTCCCTGCCCATCCAAAGTATTTTGGATGTTCATATCTATGTAGTCTTTTGGATGGCAGTATTCATTCCTAATCTCTGCTGTCCTTGAATTAGGAAAGAAAACAAGTGCAGCCTATGACTTCACTTTTAACTGCTGTCATTCTGATGACTTACTATTTTTTTTTGCAGTTGCAAGTGTGGTGGCAGCATTCCCTAAAACACCCATGTCAGTAGAATATTTTTCTGGTTTATGAAGCAATGCACAGGCAATATGTTTTGACATTACACTCAAGGTGCTCCTGACTGTTGCTACTAGTAGTAATATCTCCAACCTTTTTTCTTGGTATGTAGAGGTGGTAGATATTTACCCTGCTTATTCAAAAGGTGGTAAAGTTGGTACCTGCCTAGTACCTCCTGTGTATTCCAAAGCCCACACAGAAAAGATAGCAGTGTCTTCTTTGTCATGTATAGAGTGGAAAACCAAGGTGTGAAGAGGTAAAGAGTTGCTGCCAAAATCAGTCAGTGGGCCCAGCAGATGGAATTATGGAACTGAATATTCAGGCTAGTTCAAAACTACGTGTTGCTTTCATTTAAACGCAAAACACAAGCCAAGCCTTGAGCTTACTTCCAGTGAAAACAGCAAAAAATTGGGTTCAGATGGGATATTTCAAGAAATGGGCTTAAAATTTCTTGTGTAGTTGCCTTTAACTCAGATTAATGATTTTGTGCTTTAATAGTAGAATACTGCAGGACAGCACTGTCTTCTGCCATGTCCCGTAAATTCATCCTTGAGCCTGGTAGCTGAAGTTAGTCTGGAAATAATGCCAGCAAATACAATTCTTCACAACAAGTTTGTCATCTTATGCAAATCCCTCAGAGATTTTCCTTACACAGTTCTGTTGGTACTTGAAGTAGCTGGATTAAAGATAACAGTACTTGGTCATCCTGCATACACTGAAATCACACACTTGCCTTTATAAATACACATTTGTTGAAGAGTCCATTGCACCAACTTACTTAAAAGTTGCTATTGCATTTTATTCTTCAGTTTCTCTTAGAGCTCTTCCCGTTGCTGGGAGAGGAGGCAAAATTAAATAGAATTTGTCTTTTGAAATAAAGGGGAGACTGTGGGTGGCAAAAGAAGACCAAATCTACTTTTGGGTGTATGTAGTAATTAGCAGAAAAGTAACTCAGGAGTGTTACCTCCTTAGTAGGAGATGTGCTGTTCTAAATAGATTCTAGTTTTCCTTGTGCAGTTTCTCTGGAAAACTTATTCCTCAAAGAAAGTAGAATAAACCAAAATACTACTGCACATTTATTGACAAATTTATGGTTTTTTGGTTTTGTATTTTATAATTTCAAGGTCTCCCTGATAGGCCACACAGGGTAGTTACAGAGACAAAACACAAGGCCAGAGTTTTGGAAGCAGTCTCAAGTGTTGTGTTTTATTATTAATCATCATAAAATTAATGTCCCCATTTTGAATATCAGAATATTAACCTGGGTATTCCTATGACTTGATTCAGGACAGCCAAAGCTAGAGAGAAACAGATTTTGCTCATACATAAATCTGCCTGACGTTATACATTTATTATTCTCTTGAAAGAAATAGCAGGATATCTGTGTGAACTTTTTATACATTTTCTGGCAGATTGAGTTCTACAAAAAAATAGTTATGTGCTCTGTTCCCAGCACATATTTTTTTGCCAGTAAGTTCTGTATTTTTTTTTTTTTCAGACAACACCTTTAGATTTAGTTTGATTGAGTTCAAATAAGTGATCAGAACTTAGTTCCTTGTCTTTGAAAACTTTTAGAGAGCCATGTTATCAACAGGACTAGAAACTCAAGTTGTTAGACTTTTAATTTATTTATATTAGTATTAGTTATTAAGTTATATGAGATACAGTTACTAGACAACAAAAAAAGGCATCAGTTTAACAAAAGACATCTAAAAATTTTTCTTGCTTTGTGCCCAGTTTGCATTTAGTCAAGCTGATAGGAAATAAAAGGACCAGAAAAATACTAGAGGCCAAAAGTTTCAGAATTCAGGAGTAGTAAACTGTACCACTGGTGTATTTTCTGAAATTGAGCAAGTTTCATTGCTAACTCTATCGGTTACACTTACCACAGCGGACAAAAGTGAAAACACATTCCATGCTCAATGGAATATAACTATGACTCTTTTACAGGATTTCCCTTAGTAAAATAAATTTCCCCTTATGATTTCCTTTTTCATCATCTGTAAAGTTACACAAATGTTTTATGGCTTTTGAGTGAAAAGATTCCAGAAGTGTAAAATATTACTATGTATTATTCCCAGTGGTAATTCATCATCATATCTAAATATCTTTGTGGTCTTACTATTGCGGAGAATACCATCAATGGAGAATTTATCAGCTTACATTGAAAGGGATTGCTTTTTCAGGAATAACAAGATGAGGTTTCTTAATGATACTTAAGGTATTTGAGAGAAAATATACAATATAAATAACAATGTACATAGGAGAACCTTTTAAATGTTTCAGAGCTTTTTTTCACTCTTGGGCTGTAAACATGTCTGTGGAACAGTAATGTATAGTGCTGTTGATGCAGTAATAAAAATGTAATAGTGTCACCCTTTTTTATTCATAGAGCCGTGTTTTCCACTTGCTGTTGGTAGCACTATTACAAATTGAGTGGAATTTGAGCACTACATTGAAGTGTTCCATTTTCACATTGCATTAGTCTGCTTTTATTTTACAATTGTACTCCAGTATGATGTACATTTAATTTGGGAATTCTCAGGGAAGTTATGGCTATCTTGAACTATTTGTGTTGGCAATAGGATTGGTAGCATAAAGCAGGAGAATGGAAGAGAGCAAAAATTGGGATCACTTTCTATGATGATAGATTTAATTAATGTCAGTAATATTTTAGAACTTGGAGTAGGTGAGTGGTGTATAACAGTGCTGTGTTTTACACCAGTGTATGGTCTAAAGAGTTTTGCCAGAACAGTTTCAAATGATGACAACTTTAAGAAGTTGGTTTAGTAGTCTTTCTCTTGCCCTTTGAAAAACATCGTATTTACTTAAGCTGTACAACAGTTGAATTATTTTCTTTAAAATTTTATTATAGTGGTAAGGATAATTCAGATAGTCTTGTATGCCTTCATTGTTTTAAACCATTAGTTTAAACAAGACAACACATTCTTGTTCTGTGTTAGTGTTCTTTGCTGAAGTAATTTGGGTTCTGAACTGTCCTAATCCATTGTGAATATAAGTATATAAAAATTATTTAATCAATGTATTTTTGACCTTATATTTGTCTTATGGTAAGGCAGCCATGTATGTTTGTGCAAGAAATAGATTCTGGATGATTGACCTTCTTAAGTTGTAGTAAAGATCTATATAGCCTATCAGATAATATTCTTAACTTGTATAGAAAATTGCAAGCCCAGTGTTCTAAATTAAATATTTTTGCAATAAAAATCAAATAACACTTGATTCTTTGCAATTACATGAACCTTAGGATATACAAAGACTTGTAGGGTAGATGTTCATGTGGGTAGTTACTTGCTTTGTCCTTAGGCTGAAAAAGAAGAAAAAGAAACTTGATTATCTGAAAACTGGGAAACTGTCACAATAAAAATATTTTATTATTGGTGTGGTGGAAGTCTCAAACATGCTAATATACCACTGTACAACAAAATTGAAGTTGACCAATAATTTAAAAAAAAACCTTTATGAAATTACAAAATCTTCACATTCCAAAATCTTGATAGATATGTTTGCAGATTTGAATAAAGTAAAACAGTAGAATGTAATAAAGAAAAAATAGGCAATTCTGCAGTGTACTGAACACAATATATGAAATTCATTGTGAAGGATTATGCTAAGTTTACCTGAACAAACCAATTAAAAAAAACCCTTAGATTCCATCTGTTAGATGAAGGATTTTCTGTGCTGCAACCTTCCATATCTAACAGTGGGTTTTGTGAAGGACTGCATATCCCATTGCAATATTTAGAAAACATTTTTCTAATTGTGCTACTTTAATATAGACTCTGATATTGGGAGGAGCTCAGTGTGGGTGGAGAATTTCTTGTCATTTGGAGTCCTAATTGCTAATGAAAATCCAGACAGTAAATGTAAAAAAGATCACCACCAGTGACAGGTTAGTATGTTTTGTGCAGAATTCAAGAGTGAGATACATATTGGCATATGAGAAAGTTCACCTCAAATATTTCTGTATTTGAAATAAAAGTGATGTTATTGCTTGCAAAACACTTACACAAAACATCAAACTCCTTTCAGTATAGGTTTTTGGGGTTTTTTAAAGTATTTGAACCTGAGGCCTAGTCTTCTCATCTTGATGTTCCACTGTGTATATATGTATGGATATATATGGCATATAAGGTAGAAATGAATCTGAAAATTGATTTATTTTGTGGACCAACACTTTGAATGGGTGAATATGAAAAGCTTTCATCCTTCCAATGAAAGCTTTTTCAAATTTTGCTTTACTTGCCAGCATTTATTTGTATATTTACATTTTCCCCATACTGTATTTTCCAGGGCTCTGAATTTGTTATTAGTCTTCAAAGCCTCGCAGGCTTTGTTCCATTACTCTTACTATGTATAATACAAGATTTTTTCCAACTCAGCATGGTTAAATATGCTACCACTGAAAAAGCTGTGTTTAGCTTCAGTGGATGGAAAAGTTAACCTTACTCTAAGAAAAAACAAAATCTATTAGGAGCTAAAGTAAAACTTCCAGACCTTTAGACAGGAAGAAACTCTAAAGTAAGTTGTAATTTGTAAGTATTTTGGTAACACTTAAAAACAAGCCCCTCACCCCATTAGAACTGTGATTAAGTTTTTTTGTTGTTGTTGTTTTTTGTTTTTGTTTTTTTTTTCAATACTGAAAAAATGCTTTTGTGATGCAAATTTTAGGGATCCTGTTTGTTAAAAACAGGCTAAGCTCATGTGAAATGTTAGGGGAAAGTAAGAACCTGATTTTCATTTGTATGAAGGCTCCTTCTGGCAATTTATCTAAATCCATGCAATTTTCCATTGAGAGTTTGAAAGTACCATTTGAATGCCTATAGTTGAATTCCCTGAACATCTTGTCTTGCCACTGCCCTTACAAGCATCCGGTTTACGGTAGGTTTTCCAAACAAATATGACAAAAGGTCCAATTGTATAATAATTTCCACTTAAATCTGTGTGTAGCTGACACTGTTCAGGTATTTTCGCCACAGCTGTCTCTCAGGTTAGTTGTTTGAAAGTGCATGAGGACTCTGCAGTGTTGCTTAAAACAAAACTAGTACCACTGCATTTTTCCTAGCTGAATATTCGGTGTCCTGGTAAAGTAGAATACAATGTGCAGGAGAGCAAGATGTAAAATCCCTTACTAATTCCTTCCTTACTTGTAAAGCAATGCACAATGGGTGATGGGGCTTTGCAACTAGTTGGTCCAAGTGAAACAATTTAAGAGGCTGAAACTTAACTCTACAAATGCTGCTAGACTCTTCAGACTGTTTGAGCTGCTTGTGCAGGGAGGGACCTAGCTGAGAATTTAAGTTTTAATCTGTTAGGGATTGATTGGCTCATTTTTGGTTTCAGGCAGTACTTTCTGGTTTTGTATATTTTTTTTTTAACCTAGGAGTTTGTGTACCTGAGGGTAAATTTACTTTTTTCTTCCCTCTATTTGTGTATATTTTATTATGCGTCTTGAAGCCTTCTGGTCCTGGCAGCATGTAAGTAATTAATTGTTATTTATTACTATTGCTAATATTATTAGAATTCAGCAGGAGTGGGAGTTCCACAATGCAAAGCACAGGTGGCATATGTTCCTACGTGATCAGATTCAAAAGGAAGAAAAAGAAACTGCTGACTTTAAATGGTGCTATATGAGTTGGTAAAATGCAAGAATACAAAAGGGTTGTTTTCCCTGTGCCTGAAGTGGTGGAAGCATTTCATCCGGCTAATGTTGGGACAAGTGGCTGATGCTGAGGCACGGCAGCAGGGCCCTTGCCTGTAGAGAAGACCCAAGTTGTGTATGGCCAGTGCTTGTGCAAGCTCAGCTGCGTAGGGAAAGGAAGTAGGGAAGTGAGAGAGAAAAGGAATCGTACATGACAGCACTTTGTACCTGGGGCACGCAGGTGACAGAGTGCACCATGCTGACCAGTCTTGTGTTGTCACAAACTGGTATTTAGGTGTTTGACTGCTGGCTATGAGGACAAAGTGAGGGAAAGCAAGGGGCGGAGATGCAGCGTGGCTGGTATTTCTTGGCTAAACCAGAACGTGTTAACTCCCTCAGTCTTCCCTCCTTTCCTTTTCCTCTCTGTCATTTCTTCCTCCCACACACCCACACTGTCTCCCCACACAGCCCCCCTGGCTGGGGGCACTGGTGCCGCAGCACCACTTCCCTGCGCATACGTGTTTGGCTTAGCGTGCTCCGCTCAGCGCAGGGTGCTTGCAAAGCTTGTCCCTAGTTAGAAGCCATATGCACTGACAGATGCAGAGGTCCTCATTTGCTGTTCACTTAGGCTTACAAACAAATGGAGACTCCATGCTGTGAAAACTTTCTTAGCCTAGGTTTACTTGTTCTATCTATGTTCCAAGGACTATGCAGTAGATGCAATTGTCTGCATTCCAGTAGGTCCCAGGAAGTGAGTCCCAAGAATGCATGAGTCACGATGGAAGCCTCAGCACTGTACTTTTAAACTGGACTTTCGGGAGGCTGGAAGGGATTTGGTGTGTTCAGGTGTGGATACACATCTTTGTGTACATTTGATATAATAGTTACTTACATATGCTGCACATAATTTAAAAATACCAAACTGTACATAAGAGCTACTCTGTTCCACAGCCTTTCCATGTGCTGTGCACATCTCAGAGTGAATTGGTCTGCTACTACTGAAGTCAATTTAGGTGACCAATTAATAAACAGTGGGCCAAAGATTACAGCAGTTCAGGATGCCGTTCAAGTTTTTCAGTGTCAACTGTAGAGGACAGGAGAGAGTCACAGCTTTTGGGTCAGCTGTCTCACGACCTACCATGTCTAGAGAGGGATATTCCTGCATTTATTAAGGAGCTAATGATGTTTCTAATTCAAATATATTATTATAGAAGATTAGCATTCGAATCTCCTTGACTCATTGCCAATATAATTTCAGAACCTAGACACCTCTGGTCTTCCATAGATTGTATTCTATGCTATTAAGTTACATGTAATTTCAGGCTGTTTTACTTTCTTTTTCTTGGGGCAGAAGCTACTTAAAATTATTAATAAATATTACCAAAATACTTCAAAGCTGTTTTGTTCCCTAATAATTACAAGGCTGAGTTCAAATGATGAGATGTATTTTATGACCATGCATTACAGAAAAGGGTGGAGGGAGCTTTTGTCACTTTGAGGGTTTGGGCCAGTGGGATCTGAACTTCTTGATTTTAAAAGTCAACCTGCAACGTAAGAGCAAAATATGATGTTCTTGAGGGTGTACAAGGGATGACTCTTTTCGTCCACTGCTGGCTTTTTCTGTGGTAGTCCCTTTGCCCTGATCCATTTGTGCCCCTTATCATCCAGTCAGGCTCCTCAGTTACAAGTTGCTGTCAGCTATCAGTATATTTTGTTTGGTTTTTTTTTTCCTTACAGTAATCTCCCTGTCCAATACCTCTTTCCCTGTTTTAATATCTTCTAACCCAGCACAGTCTCCTTGATCTTTCAGCTCTGCATCACAGTTCCAACTGCACACCCAGTTCTCTTCCAGAAGCCTGTGTTTTCCTGTCAAGAGCAGCTTTTCTTACCCCACGTACTCCTTACACTCCTTCCCCGCCATTCACACATCCTGTCTTTCCTCCCAGTGCATTCACTCTCATATATTCTGCTGCGTTCTCACCCTGTCCTTCCCAAATACCAGACCTACTCAGTGTCATTCATTCTCTTGTGTTTTTAAAGCACCTTGTATAGACCCAAACCAATAAAAAATAAGCCATCTTCCATTAGAAAAACTTGATCTTGGTGTGGTGTGGCCTTAAATAAACCAGTTTGGAAATTATGCTGTTACGTAAGACTCTTAGCTTTGCTTTCTGTTTTTAACAAGTTTTTAAGCATCCTGGTTACAGGAAAAAAAAAAAAAGCCTCTAAGTGTTAAACATAATGGATCATGATCCTAATGTTTATTATGGTGTTAAAATCTTGTCATTTCTTGGTAGTCTGCCATTCAAATTTTTAATGAAAAAATTTCCAGTTCAGAAGCTCGTCCTTGATAATAACTGACATTTAACATGAAAAATCAAAATTATGTACAGACTCAGCAATCAGTATTTATTTAGATATTTTCTGTCTTTGTTTTTTGTAATGTACTTGTTTTAAATGTGATTCTGAAATTATTTAAATTGTATTTTATATTTCCTAATAAGAAAACTAGTCTTTTAACAATCGTCAAGAGGTTTGAAATCTACTACTTTCAGTGAAATGAACAAAAATATTTTTGCACATTACTTACTTTGTCAGCTGTTAATAGAGGCAGCTCCTTTTTTTTTAGTGTGAACATATACAATTATTTATACCTTGTTTGTGGGTGTGAATTTTGGCTGTATGCAGACATACCTGGTGCAATTTAGGAGTAAGGAAAGAGATAAATATACATTACACAGTGGAAACTTTCTCCTCAAACCCACATGAAAACATACTTAGTTTTGTCAGGGGTTATTGGATACAGATGAGCCTGCCATGGCTCCACTCCCCCATTTCCAACCACGGGCAAGGCTGAACACATGCCCAGTGGACACATACAAAGGCAGAAGTAAAATTGGGTTGCCTCTAATCCAGGTCAATACAAATAAAATTCTGATTGGACTAGGTGGTTTAGAGTCAATATCTTCTAAGATATGTCAGCCAGGATGTCAAGTAATGTTTGGAATACTCAACATATGACCCACCTAGAGTCTGTATCCTGCCTGGTTAGCCTTCCTGTACTGAGCACAGGGCTGGGCAGCAGTCAGGCTGCTGTGTTCTGATGGGAGCACTTTGCTCCAGTGCCACTTCTGCCAGACAGTCCGGCCCTACCACAGGGTTTGGCCTGTGTGGCACATCCCTGGAACCAGTGTTCACAACTGCCTCATGATAAAATGTCCCAGGAGGTCAGTGCATCTTGCAAAGGTCCAGATCTACAGGGATACTTTGATATTACTTGTAACAGCCAATGGGAAGGCAGCAAAGATCTTGATCTACTGGGGTATTTTGATGTTACTGATGAGGAGGTATTCTCTCTGTATTATTCCCATGTGTTCTGCCTAGTTTGCACAGGAATTGAGGTCAGACTCCCAGTTCTGGGAGATCCAAAGCATCCACATATGCATGTGACTTAGAAATAAATGATTTTTCAGTACATTGCAAGATAAGACATAAAATATTGAAGGAGGCTTTTTTCTGTTGGGTTTTTTTTTTTTTTTTATGCCTCTTCTGGTGTGCTTGTAAATTTAGAAATTACGAATTTGTTCCAGATGGGAAGAAAAAAAATCAATCTCACAATTTCTTGTGAGGAAAAAGATTTAGAAAAAAGTATTTCAAAATCGTGGTTTCAGTGCAGTTGAACTGATCAAGTGAAAACAAGACATTTGATTATCTTCATTAAAATACTTGGACAAAACATTACAAAGGAATCGGCCATTGCAATGACAAATTGTTATTCAGAAATATTTTACCAGTGGTATTAATTGAAAATGTGTTAAATTTTCCTTTAGCAAGGGCCAGATCAATGTCACAAGAGGACTATAACACTCAAAGTTGTGACTTCATCATAAATATTATCTTATTTCATAGGAATTGTACCTGTGCTGTGCAGAATAGTCAATGCAAACTTAAATTTGAAAGTGATAGTCAGAAGAGGATGTCATAAATGCAAGCCCAGAAAGTAACTGAACAACTNTTTTTTTTTTTTTTAAGTATGTACAACCTGATTACAGGGATTAATAAGTATTTTGAACACAGAACCAAATAATAATAATAAGGTACAAAAGAAGTTCTCTTGTGGCCAGTGTTTCCCTTGCAGACCTTGTATTTTGCCTGTCTTGTTTCTTGTGCTAAGTGAATGTAACCAAACAGTATTTGCCAGACAAAAAACTGTAGTGATGGAGGCAAACATGTTTTATGAGATACTTACTTGCATGGTGTGCCTGTATCTCAGTGGTGTATTTTCAGACAAAGTCTCTTTGGCTAAGGCTGTGGTACAGACAGCCTTGAGCAGTCATTCTGAATCACTCCCGTGTCTTTGTGCTTGTCTCAAGTGTATATATCTTGTGTGAGAGAAGACATATCCTTGATATTCAGAATTTCATAGAGTAAACTGACCTTTTTAAAGGACTCTTTCTAAGCCAGGTAGATGGGGATTCAGCATTCTGCATCAGACCTGGAACAGACCCATCTTTTATTAATATAATGTCTTCTGATTTACTGCAGGAAGACACTGAAATGATTAAGTGTACCAGCAGTCTGCATAAAATGCCTGGGTGACCTCAGAAGCACTATGATAAATATCAAAGAAAAAATTTTAAACCTGTATGATCAGCTTAAGGAAAATTAAGGCCATATCTCAGTTTGTTGGAAATGCTGTTAAAGTAGGAAGACAGGTAGTGCCTGCAGAGTGGCAGAAGATCTAGGTCACATCTTTTTCCCTATGACCTAAAATGAATGAGTGTGCTGGGTGGAAAGTATCTTTCTACTGGAGTTTGCTTTGCAGTTTTTCTCCTTGGTGGTCTTCTCAAAAGAAAGCATAGGTAAATAGTGTAAACAGGTGACTGACCATTCTAAATTATGTATCTTGTCTGTTCTCTTTAAGGATGCTTACCATGTGTACCATCTCCTTTGTTCTCAATATTCCAGGAAAGAAGCAGTACACACATAGATAGAGATCTTCTGAAAAAAATTAACATCTTCTGATAAAAAGTGTCTTACTAAAATTCCTTTGTAGTGCCATTGTACCTTTTATTATAAGATCTCAAAGCACATAAGAAATATTTACTAACTAAGCTTCACATCTCTCTGCAGAGAAGTGTGATTTGAACCAAATGCAAGCACAGCAGACAAAGCACTGAAATTGGCTGGACATTTAGTCATTAAAATCCTTTAGGAATTACCTTAGTTGTGTAATCTGCATGTAAAATATTGTTAATCTCTGGTGGTTCAGGAGGTGATGTGGGGCAGAGGCTGCCCACAGGTTACTCCTATTCAGCCTTTGGGGTTTTTTGTGGGGTGGGGCTGGAGGTGAGGCTGGCTATTCAACCTGATCTGCCCGGGCTGTTTGTTAAGCATCACCTTCCGTCTGCCCTGTCTCACCTGGTGACTCACTCGCTGCTGCTATTCACAAAGATGTGGGAAATGTGTGGACATTGCCATCAGGGGTGAATGAACCCAGGGACTACCCCATATGTGGAGCAGGAGCAACCTAACTCCACTTTGGTCCCACCTTGTGCTGTCCAAGATAAGAACCACAGCCTGGGGTAGCCTTGGCTCTTCTTGGTGTTGCAAGAGGCACTGTCCTCAGCCTATGCCTACCCAGCCACTGCAGAACAAGAGGTGAGGAGAGGCAGGGTGCACGTTTACATACTGGATTGTAGGCGAGCCCATTTGATGGTACAGGAAGGGTGATCTGAGTCCAGGCTGCTGATGAGGGAGGAAGGAAGAGACACAGCTATTTAAATGGTAGAACGTAGGCTGCAGCTGTGGGTGCAGAATGGGTGATTGCTGCAGCAGCACTGCAAGAGGCATAGCTCAAGCAGGGCAAGTTGACCTTAAGAGAAAGAAGATGAGGCCATAGACTGGGGATCTGCCTGTGTGCATGCTGCATTCAGGACATTCTCAGTCTGCAACAGCTGTTGGAATTATGGACATATTTCTGGACAGAAGGAGGTGTACCTGCACTGTGTAGCATATGTGGCATAAGTGAAGAATCTCTGGGAAATGTTGAACCTGCTGGGTGTATACTGTGAAGTTAATCCTTGTGCGAACAGTAGGTGTTTATGCAGAAGAACCAGGCGTTCAGCAGCCTGGACAAGTACCATGAATCCTCACATGCTGCCTGAAGACAATTTCTAGCTGGAAAGAGGGGAAAAGGAATGTAGGGTAGCTCTAACCTATACGGTGAACATGTAGGTTAGCATGGAGGCATCCACCCACATGACCTACTTGTGGAACAGCTTCTTTTTTGAAATAAACAGCGCAGTATCATCCATGCCTGTTTGAGTAGGACGTGTATTTCTGTTGGCTGGAAGAAAGGAAGGTACAGTTGTCAAGCCCAGATGGAGGCTTTGAAATATGCATGATAGTGGCAGCTGTGTGTGGGAAGAATGAGTTGAAGTGTGTTGAGGAGGAGGAGGAGGCTTGTTTACTGTGCTACTGTCTTCTTGTAGCTGTGGAGTTGAATGAGGAGAGAAACACGGAATGTGTTTCATGTCCATGGATTATTGCTTCACTGTGCTGGACAATTTTTTTCTCCCAGTATTCATTATTTGTTTGAAAATTCATAAAGGATCAGTGATTTGCAGTGAAAGAGATTGCAAAGACATATCATCTGTGTTTTGACAGTCCTGGATCCTCATGGATCAAGTCCCTGATTTCGTGATCCGGGCCCTTCTGCCTGAAGGATCCATCTTGAAAGCTGGGCTGAGGCAGCTGTGTGCATGCTTTAGAGAGGAATGCATTGTCCTGGCAGCCTTTCTGATCTTGAATTTTGTGCGTGCCCTTATTTTTTGGTGTATTTCGTAGTCTGTGGTTATGTAAACAGTTAAGCCTGTGTATGACTGGCATTTGGGTGTTAGGGCTGTGTTTTGTTGCTGCTGTAGTCACTGGTGATGGTGATGCTCAGGGGTGGCTGCAGGTAACACCTGGCTGAAGGCAGTGGTGTGCAGCTCACCCTCTTACTCATGGGAAAATGGGGCAATTGGGGACAGATTGCTGAGGCCTCCCAGCCAAGCCCTGCCTACAGGCAGCCTGCTGCTTGGTTCCTGGATGCCTGCCTTCCTCTCCCTGCTTGGAAAGGCAGCCTGTGGTGCTGAGCTGGGGCAACCCGTGAGGAGATCCAGCTTTTATAGCTGTGGCGTGCACCCCTCTTTTCAGGACAAAAGGCATTGCCAACCCTGGCCAAAAGGTTTAATGGTTTGTAAGAGAGACTACGTGTATATGTACTTATGATTGTAAAAGAGAGGAGGATGTACCATACAGGACAAAAATTATTGCATTTATTTAATGAAGTGGATAGTGTCAAGTTAATTCACAACCTCCTTTGGGTTTTATGTTTTCTTTAGATTTTTTTATGGCTTTCAGTCATCTCATTAACTAACACTTTTCTGTGGGGAGAATAAGGGTCCATGTTTTTTTTCTTTTTATCACAAAAATGTTTTCTGAGCATGTTTTATTATTTATACATTTTTTGCATTCCCATCCCAGAGCTGGAAATCAGTATTTTCCAAATAATTCTCTAGTATCTCTTTGAACTATGTGGCCTAAAAAGCTCTTTGACTTAATTAAAGTAAACGATCTAAAAACGAAGTCTGAAGATCTAAAGTTTTCTGTTAGAAGACTATCAAGGAGGCATGAACCCTAAACTTCTGTGGTCAGAGAATCAGTGTTAGTGTCAGGTGTTTTACTTTGTGCTAGTGCTTGGTATGCCCTGTGCTGTCCTAAGAGGCTTTGCTTTTACAGTCGGGTAAGTGTAAGAGTAGAATGCCAGTAAACGTAGTGGATGGCTTCCAGATACACCTGACCTTGAGAGTAGCTGCCATTTCAGTCTGTAATCATATGACAGTGACTTCCAAATTTTTATCAGTTGAAAGTCTGGATCCCAAGTCATTAATCTGATTTGAGCTTTAAGCTTTCAGCTCTCAGACTTCTGCTATAAACATCCTTCCTTTCCCCTCCTCATTTTCTTGTGGGTCTGTGAAGAAACTGTGCTTCAGACCTTTGCCATTCATGAGGGATGTCTAAGTATTTTATAAAGAACCACTGCCACAAAAGGAAGTAATATTGGTATTTATCCTTGATATGACTTTTCCACAGCTTTATTTTTCTCACCTCAACTGTGACATGGATAACAGTGTAAAAAGCCAAAGCTAGGCTAGAGGTCATCAAATGTTTCATGTGGCCAGTTCTCAGGAAATTGCATAAGTCTCTAAAATCCAGTTTTCTTGAAGTCATGAAAGGCATTGATTTGATCAAAGTGTAGAAGCATCAAAAAGTGAAATTTACAGGTGTTTGTGTTGGACAAACACAACATCTTCACAACACTTCAAACAGAAGATGTTGCTGCAAATGGAGTGTGAAAAAAATATCTGTTTAATTAGTAGTAAACAGTCATGGCAGCAAAAGAATTTTAGGTGTTTTTATTCTATTCATCATAGTCCAGATTTGCTTATAACAATTTTACTTTGAAAATTAGGCTGGTTTTATTATTGTTCTACTCTTTTCCAAATGAGGATGTAACTTTTTACTGCTTGAATTTCTGTGTCTTCTTCATCCCGTTTTAAGGCCTCTTACTTGCACTTTGTGTTGCCATTTACATCTTAGCAATACAATACACATGGTTATCATCTGATAGTGCTTGCATCTTGTCCTCTCTTTGTATGTAGACATAGAGGAGATTGAAGGTTCAAGACATAGCCCTTATCCAGCCTTGGTCTAATTTTCTTTCTTCCATGGAGCAGATACCATTTAGAAAAACCTGTTTAATCTGGTAAACAGACAACTGAAGCACTCAAATTTTTGTGCTCCTTGTCAAGGTCTGTAACTGAAAATATTTTTTTTCCATGATAGAATTATTATATGGGCATTGCTTTATCAGCAAGAGACAGATGTAAGTGGTGTTTACTTAGAAGTGTGCATGTCTATATTTGTGTGAGCATTCAAAAGATGTCTATAGGAGCAGGAGATAATCAAATCCTGAAGAATTTCTGCCAACTGACTTTTATCAAGGTCAAAAGGATTATTTAATGAGTCTTGCTCAGTCGAGAGTTTTGACTGTTTTCTTCCAGAATGTCCTGAGCTTTGAGATGTCATCATAGGGAGTAAATTCTCTGGGCTTCAGTTTATCTAAAAAATTGACAATAAAAGCAGCTATTGTTACTTCCCTGGATGATGTCTTCAGGTAAAATATGATTTTTCACTGCTTTTTACCTTGGACTATGAATTCTAGAAGGTCTCTTTTAAAGTCCTACCTGTAAATATTAAATGGCTGTAGAGACTCTTCTGAAATACTAGCTGTAATTTTTCTTCACGGTTTCTTCAAATAAATGAGTAATACAGTATTTTCTAACTACATTAGAGAATATTTGTTGCCTTAATATGTAGGATATTTTATCAAATGTTCTGAAAGTCAAAGAAAAAAAACAACAAACCAGCAGTCTAATTTTACCTGACAGTATGTAGAGGAATCCTTTATGGCTGTTTGGTGCAGCTTATCTGAAAGTCCTTCATCTAGACATTTTCTATGCTTTCATTCTCCATATGCTTAGAAAAATGAGGGTTTTTTTTCAGAAACTTTGCTGCAGTTAAAGTTCAGCAACCACCACCTGTAATGGAGTACTGTCATGATTTAACCCTGGCCAGCAACAGAGCACCACGCAGCCCTTGCTCATCTCCCTGTGGTGGGATGGGGGTGAGAATCAGAAGAGTGAAAGTGAGAAAACTTGTGGGTTGAGGTAAAGGCAGTTCAATAGGAAAAGCAAAAGCCAAGCACACAAGCAAAACAAAACAAGGAGTTTGTTTGCCACTTTGCCTGGGCAGGCAGGTATTCAGCCATCTTCAGGAAAGCAGGGCTCTGTCACACATGAGGGTTACTTGGGATGACAGATGCCATCACTCTGAACATCCCCCTCTTCCTTCTTTTCCCTCCACTTTATATAAGGAACATGATACCATATGCTATGGAATATCCCCTAGGTCTCTTGGGATCAGCTGTCCCAGCTGTGTCTCCTCCCAACTTCTTGTTCACCCCCAGCTTCCTCACTGGTGAGGCATTGTGAGAGGCAGAAAAAGCCTGGACTTGGTGCAATCACTGCTCAGCAATAATTTAAAAATCTATTTTCAACACTTTCAGCACTAATCTAAAACACAGTCCCATTTTAGCTACTATGAAGGAAAATTACTTTGTCCCATCATATACAGCACAGACAGAAAGCTCAGAGAACACTGCATTCGTGAGAGATCCATTCAGGGTGCGCTACAGGGCCAAAGAAAAGAGAAAGACACCCCACAGGACATGTAATGAAAATGTTGAATCTTGTTTGTGGAATATGTATGTAAGCTATATAGAACTGAACTTCTTGTAAGGGGAAAGGTAGCAACAGTCATCCTACCACAGTCTCTTTGTTCTCGTTCTCTCTTTTAGCTGACTTCATCTCTGCGGGCTGAAATAAATATAATTATGATGCCCTAAACAGGCATTAAGGTTCAGGGTTCTAGCTCTAGTTTTCAGGACCAATGGTGAGGAATGGCAGATTGCTTTAAAGCAGCGTACATGTTCAAGGTGTTAAACTGGAAAGCTCCAATATCCCAAGACAAACTGAAGTTTTGGGTTCAGTTGTTTACCAGCAACAGAGAAAATAACTTTGGTTACATCTGTATCTTGCCTCTTACATTTTAATTGATAGAAGACTCAACTAAGTGAAAAGAGAATTTCGTCCCAGTTTGTTACTGTCTATATTGCACACACTACCACATATGAACAACCACTTATGGGAATTCAAATCCTTAAATGATTCTCCCATTTGATAAGCCCCTTCATGGCATACCATTAGCTGTTGGAAAGACTACTTGCAAAACTTTAATAAGCTTTTTCAAGAAATTACATTAGTTCTGCATTTCATATGCAACTTGCCTGGCTGATACTGAAGTGATAATTTCTTTATCAACATTGTGCATCTTCCTTAAAAGCTGAATTGGTTTTAGTTTGCTTCTGACACCAGCAGGGTGGATCCAGGAAAAAACTTCATAATGGGGACCTCACCAAGGAATGGATAGCATCCCTTTGACGTGAACCAGAAGTTTGACATGGTGTGAATAAGATTCTTTTTGTATGACTGAACAACAGTGGACTGTAAAATTACATAGAAAAGATAAAGCTATTTGTTTCAATGTCTTTTGGTTTCATGGAGATAGAATCAGATTTTGAACAGTCACTATAGACTTAAAAGGCAGTTCTGGTATGTAAGTGTATCTAAAAACTTCCTGACCTGTTTAGACAGAAAATGGCAATGAAAGAATCAGTAAGGTGCATGCCTAAACATGCACAGATAACTCTTCTTTATTCTAATGGGTGAGTTGAACCTGTCAAGTGCAGATGTTGCAATTGCAGAATGATTTCCAGATTTACATGGGTGACAACTTGGATAGGGATTGAATGTTTTTGATTTTTTTTATATAAGCATATGAAAGAGCAACCAGATGCTACTGAGTACCTATTAGTTACTGATAGTCTAGTATACAATTTCACCCTCAAATCTTCAGCTGGTCTATGTCCCCTAACTCCTTTTTTCCCCCAAGTAACATGTTTGAAGTCTTACCAGCAGGGAGACACTTATACAAGACCAAGTACTATTGAAGCAGTGTCTGTTCACCAGAATCCTCATGTGAAGCTTAAACCTGTAATGACCATAGGAAAAGTCCTTCAGTAAATTGTGAAAATTATTCAGAAGTGTTTAAAATTTTGTGATCAGCTGGAGTCATTCAAGAGATCTGTGAATTTTGCAAACAATGAAGAGGTTTCACAATCCTTGATGCAACTAAGCACTTTCCTTACATGAAGTCCCTGACTTAACATCATCATAGGGTCACTCAAGTTGGAAGGTAAGCCATGAGGTCATCCCCAGTTTGAGTCCAGTCCCTTAGTCAGATCATGCTCAACACTGATCCAGGTTTAAGACTTTGTCCAACAGAGTTCTGACTGATAAATTGGAAACCTCCACTCTTCTACAGTTACACATCCATCTCTTTCTGTTGTTGTACAGAACTGCTCAATCACATTGTCTGCCAAGGATCTCACCGGTGATAATCCTGTTTGCTGGATGTGTGATAGTGTAACATGCTCATAATCCATCATGTATCCCGGTACAGCGTATTTTCAGGTACTTTTATAAGCATGTACTACACATCCAGATTTTCCAGTAGTTCTTGTTAAATCTAGATGAAGACTCTGCTATTGAAATTTTTAACAGGAGCCACACCACAGAGCAATTTAAAGGTAATGGTTAAGCACCAGAGTTAATTTCCTTCAGTATTAATTGCTTTTTTGACAACACTGCTCTCCTCTGCAGATGCAGAAAAAGTATTTCTTGTTATTCATTAGGTTAGTCCAGTAACTATTTCATTCACACAGAATGAAGAGAAATCAATTCAGTGAGAAACCAGCTGGGAATTAGAATAACTGGTTTTCCTCCTACTCACCTGTGAATAACAATGAGGTGTGGGAGGATAATATCTACTACCTCTAGAATTTGAAGATCATAGTGAAAAGAAACACTAAATCTGGTTTTACTTACTACAGAAAACATGTAGTTTCTTTAGTATATTTAAATACATAATGTGTTGTTTTAAGCTTTTCTTTGCATTTGCAACACATGTAAAGTTAGGATCATTTATTTAGATCTGTTCAGAATTCTGCTTGGAGATATTTTAGCATATTCCAGCCTATCACCAGTCATGATACTTATCTAACAGAAATAAAATAAATGCACCATTTTAGTCACCATTTTCTAGTATAACAAAAAATAAGGAGTATAGCAAAAAACAGGATTTCATTTTTTAGGGTGTTTGCCATTTTCTTACTTGGTTTTGGCCCTTACAAGTCTGGTTGCCTTTCCAAACTCTGGAGTCCTTTTTCTGCCTGTGGTTGACTGGGTGGTTGTGTTCAGTGTGACCTTTTTGTAATGCTCTCATGGCATCAGTGCCTTAGGCCTTATTCCTCTGCAGTTTTCTTCACCAGGGGCTTCATCCAAAAATGGCAAGTCATGCAAAACATAGCAGTCTGCTTACTAAGTATATCTTACGACAAGGAAATAGCTTTTTTTTTTTGTTTTGTCCAGCTACAGTAGTATTTCCTGTATTTTTTCAAGCTGTATTTAAAGCACTGGTTTGGGTTACAAAACAGTAAATTGCTGTGGATTTGTCTGCTTTGCTCTTGGTTGCTCCTCCTGTGCTATTATGCAACAGTGAAGCTAACAGCTGTACTGTTTTGCCTTCTTATGAAATCGCCACTGATAGGGAACATCTCTGTTGTAAATCTTACTCCTCTTTTTGATCTAAATAAATACAATGACCCGTGAAAAATTATTTATGAAAAATCTCTTTCATTAGTTCTTTAAAAAGATTACCATTAATAAGAGTAAAGAAATTAAAATCAGGGAAGCACTCTTCATTGGTATTGAGTTTTTATTATAGATAGTTAACAATTTATTGGTCTCTGCATCATGATTTTCTGTTGGTTTAAAAAAAAATCATAACTTGATAGAAATGTTACAATATACGGACAGTTTACACTGCTGAGTAATATGCATTGATATAATTTAGGTTAGTTTATGACAATTCCATATAAAGCACCCTTTCCATATGCCATTTAGAATTATTTTAATAAGAGATGGATAAAAAACAAACAGATCATCTCTTTGATCAGTTTCAGGTTTCTTCAAAAGATGGTAACAGTCTGATAATACCAAAGAGAAAGTCCTATCTGAAGCTGGCTGTCTCTGTATTCAGCAGCAAAATAATTTCTAATTGACTGAGTGCTGTTAAGGGAAAGCAAATCTAGAACTGAAGTACATGAGATCCTTTCAGATTCCTTCTCTGATTTTCTGATTTCTTGAGTTATTTAGAAAGGCAATAGACCCTCTAATACTTTCTCCATCTTCAGTCTGAAAACCTGGGAACTGGTAATGACAAAGAACAAAAGAAGGGTAGGAAAATGTCTGTAGAGAAGCAATTATAATGTGGTAGTAATACTGTGATATGCAGATTGATTAATTTAAGCTAAATGCATTGAAAATATGGACATCATGATATGATAATTATCCTTTTACCATACAAGGTCATTAAACACTTAGGTAAAATATGACCGTTTCTGCTGTAGATTTCTTGTGCTTATTTTTCAAATTGACTATGGATTAACATGCTGACCTTGGCATTGATACAGGTGTTGTAATTATAGACAGGAAATTCCTGAAGTAGTAGTTTTACATTAATTATAATACTACTTCATTGCAATACTATATCATATTTTGCTTTTAGATGAAGTACATGTTTGGACTATGTTCATAGCTGGATAAACCCTGCTTCTTGAAAAGAAAACCCTTTGCACGGAAGCACACTGTGCTTTTACTTCACTGCATGTATGCAAGTTGATGATTGGATGTCAAACATTTTATAAATCAAACCAGTATTTAAATTGTATTTTCCTCTGAAAGATAATACAATTTTATATGAAGGCAAGCTGTGGTATTCTAACTTGGAGTTAATGTGTGTTTTCTGGGTAATTGTTTCGTTTCAGTGTTTTCCACTCAAAAGAAGATGTTTGCTTACCTGTATTCAATTTGCCATACTTGTAGGTGTTATTACCTTTTTTTTTTAGTTACCTGTTTTGGATATTTTGGAAGCAGATACAAGCAATGCCTGCAGTGAGTCAAATAAAATTTCATGGTTCTCATAATAACTCACTGTATTGTAACTGCTACTAAGGACTTGGTTCTGTGAAATGTAATACTAATTTTGATCTCACTGTGGCTGCATATGCGCTCCTTAAACACATAAGGAACACAATTTATCAGAGCACTTGTTCCAGCAGAGTAAGTTAGCACACATCTGTGTGGATACTGTGGGAGATCACTGCTGAGTGGTATCTCATTAGACTGAAGGTCATCAGTTAGATTTTCTGGTAAAGTATTACTCTTCCTAACTTGACATCAGAAGTAGTAACCAATAATCGCAGGTAACCAACAGAAGGAGTAAAAAAATATAATTTGTACGATCCATATAGTCATTTCATTGTTGTCTGCTTTTAAAAACCTTTCTGAAGTAGATAGAAGATGTTGCTAGAGCTGTAATGGAGTGGACTTTTGCAGTCAATAGGCTAGGCACCCAGCCAGTTTGTAATTCAGTGAGACACAATACATTATCTGTTTTGACAGTCTTCATGGATAAATAGTCTGGCTCTTGTAATACCTAACTGTGTTTATAAATAGAAATTAAGAAATAAAATGGCTGATCTTGACAGCAAACTTTGGATATGGCCAGAGTTCACACGTGCTTCTTCCCTTCAGTGGAGTGGGAAGGACAAAGTAAACTGATTGAGTTAACTGGAACTTGAAAAATATCTTCAGCATGTGTTTTCCTTAAAGTTTCAGTAATGCATGAAGAAATGTGATGTTTATGATCTCTGCTGTGACACTTGTAAAATATATTGGCTTTTGCACCAAGCAAACAATTATTTTAGTGGCAAAATGGTAGAGAGAGCATTCACCAACCACTGTACTTAGAATACTGGCCATCCAGTTTGCATGTTGTATGGAGAAGGATGGGACAGGACATCATGATATGATAATTATCCTTTTACCATACAAGGTCAATAAACACTTGGGTAAAATATGACCGTTTCTGCTGTAGATTTCTTGTGCTTATTTTTCAAATTGACTATGGATTAACATGCTGACCTTGGCATTGATACAGGTGTTGTAGTCCTTGTTTCTGATTTCTATTTTCTGCTCTAGATAAAGTATTTCAGCAGATAGTTTTCATGGTGAAATACAGGGAAAGGGCTGGAACCTCAGTATAAGTTCCAAAGACATCTGTGGGCTCTGTTCTACAGTAGCACAACTTCCCAGGAAAGGTGGGCATAATATTCTTTGACATTTTCAGTAATATATATCTTCTTGAAGACAGGAATTATTCTTTAAGCTCAATTTGAGTTGAAATGGGTATAGAAGGTGCATCTGTTAGCAAGTAATATACTCTGATACTGCATTAAAGTTGATACCAAGAATTTGTCTTTTCTTCCCACCATGTGTTACAGTAAGGAGTCCCAAAAGTTCTTGGGCTTCAAGCTATGAGCGCTCATCTCACACAAGAAATTGACTGAGGTCACTTAAATTTTGCATGTATGTGCCTTGCAGGAGACATACTTCTTTACCCTACTATATCCAGTTCATTTTTGCTTTAATTTCATCTCCCTTTACGGTCTTCTCCTTGGGAATTAGTGTTGTGTGAGAGCTGTGGTTTCCACTTTAGCCAGGTATCTAAAGACCCTGTGCCAGTGTTTCACCTGAACCTCCTTGTGGGTACAGGCATAATCCAAACCCAGCTTTCCTGAGTATAAATAGAACAGCCCGTTGTGGTGGTGCTCAAAGTTCAGGTGCTCAGCTCTGCATTGACTAGCTGGATTTGATTTCATGGCATGGGGGTGGAAGGATCCAAGGCCCTGGTCAGGCTGTGTCATGTAAAATTTGTAGCACATCTCTGAGCCAGGATTCTTGCCTGATTCAAAGCTGGAGGTTGAACGTGACCCAGTCTCACTGTTAGTCAGACCTGCATGTCTCAAGATGGGCAGGCTGATAGGGGCTGCTCACCACCTTTGCTCTGGGACTTTGGGGTGAAGTTTCTTGTTGAGTGTTTACAGGTGCCCTTGTTCTGTTGCAGGGGTGTCTGGGCTGGTGCTGCAATGGGCTTCTGCCAGATTATAAGCAAATGGGTATGGCCTAGAAACCTCCCACATTTATAAACGTTATCTGGGTAACCAGCTTGTTTTGGTATTGGGAAGAACCGGGCAGAATACTGGAAAATATTTATTTACCAAGTGTTTTGTGGAAAGAGTATGTATTCTACAAGTCTGAATTAGAGGTACCTTACATAAAATCAGACTGACAACAGAGACATTTACCTGGACCAATGTTCTTACACTCTAGGATAATGTTTTAAATCTGTGTGGCTTTTCATTGTGGCCAGTTTATGTGGTGGTAGACTCATTTTCTTAAGGGACTGTTCTGGTTCATGTTACACACACGCTGGTTCACGTGTTAGCTAACAATCGTGTTACGTGTTGCTGTTACTGTTGTGACAGTAAGGCCGGTTTCTGACCAGGTGATGGTAGGAGTCTCCATCACAAATATCCTTGTGGCAGCATTTTCAGCTCTTTTGGATGAGAACCCCCAACTTCTGGTTGCTCCAGCTGGCCTGTAGTCCCTTGTCAACACTCCAGTGTATGCATAATGAGTTTCTAGTTAAAATCGTCTCATCTGTGTGCAAAAGGTTGTCTGGTTTACAGACAGTAAATGATATACATATCTCAATAGACAGATAGTGTCCATTCGTTCACCATTTACTTCATATGAGCAAAGCAGGACCCGCCTGGGTTGTTCCCAGGACTGCTGGGAACTCCCTTGTCTTCCCAATCCCTGACATGCACTTGTTAACATGGACTGGGACTGCCTGTGGAGTTCTTCTATCGATTCCTCAGACCTCTGGCAGAGCTGGGACTGCCCGGGGCGGGTTCCAGTAGCTATCAATCAATTATCTCATCTGTACAGAAACTGGCTGGGGAGTTCCCGGGACTGCCCAGGGAGTTCCTGTGGGTGACTCAGCATGCCCGACATGTGCAGGGGCACAGCCCTTGTCCCCAGCTGCATTACAATTACAGCTACTGTGTTAATTCAGAGTGCATGTGCATGTACCCACCTGGTGCATGGAGACAGGAGTCTTGGGAGGACCAAGGGGGCTTGCAGAGGCCAGTTGATGCTTGGGCATTTTCTGGTGAGTCCTGCTCAGCTGACTAGTAGGCTGTGTTCTTTGGTAGGCAGAGATACCTTTTTTTTTTTTTTTTTCCATGCCTGGCTTCTGTGTTTACAAGCTACTACAAAGTGCTTTTCCTGCCATGGAAAATCAAAAACACCACGCTCACTGTCACCAGAACTACACTTCAGCAAAGGTCTCTTTACTGGAGTGATTTGCTGCTTTCTTACCTGCTACAACAGGGGTTGTTTGAGCCTTTTGTTTCTTTGAGAAGAAAGGGCAGCCTATTATTGAACTTGTAATGCTTACAGACCAAAAAATATGTTCATTGCTGATGGAGAATATCTAAACCTCAGGGGTTTGGAACCTGGTATGATACCAGGTAGTTGTCATAAAGTGGCTTCCCCTAATATGTAAAGGAATGTAACTTCAATCTTCCATATAGTTAATCTCCTTTTTCTTTTGCCAATGAAATGAAAAGTAGTGAGTTAGCCAGAAGTACAGTAAACAGATATGTCTGAAAGGTTAGTTTGGAAACTCAAGACACAGTTAAAGTTGGTTAGAGTAAAAAAGAAGGAGAGAGGTTTGAGCTGTGTCTGTGTTCATTGGCATACAAGGCAAGATACGGGTCCTGCTGTTCTCTTTTTCAGACTACTCTCTCCAAAGGCTGTCTCCAGGTAGCAGATGAGGTGGTTGTGCTTCTACTCAGTGACCTGTCCTATGGAGATGCTGAGAAGACAAGTTACACCATGTTGAAATCAAACTTACACCACATCAAACTTACTCATACAGAGCAAAACAAGGGGAAAAATTGAAAATACATATTCACTACTAGTATTGTTCAAATTCAATATTTTCTGTATGAAATATGATGTAAGAACAGTGAAGGTAGGAGTGGTATAATGGACAAGAAGTTCTCCAAAGGTATTAGAGACCCTGGTAACTCTGGTGTGTTGGCAGAAATAGATCAGCTGGTCAGAATTAGAGTATCTATTAAAGACACAGTACACTAAAGAAGGTCTTTGAAAACTCTGATGACTGTGAGCTGCATAAGAGGAGAAATATTTGGATTTACACTAACAGTAGTATGGCTGCATTTGGAGGGAATTAAATGTATGTATATTGGACATGGCTGTTTCTGTAACAGTGAGTGGAGGTGTGTGGAAAATAACCTTGATACAATGCCTGGAGAACTGCCATGGGGTCAGGGCACCTGAGTTCATCCCTGGGGTCCTGGGCTGCCTTGCTGCCTTGGCCAGCTCATTTCCCAGTGTCTTGCTTTCACCAAAAACAGTCAGGAAACAAATCCATCATTTCCTCTGAGATTGATCCATGAGAAAGACAGTGAAAGCAGGGATGTATTATCATCTGTGGTTGGAATGCCACACACAGAGTGAACACTTAACCCCCACTTATATTTTTAATTTAAATGCAGTTACTTTATATCGGGGGTTTTCCCATGGTTTCTTTAGAGATGTAAGATAATGAGATTTTTTTCTCCTTCTGAAATGCAACTCTTTAGAACAGTGTCTTGCTTAAAGTGTTGTGTAAAGAACAGTCTTGTTTATGAGGATGGCATAACACGTTAGATCACCTTTCATTGAACCACATGCTTTATAATTAATGTAGAAAATTAGGTCCTGTCTTTTTTTCAAGTGGAGCTTGAATAGCAGCATCCTTTGCTGTGGTCTAAATTGCAGAAAATCCTTATCTTAGTAATAACTTTATTTATGAATATACTTTACCTGTCTGTCATAAATTATACTTTAGCTGCTGCAGCAATGCACAAAGGAAGAAAAGTTTAAGCAAAAGCTGAAGATGAGCCTGATCAGAGATTTGAGCTTGGGTTTGCAACTGACTTATTTGTGTATTGTTGGTTGAAGGACAAAGTGGGATAAAGGTCTTAGTGTCTCCTTCTCTTACCTTCCCTGGAGAGAAGGAGAATTGCCCAACTTAGATGCCTATCACGTAAAAGCCTGTCTTTCTGGACTGGTGTGTGGAGTCATTCATTACTATTTTCACAGTGCTCAGGGAACAGACCTTTAAAACCTTTTATTTCCTAAGCCATGGTAGGGCAGCATTGAAGTTGCTGTGCCTCAGAAGATTGTAGTGACTTTCTCATTTGCATTTCTAGCTCTGTCCCCATGTTGCCGAGATACATTTGTAATGGCCTTATCTAAATTCAGCAATTTAGAAGGCAGCTATTACCTTATTCATTAAAAAGCAAAGAAATAGCAAGCAAAATCAGTTACTCTGTGATCAGTCAAAAGTACTTCACTGTAGTGGTATTCAAACTGTATTTCTAAACATAAAAAAGTTGGTGCAATGCAAACGTTTCTCGGGTTTTAAGAAAACCATTTTAAAAAATAAAGTTTTGTATTTAATAAAATGTAGTTTCTTTACAAGGGTAATTAACTTACAAACTGCTAGGGGCCTTCCAGCCATGGGAAACCCTGTCCTAAAGCTCATTTTAGCACAGGCAGCTGTAGAACAAGTCTTACCTTCTTAGCTAGCTATCCAAAACATTGTCTAGAGAGCTGCTTTTCCTGCCTTGACTGCAAGGGCACTGCTGCAGAGAGTGTACCAATCATGCTGAAATGTGTAAAATTATCATTTAAGCCAAAATAATGACATAACCTTCTGAGCAGTGTATAATCCTAATAAGATTAATCCTTACCAAAGAAAAACACAAAATATATAACCTAATAAAATCATAATCTATTCTGAATAAACTGTATTATACATGTTCGCTGAATGGATTATATAAATTTAATGAAATTACACTGTCTTATAAGCAGGATCCAATAAGTAATAATGGCAGCTTTCCTATACACAATACAAGAGAGCAAGGAAGAAGATGGGGATTATTAGAAAATGAGTTTAGTCAAAACAATTAAAAATATAAAGATAAAAATAGAATAATAATTTCTTAAGTACTGCAACAAAGAGCTTTGTGCTTCTTTGAGTGTATTAGCCAAGATCAAAGTAAGATGTATGAACATCTAAGAAGATGACAGACATGATGTTGGAGAGGAACGACACGGCCGATATAACTGCAAAAGATTTGAGAAAATGTCGTACTTTCTCAGCATCAGTTCAAATTCTTATTCGTATTTCCTTAGTACATTGTATATTTGTCCATTCCATGTCTTCATTCAATACATGGCAGTGGATTCCAGGCTGTTAGCACTTCTGAGCCAGATGGCATACACTCTGTCATGCTGAGATCATGTTCGAAATGTCATCTATGCAACTCAGCTGAGACAGAGTAGCACTTTAAAATAAATTCCTCAGTTGTCAACTATGGATTTGGTGGGGTTTTTTTGCCAGGGATATTGCACCCATATAAAAAGAATAAAAATGTTTTGTTGCTGTTAAAGAATAAAGCATTTCCAAATATTTTTGATAGTGCACCAAATTTCAGTTTAGTTTGCTGTAGTAAGTAATATTTGTCCTTACAGAAGTACTTACTATGAAAACTGCTTTTAAAACTATGTTAGCACAAACACTTTACCTCTCCAAGACCTGTGCTGCATGTTTTTGGAAACCTTTACGAGAGAGTCAAGAGTCATGCTAAGACAGAATGGTCTGAGATTTAACCTTTCCAGTAAGAGTAACAGAGGAAAGGATTTTCCTGGGTTAAATGGAGGAAAGATGAAAAGAGGAAGGAAGAGCCGGTTGAGTTGCTTTTTTGCCTGTCCAGATTAAAACACATCTCATATTCCAACAGGCATGATTTTAAAAGGTGTCTCTTGTCATGGAAACACAAGATCTCGTTATCTTACACAGCTTGGTCCCCATTCCACACCTTCATAATAGGTGCTTAAGCACTACAAATTGAATAGCATAGTACCTGTAAAAACTAGACCCAAGAGTCAAACAGGTTTTTTTTTCTTTCATGCACATTAATTTCGTAATAGATTTTATTATTTTGTATATCTATAAAATCTCAGTGGTTTAAAACCCTATCCTTGGTTATATTTGGACAATGCTGGTGGGCTTCAAAAAAAGAGACCACAGGAGGTTATGTAGCGTGCAAAGGTTTATATTTAAAGGAGTCCCTGAACTTTCATCATATGGTAATGGATTAGTTCATATCATATGACTAAAACATGAAAATAAAGTTAAATTTCCTGCTAAGGAGTAGTCTTCATGGCAGCATGCTGGGTAGAAGAGCCATCCCCCCACTGAAGGCTGCAAAGGGAGACATGAGTCATTAGCTTGGATGAGGACAGTGCTGGACGTTTATAAGGCTCTCCCTTTATGCAGTTACTGAGATTCTAATGACTCTTCCAACAGAAGTAAGCCTTTTGTTTTACTAGTGTAGTTTTTAGTTGCAGTTTGTGTAAGTAAAAGACAAGGTGGATAGAAGAAATACCTATTTCAAGATTCCTAACCAGTAAACAACTCAAAATAAATGGCATTTGCATTTGCACGGTTTACTCTGTTTTTGTTGCTTTGGCTGTTACTTTTCTATATGATGTATTTGTTTTCTGGGACTGCTGGCTTTTGATGGGCCAGGGGCTCATCCTTTTCTGTGTTGAAGTGGGCTATGATGTTGAAACCTGCTAAAGAAACAAAGGAACCTAAAACAACCATGGCACTTGCAGCTGGTGTGGAAGAAGATGTGATATGAGCTTTGCCTGTTTGCCTCAGCTTACTGTTGATGAATGTTCTTGGGTGATGATTCTTTTTATTTCTGACCTTTGAAATACAAATATTTTTCCTTATTCCTTGCACAGAAATAATGATTCTGAGTACCACCCATTCCTTTTTCATGGTTCTTGCACCTTAATTTATTGTAAGTTTAGTGGTTAAATGTATTACACTGTATTTTAATATTTAAAAGGCTCTTGGTTCTTGCATTTTTTTCTTTATGCCTCTCTTTCATTTGTCTGTAGACACAAAGATATGCCTTTTTCATATCTGATGTCTGTAGCTTCTCTGATACAAAGATTTAGCCCTTGTGATACAAAGATTTAGCTGGACATGTCCAGCTTCTTCTGCTTGCTCTCATAGCTAACAAAGATACAGTGAGGAGAGGAGAAGCGACAAGAATAAAGCAGTGTGCTTGTGAATAGTGGTGGAATGAGGATGGGCAAGAAGAATCAGTAGTTCTGTGCAATCAAGAATAGTAACATTTATTACGAAGCTACAACCCGTTACTTCCTTCGAAACATTTTCTATTAAAAGTACCTTGTTATTCTACATCTCACCTGACTTTCTCTGTGTGTTGCAACTACAGATAACAGAGCTGTTGTTACAGGATACAGAATATCCACAGGTGCCTGCAAACAGCCCAATACACAACACTACTTGAAACAGTCAACTGCTGAAGCACAGTTCATTTGTTACAGCAAGCAATGACATCCAGAGGCTGCAGAAATTAAAGCTAAGGTGGCAATGACCAGTAATAGATACCCCAAGGTTATAAATAGTTTTCCGTTGTTTGAAGAGGAAAATCAGACCATGTTCTTTTTATGACAGACTATAAAGTCTTAAATACAAGAGAAATTATAACTTTTGGTAATTTGATTTTGCATGCTGGTAGAGCTAAACTTCCATTCTCCTGTGGAAATACAACATGTCTTAAGCCTGAGGGGTTTGATGGGTCATGCTGTGTCTGCCTCACCACCTGGGGCCAGTGTCCTGTCCCCAGGGAGGTGCCTGATGCCCTCAAGTTGGGACTGGCCCCTTGCCACTGCCTGCTCTGCTCCTGGCTAGGGATGGGATGCATCCTGACTACTCCCCTGCCACTCCCTGCCCCCGCGGATCAGTGAGGCCTCCCTGACACCTTTCTGTGAATTAGTCATCCTGTCATGTGGGTTATGTTTGGTTACTTAGTGCTTTTTTGTTATTTCTGGTGGATTTTGTGAGTTTTACTCTCATCTTTTAATCTGGCATTGCTGCCTATTTGTCAGCCAAGACTGATGCCTTATTTCGTAGAGGGCCACATGAAGTAAGCGGTGTTAATCTCAAAAATGATAACTTGAGGATAGTGATTTTTCGTAATCACAGGTAGGTAGAGGAAAAATTACCCTTGAATAGTATTAGTGCTTGCAGAGACTTTTCCAGTTCTGCCCTGAGCTTTAAGGAGTGCTTCTGATTACGAGAGTGAACTTGAAAGAGAATGAAATTCTAGATTCAGTGAATTTAATGGGAGATTGTGTGCCTTGGTAAGACTAATAAAAGAATTTTCATAATCTCAAGAAATCTTGTCCCCACCACAGAGCTTCATGGCATCGGGGAGAAGGAAGTCTCCTGAAATGGAGAATCCACCTCTGGAAATGGATTTATGAGGAAATAGGCTTTCTGTCTGATTTTTGAGAAGTCAAATTAGGGGGAGTATGAGGAGGTCATTAGCTGCAGTCCTGAAATTAACACCTTGTGAAAAAAGCTGTCCTACTGAAGCAAGTCTTTATTTCCTTGTAGTAGAGAGACACATATAATTAGTTTATTCTGCGTAATTCAACACATCTCACAGTTTGAGAAGGTTTCTGTGGTGCTTGGTTTCATCTTACGTTTATAGCTATTTTTCTCCTTAGCAACTTAACAAGTGTTTTCTCTGCTCAGAGTTGTGTTTGCTGACATCCTTTAGATGCCCATTGTTATTACTTGTCATTACATTATGAGAGTTTACAGATACTGTAGTATCAACACTAGTGGCAGTGGCCCCTTTAGGCTTCTAGGAGAAAAAGGATTAGCATTAAGTATTTCATACCTGTTCAGTTATTTTCTT
Organism: Aegithalos caudatus; assembly: GCA_013389925.1. Classification (NCBI taxonomy): domain Eukaryota; kingdom Metazoa; phylum Chordata; class Aves; order Passeriformes; family Aegithalidae; genus Aegithalos; species Aegithalos caudatus. The sequence continues at coordinate 1,008,481 of WEIU01001716.1, read as the reverse complement.
GGGATTGCATACTCTGCTTATAAGTTTCTGATTCTATCTATACTATCTGTCTATACTGTTACATGGTATAGGGAAGCTGTGTCTGTTTTCTGTCAAATTTGTCGTTTTCTAAATCACCATTTTCCTTCAAGCTCTAGTTAGAGACAAAACTGGAAAGTATTGCTTTTGAAATGCTGTTCTTGCTTACATTTTCAAGGGTAAAAAAAAGTCAGCTGTTTAACAGCTTGAGGATGTTTCATGTATAGATTCACCACCTGCAAATTTTCAAAATAAGGTCTCGTTTAAAAATGTGATCCTAAATCTGAGGTAACACCAGGGCACCTTGAGGAACATTGTTTAGAGGGAGTTTCTATTTCCTTGCTGTGATTTTTTTCACATCTGTTAGACAGCATTCATGCCGAGGAGCATGGACTTTAAAAATTTTTTTCATACCAAAAACCACCAGTAGCTGCATACTGTGCTTTTCCTGTGCCAGACCCACAAAGGATGTAAATCATTACTGATTTCTGTTTAATTAATGTTGCTGAGACTCATGCAGCTCTGGAGGTCCTAACTCTAATCCTAAGTGTTGATAGGTGTCAGAGAGTTTTATTGTGCATTCTAGAAAGGAAAGGAAGTAGAATGAATGGGGTGAATGTACATACATTATTTGTATGAATAAGCTGTAACTGTTCCTCCCTGAACACTGTACAATTTTTTCATTGGCTCTGAATGTTCTCAATAAAGATGTAATTTTCTCTTTCCCATATGGATTTTTATTTGTTAATGGTTTTGTAGAATAGTCTGCTTCATACCTACCCTCTGAAATCTTCGGGTATTTCCCTTTAGGAATTTTCACTTATTCCCAATGATATAATTATATTTTCTCTTGAAGCTCTGTGTTCATAACAGGATAATCGGGAGAGAAGTTGCTCCGTTTGTGATTGATTAGTGGATGTACAATCTCAATTCCCTTGGAAAGTGGGCGTGTGATTGTTTGAGTCTGTGTTTCTTTGGAGAGGGACAATTTCAGGGAATTGTAGTTAGAGCTGCAAACAATCCATTAGTCACTCTTCCAAGCCCTGCCAGCATAATACTGTTCCCTTCAGTACATTATTGAGTGTTTTGTCCAATATCGGTTTGAGTGACTCAAGCCATGAGGCTTCCACCACTTCCTCTGAGAAACTATTTCATGGTCTGACAGAGCTCACTGTTAGGAAATATTTCCTGGTACTCAGCCTAAACTTTTTAACACCCAGATTGATCTCATTACTGTTAGGTATACTTTTTTTCCCCAGCTCTGTCTTGTTTGGCATTCACACTCTTGAGTGAATAGTAGATGGTATCATATCTCCTCATAAGTCAAGCAAATGCATAATTAGTTCTTCTATTTCAGCTCTCCAAATAGGCCATCTGTTTGGTACAAAACAGGGCTGAGTATGGGAAGATTTTTTTCTACTAAGTGCTTGTTTCAAACAAATAATTTGGAAAAGTATATTAGGAGTTCTTAGTAGCTCCAAGAAGCCCCAGCTTACATTTGAAAAGCTTTTCAAAAATTATGTAGAAGCTAGTAACTTTTCCAAGCAGTCATTTGAAATAGTCATACCTTTTTCTAGCGCAATATTCAGCTCTAGCACTAATAGTCTGTCACATCTTATGGCTTCAGGGCATGTTTTGTAATGTTGCTTCATCTATTTATCAAGCAAATTCTATGTAGCTACAGCCTGGAGAGGAGAGAGCAATGACAGCAGAATTGCAAGCAGATCCAGGGGCCATTTGAATGTTTGTCATTCACAGCTTTACAGCCAGAATTTACAAGTGTTTGGGTCATATAAGGATTGTTGAGGAAGGAAGTGTACTTTAATCCATCCAATCATTACACATCTCTGGATTTCTCCCTAGTAGCCAACATCTGTTTGGTATTTCTCTCCTTCCATCCTTCCTTCCTGCCTGTCTGCCTTATTACAGTGTAAATTCTGCAAAGATGTACGTAGATAATAAATGGTATTTTGCAGCATCTGGGTATATGTTATTCTTATTTCTTACGGATCGTCTTCTGCTTGGTCAGAGATTCCTAGTCAGTGGAACACTTAGGTTTACAGTTAGACTTCTAAACTGGGACTCCATGCTTGCTTTGAAAAACATGCAGTATGAGTTCTAAGCATATATATATATTTATGTTTTTTGACGAATCACTGTGTAATTTGGGAACCAAGCCCATGGTTTGTTAATTTTTTACCTGAGATTACCTGATGTGTGTGGGTTTATGACCCGGGCTTCCAACTTGGGGAGTAAACAAACTGTGTGCACTTCCTCTGAACTGTACTAGAAAGGATGTGCAAGTCCTCAGGCAAGAGCATTCCTGAGCTAACTTATTACACTTTTACTAAGCTAATTAAGGGAGAAAATCTCAGTGATCATATTAAGATCAAGTCAAGTTTGAACCAAATGGTGGGTTCATGTGATTAATTTAATATAACATAATATTATATTGCACACAAATACGTAAATGCAAAAAACCAAAAAGTTAGGTAAATGACAGTCTGCCATCAGGAAAAGACAGTGAATAACTCCTGCTGTTTATTATTCACTACTTGAGATGAAGTCGAGATAGATTTGGTGAAGCCTGGGCCATGTGCTGTGTCCGTCAGGAAGTCTCAGGCGCTTCCTTCACCTTTAGGTGCAGTGTCTGGGGCAGGCAGAATCTCCAAGAGAGACCTCCTTTTACAAGGGAAGGAAACACTAATTTCTGTTTCTTTTCCTTCTTCTCACTTGAGAGCATTCCTGACTTTTCCACCTCAGAGGCAATTGCTTTGGGGATGACCTGTATGGAGTGACACAGGAAGGGGTGGCTACAGTTCAGTGCCCAGCAGGTGGGACATACCTGAGGTGAGGGTGGAAAGCCACCTCTGGAATGGTCCTTCCACTCACATTGATTCCTCCTATAGATGAGGAGCAAGGTGCATGCAGGGCTTTCAAGCACATGTGGCTTTTATGTGGCTTTAAATTCTACCCATATTAAGGGAACTGATGTATTCCCACTCCCCATGTCAATTCTGTGGCAATATTCCTCATTTGTCTGACCTGCTCTCTGCCAAAGGGCTGGTCTTCTCTGTTCAAGAGAAGAAGAAATGGGAGAAGGAACACAGGTTAAGATGTGTTCAAGAGTGTTTTTCCTTTCTATTCAGGTTATCCAGGCTGTCTTCTTTGGGATTTGCGTCTTGACTGACCTGTCCAGTCTTCTCACTAGAGGGAATGACAGTCAAGAGCAAGAGAGGCAGCTGAAAAAACTCATTTCCCTCCGTGACTGGATGATGGCTGTTCTAGCCTTCCCTGTGGGAGTGGTAAGTACAGTGTTAATCTGTGCATGTCTTTGCAAACTGGGTGAACAGTGTTACTTACTGAATGTTTTCTTCCTGAAAGGTTTTCCCATCTCTACAAAAGATTACAAAGAAAGGGAAAAATTGTAGAGATGATTTTACTACTGTCTTGTTTTTCACAGGTTTAAGGGAAGAATATACAGGGTGTTGCTGAAATAATTTTTGGTTAATTATAAAAAAGTCATGTTTGGCACTTGATTGTACGAGTAATTTTAAATGTGCATTGTACCACCTTGAGATTCAATTTAGAGTTTTTCTGCACCACATGTCATCGTCAGGAGTAGTGAAAATGCTGACTGTGGCATGTTTTACACCATAATGACCTGAGAGAGTTTGGGCTGGAAGACATTTTGACATGGGCAAGAAGAGAAGCAAAAGTCCAGGTTGTTCCCTTTAATTCCACAGGGGATTCAGAGCTGACAAAATAATTGAGGTAGGAAAAAAGGGGGTTTGTTAGTAATGTTAAAAAGCACACAGAAGGTATGTAAAAATGTGGGGTTGGCATGTCTTCTTTCAAAGGAAAAATATTCTTTAGATCAGGTCTTGCTCCACTGGGACATTGCACATAACTTTCAATGGCAAGAGGTGCTCAATGTCTTTACATATTTAATAAAGCTGCTAAAAGTCCAAAATCTTACGATTTTTTACATGGAAGTGTCATCTATGTCAGTCTAAGCTTAGGTTACAATGCAAAAATGTGTGAATATTTCATTAAAATTATTGCTTTTATTGTAATTCAGGATCAAGCTTTAATTCTCTTTTCTCATTTCATTGTACAGTAGTTGAAAATAAATTCACAAGAAGCAGATTTTTTTTTCATGGACTATTAGAAAGCCGTATGAGGTCTTTAAAGTTGTACTTTCACAACAGCTGATCACTTTCTGTCAGTTAACAGCAGTTAACATATCAATCTATCACTTATAATTTCATATATTCAGCGATGCTTCATCAGAATTTCATTTCATCATTTATGTGGAATTTCACAATACATGAAGAAATGCAGAATGCTTTTGAAAAGTTAAGAAAGGCAAAGCATATGTGAAACACTGCAGGTACTTCTTTAAAAAAACCCCAGCTGGTAGCCTTCTCTTATTATACTTGCTCGCCTGCCTTTTTGGGAGCTGCCACAATTCATGTTGGGGTAGCTGGCTGCAGTTTTCTAGCAATGGTAGAGGAGACTGGATCAGCTAATACAGCTAGTAGAAAATCTGTGCATAGACAAGTTTGCAAATAAGCATTTTATGGATGCAGAAATTTATGTCGCATTTGTATTTTTAAGGGAGATGGGGAGTTAGAAGTAGTTGTGATTGTGATTACCAACAGAAACTTTTCCAACTGTGTTGATGGTAGAAATTAAAAAGGTCAACAACTTCACACTATTTGTGTTTAAATGTTTTAAGTGCCTTTTTCACTCTAGAAGTGTACTCCCTCACACTCATCAAAGCATACCCTCCTTGGCTCTGTCACGCCTCTCAGGATTCAGGGATTCCCTCCTGCCACTGTTCTAGCTCCATACTGTTGTCTGTGTACTTCTCCACTCCTGCAATGCTCCTAACCTTGAAACTTTTCAAGATCTTGGAGAATTGCAGCTTCACTTTTTCTTGACAATTCTGAGCATTTCTTTTTAGGCGATGTTACTCTTGCCACCAGTACACAAAGAATCCTGGTTAGCCACGGCCTGTGCTACAGGCGTTGTTGCAACATTTACAAATTAGCAGTTCCCAAGAGATGTGTTGCATACCTGGAGATAGCTGCTTTCCCAAGGGTTTAATACAAGAACAACTTGTGTCTTAAACAAACGTAGTAAGGAATGGCCCTGCTCATTGTACAACTATGCTCCATTTCCAAGTGTGACCTCTCTGTGGTGAGGGGGAACAATTGTTTACCACTTTACATCTTACAAAAAAAATCCTAAGGAGGTTGTTTTCATTGTTATTTCTTCTCCTGGCTAATGAGAGACAAGCAGCAGCAGCTCCTAACTTTACACTGGTCTCAGCTCCGTCCTGAAACCTGATCCTCAGCAGCAGCAGAGACCTCACCACATTGCAGCTACTACTTGCATGGCCAGTGGTAGTCTGGCCAGTGCCTGAGAGACTGCTAGGCACTGCAGGCTCTGCTTTACTGGGAGTACAGATAGGAAGAGTGCAGGGCCCAAAAGTAGCAAACATCTAACACAGATGTTGTCATCTGAAGAGCTATTTATGTGGAAGAAAATAGTGAAATTTTGCTATGATGCAGGTTCTCATTAGAAGGAAGTTATTAAACACAGGAGTGTCTGCAGAAAAAAGTTAAAAGTTCCCTTGTTTCTCATATTCTTTTAACAGCTTCCTCACTCTAGAAAAAAAAAAAAAAAAGGAAAAAAAAAAGAAAAAAAAGAATTTGAAATGCAAACTTTCTTTCCTGAGACTCACCCACCTAGCTCTCTATAGAGCCTCTCAATGGTTTCCAGTAGTGACACAAGGGAACCTTCACACATAAAAATTGGGCAGATGTGAATGAAATCTTTGTTGGGTTTCTAATGTAACAGTAGTGGTCACGCTTAAGTACTTGTCAGTTACCTTAACATCTAAATTATTTTTATTGCTCAGTGTTTTACACAAGGCATGTTTAGGCAATAATGCAAATACTAGGGGAATATTTTAAAGCTTAATAACTGCAGCTTTTCAAGAGAAATTCACCACATTTTTTTCTGTATTTCCTGCTTACTGGAGCCCTTGAGATGACTGGTTCTGAGAAACAGATGAGAAAAGGGGTCTCCACTCCCAAGTTAAACAATGATATGAGAAAAACAAATGTAACAAAGTTCTTCATTTTTAAGACTTCCTAAAAACTATTACATACATACTAACTATCTGGGAAGTCTGACCACCAGCTTCTTCCCACCTTCAAAAGGAGGGGGAGAAGAGCCCAAGGGTAAATAATCTCCTTTTGTGGCTTCATAACAAATCAAATCTTGCAAACAAATCAAAACTTGAAAAATCTGTGCAGCAAATCACAACTCTCCAGTGTTGTGATATGCATTGTGTATCTTCAGGGGCTGTGATAAAACTGAATTGCCAACCTATATTTCACAGGAGAGTTAAGAAATAAACATGAACCTCTTCTAAGGACATAATGGCTACTATTTACCTATTGTTGCTCTTTTTAATATGACTTTACAGAGAATCAAATCAGAAATTAACAGATTAATTTTCTATTCACTAAAGCCTCCTGCCACAAAAAGCCTGTGGGCAGCACTTCCTAGCCCTTTTTTAGTTCATTATAAGCCTGCAATACTATTCAAATGCCTAAGAGATTAGGAAGTATCCACTAAAGAAAATTGCTTGCATAGGAATTTTGGAAGTTCATTACCAGTTTTCATCTATAATTACTTGGACTTGCCATTCCTTTATCTGTGTAAGGGACCTATATATTGAGAGTAATTTACGCTGCTAGAGTGATGAGAGACATGCTTAAAAGTCAGATGTTACACCAGTGGTGTATGCTTATCCCTACATTTTTTTTCTATTTGTTTGACATAGATCATTAAGTTGCCAAGTTTCTGTGGTTAATTAGTGTTTTGTGTAAACTGTATATGGTTTCATCAATATGTTTCTTGTAATTTGTACTGAACAAAAGGAAGAAGAGATAAAACAGGGACTTCTGGTTATTTAAGACTGTGTTTAATAGAAAGAGGAAGAACAAAAATTGATCTTGTTACATATTAAAAGAGAGATTGCTGCCTAGAAAATCACAGAGTCTACCACAGACATTTTATATCATGTAGCATCAATTGCTGTGTTTGAATCTGAGTCTAAACTGACCAGAATTACCTCATTTTTTCTGTTATACTTTTATGGGTTTAAAAACCTGTGATACAAAGGAGAGAAAGCCAGACATGCTTTCTTATTTCATGTTTCTCTGTACTAGTAGAGTCAAAAGGAAAGCTGATCACCGTTCTGTAGATCATCAATTATGCTGATCTGTGATCTTATGCCAAGAAAAGTGTAGGCATTTGCTGCAGTTTCCTAGTTACCTTGTTACTTGACCAGACTACAGCATAATTTTATTTCCATAACTGACTCAACCATGCAAAAATCTCTCATCTAGATTTTACCCTCATCTGTTCTGATGACTGGGGATAATTAGCAAGTAGTGGTACAATTGCCCCCTGAAGTCTATTCTCTGAGTGGGCTTTCCCTGTTTTTTATTTCCTACTCCTTGTGATTCCTGTCACTGACACTTTTCCTATCCCTTTGGTGTATTGTGCTCGCTCTTGATCCCATCTAAAGACAGTACCGTGCCAAGTTGCACCTACTGTGGTCTACCTTTAACACCACTTTTCTTCTAGATATAATACCTCTAACTGTCAAAGAAGTTCACAAACAACATATTTATACTCACAGTTAACCACAAGTGTCTTGGGAGATAGGCAGAAAGCTTACCTTTAACTGTACTTGTAACAAAATGTGTCAGGGTCACAAGGGTTGAGGGTTTTTTTCTTTGTCATTAGCCATCCAGGAAATGACTGAACTGTGCAGCCCAGCCAAAACCAAAAACACAAAGTGTAGGAAAATAAAGTTCCACTGGGTTCATTCTTCGTTTGCATAACATTTCTTGGTTGGACTCATGTAAAAGTGCAAATTATACAATTCTTTTTGTTGGCTTTACTTTCTTAGTTTCTCTTTGCTTCCATTTGTAGTGTTTTGACAAAGCCACTTGATTTCTCTTTTGGAATAACCATCCATTTCCCAGCTTGTCCTTTAAAACTTTTCCCTTGACAGGGCCACATGCTCTTCTCATGTCCTCTGAAGCTTCAGAGACAGAGGACAAACACTCAAGGCATACCTCCTTAAGTGGGAAGACAGCATTTTGTTTTCAGCCCTATTTTTTTCTGCTGCTGTGTATTTGTTCAGCAGTCTTTCAGATGCCTGTAATAAGTGAGCTATTCCATGTTTTCAAGTTCCAAGGTCTTCTTGCAAATTTGAGGTTTCCTTTGGTCTGTAATGACTGGACACTAGATAGATAATCATTACAGACTGATAGAATCATTACAGACTCTAGATAGAATAAGTAGCAAATGAGGGATTTTTCTGTTCTAGATGTTGCTTTATTTTGCAAAGCTGTCAATCTTAGGAGGCTCCTGTGCAAAGAAATGTAAAAACCAATTTTTGGTTTTTTTTACAAATGCTGGTGCCTGTTTTCTTCCTTGAATTCAAAGCCTTGAGTGTGTCTGCAGAGGAAATGGAAGGCTAGTACTTGTGCCATTTTGCCTTGGGAACAAAGGAAAATAAAATATTGGGCTCCCTGAAATTTTGTACTTCATAGGAGCAGCCTGTTCAGCCTGGCATGTGAGTATAGTACAATGTCTGTCTCCACAACAGTGATGAATTATGCCACAAGGAAGGCAACATGAGCACAAGAGCTGCAGTTCTGCTTACATAGGTGTGAGAGATCAGAGAAAATGAGTACTGGCTCAGAACATCTAAAGGAAGGGAGGAAGAGGGACAGGGCAAGTCCTTCATAGGTGGGGTGATGCACTGCTCCATACCACCCCCCTGAAGCCTCTAATCCAGACCCAGACTGGCTATTAGGCACTGACACACACAGGTATAAAGACTGCTGGCATGGCAGAAAGGGAAGTAGGGAGAAATTCAGAAAATTGCAAATTATATCAGTTGGATGGGTAGCAACCCATTAGAAGGGGGACCATCCAGCCCACATCTTAAACAACCAAGTAGACTCCTTCAGTCAGTTGGCTGTCTTAGCTGAGGAAAAGGCAGCAGAACAAGAAGAGAAATGGAGATATTTATTGGAATGGCGGCATGTGAAACATGGCCACTCTGGGATGAAAGGCCTTTTAAGAGAGGTGGTGAGTAGAGGATGGCCTGTCACCCAAAGGGCTTGTGAAACACCCATTTCTGTCTGCAGCCAGTGCTGCCCCAGACTGGAGAAACACCCCCTGCACATTTCCTGCCTACACCTAAAGATGAGAAGTCTTGTGGGAAATTTGGCATGTCCACTGCCAATTGGTCCTTTTAACAAATCTGGAGGAAAACATGGTGTGGTGTTGGCTGTTCAAATAGTGTCAAGTTAGGTGCAGGCTAAAGCAGTGGCATGGTCTACATGGCAAAATACTGTGAAAGGATTAAAATTATGATTCAGTTTCCTTCCTAAACCAAAATCAATGCATTCAGATGATGGCACTCACTTCACAGCAGGAATAGTACAGGAATGAGTGAAAACTGAAGGGGTACTGTGAGTGTTCCACACCCCCTACACCACATCCAGAAGCCAGTGGGATAGTAGAAAGGACAAATGGTCTCCTAAAATGGTTTTTGAGACCTCAGGATCCAAAGTAGTCTAATCAACTGTGGGACACTGTGACCAAAGCCAGTGGCCCATGGAGAGTAAGTGGACGTCCATGACTTACAGCATTACTACTCCATGATACCTACCACGCCTTCTGGAAACAAAAGGACTGATGACCCCCAGAACCCCATACATTCTCCTGGTCAGCCAGTACTGGTAGGGCTGCCAGCTATCAGGGAAGCCCTGATGGTCTTCCAGACCCCCCTGAACATGCATGCATGGGTAACCACAGATGCCTGTGGCAGAGAACACAAAATTAACACCAGATGGATAATTCCTTCGTTCTAAAACTGGTCCAAGTAGGACCGAATTTTCCTTTCTCTCTCCTTCTGCAGGTACCATGCAAAGATGTGGCTGTGAGAAGATAGATTTACACAGTTCTTCGCTGCAGTGATTGTTTGTACATGTTTCTATATTAATATGTTTTGTGATATTTATATTTGTACGTGTTTTGTCTCAGTAGTTTTGCAGAATGTGTATAAATGTCACCAGCATTGTTTTGGGCTTGTTTGTGTCTCGTTTCTAGTTGCCAAAGCAGGTGGAAAAAATTCCTTCCTGAATTTAGCTTGGAAGATCAGACAGGATTTCATATGATTATTAAATCAGATTTGTCTATCCTTTCCTACCTCCTCAGAGCAAGGTATAAAATTACTTTGGATTGAGAAAGAAGTGTAGTTTATGCCAAAGAACCACATGTAGTAGTGGAAAATTATGTATGAAGCGTGATCGTACCAAGAAGGGGATTGACAGAGACTGAGGTGGCAGCTGGAAAGTTTTCTCCAGCTGTAAGTGAAGAAGTCCTAAGTGGTCAAGATGTCAGAAGAAAGGATTTTGGATTTGAGACCAGTGAAGGGTTTAGTAAGTTAGGAAGGTATTTGGTTTGAACCTAGGACCCTGATTATAAAAATAGGCCAAATAGATAGGAATGGCTCAAGTTTTTGTTGTGCATTTAATCCAAGGCAGCTAGACTATTTTGTAGTAGAACTTTTACTTGATGTAACTTTCCCATGGTGCACCCTGATATTCCCCGTTATCCTGTAATTTGGATCTCTGGCATTATAATAAGATAATTGACTGTAATATGGGCCCTGACGATCTCCCCTGAAACCAGGTTGGTGGAAGGGATAAGGGTGGAAATTGTGCTTGTTCAGGTTACAATGATACCTGGACTTGTAAGGTTATCAGCTCCAAAATGTAAGGCAGCCTAACTGTTGGAAATTTGCCTTATCCTTAAGGTTTGTATTTTTTGATGAGCTGTGCAATCGCATTACAATAGAGAATCATAAATTGGACTCAATAGGCCATTTTGGAGCTCAACTTAAAAGTCCAGATAGTATCAAAAATAATTTTATAAAATTGTCTAATCCTCAATAAATTGTTACTAAATGGGCAAGGAATATGTGACATGCTGAACCTCACCAACAGGGAAATGGTGTTTTAAGAAGCACAAGCAAAAGTAAAGAAAATTGCCAACCAGTCTGCTGAACTCTTCCAAACACTGCAGCTGAAAGACTGGTTTTATGAATTCTTCTCCCCAGATCCTGATTTGCATCTTTCTTGCCATCTCTGGAACTCATAGGGTGAGGGATGAACACTTGCATAGGGTGGAATCCCTATACTGACTGAACCTATATTTTTGATTATTGAAGTAGCAATTTTCCGCTGTATGATTTCTTGTACACTTTCCTCTTTTTCCTCTCCTTTTTTTTTCTCCCTCTCTCTGCTAGGTTAGAATTTCACTACTGCCACCATGGAAGAAGAAGACCCCATTTCCCATTGCTCTGGTCCCTGTCATTGTTTTGAGCCTTGGGATCATGTGAGAAACTGAGAAAATGATTACTGGCTTAAAATAACTAAAGGGATGGGGGTGGGGCATGTCCTGCATAGGTGGGATGGTATCCTGCTCCACCCCTCATGCCCCTGAAGCCTCTAGTCCAGCCCCAGAATGGCCATTAGCCACTGGCACAGCAAAAGCCCCACTAAAGGGGGCTCTCCAGGGGGGAATGCCCTGAAAGACCAGAGCACATATCAGCAGTTGCATAGGGGTGTGTGGTTGCAGCCCACTGTTTGGATTTCACAGTAGCTGAGATCACATTGTAATTCAAGCAATGATTTTTAATCTTTCTCTTTTCCTCCCCCCATTTCTTCTCAAAATCTGGGTAACTCAGAGTTAGATATTTTGGAGTTTGCTAAGCTGATGCCTTGTGAAATGCTTTAAATTTTGCCAAGTACCCTTATTTTCTAAAGTTTGCAAATAAAAGTTTGTTGTTTAACCTCCTGAGAATGTTGTCTCATTTCCCCTGTGTGCTGCTTTGGGTATAAAAAAAGCATAAAAAACTCATGGAGCAGATCTGGGACTTTACAAACGGCAGTGTAAAGAAGCAGCTCCTTGTATCATGGTCTGGCACTACATGATCATGTGGGATCTTAGCAAAGCCCAGCCCAAATAAAAGTCTGCCAGTAGCAAAATGTAAGCATAGTAGAGGGGATTTAAAAGTACCGGACCAACAGTTGCTCATTAATCAAAGTAAACAAATTCAGAAGCAGCCAAAGTAACTATGTTGCAAGCCCTCATTATAATTCCTTTTATCCAAATAGTTAGTTTTTATAGTTCATTTTATCCAAATTAACTGATTGTAAAGAAGAGTAATGTGAACCATTCAGGCACTGGAAGGCATCTTCCCCAGGGTGTCGTGTTAAGTCTCATATCAGGTCATCCTCTGGGACAGGTTAGTTCTGTATCACGTTTGGTTTTGCGCACTTCCTTTACCTTATGCCTGCCTTGTGATAGTGCTTTGCTAAGCAGCATTTGCCGTCTGTAGCTCCAGATGGTTGCAACCAGCTAGGCTGATCCTGTTCCATCCATTGGCTGACTTTGGTTAAGGGACAGATGGCATGTCCTCTCTTTTCTTGTCTTTACCTCCTTGACAAAGTCTATTGTTTTATTCTGCTCCACACAAAAATCACAGGTCAAAACATGCTAGCTCTGTTGTATTCAGTGTAATAAAGTTCAACCTAATCCTGGTGGATTTTTCTTGCTTTGAGACTTCCTTGGGGGAAAAAAAAGTTATCAATCATGGTCTTCATATGCATGAGAAGAAGTTTTTATGCCCCAGTTGATCTTAGCAGGTTCTCAGAGACCCACTGTGATAATACATGACTTCTAGGAAGCCTGTAGAGAAGAGGATACTTTGCTTCCATTTTTCCTGCTGTTCAGCTATTCATATCTTGGCACTTAGGTGTCAGCAGGTGCGTAAAGAGCTGTGTTGTGTCAGTGCCAAGACGGGCCCAGAAGAGAGATTTCTTGTGGGGTACTTTACACTTGCAATATTTTTTGGGCTGTCCATCATAACCTATTTTCTTTTCTTGCCTCTGTGCACTAGTCAAATAGTCCAAACTTATTCTGAGCAGGCACCAATAGCTGTCATAACAGATGGACAACTGTACTGGAAACCAAGAAACTATGTACTGTATGCACACTGAGGGAACAGTGTACTGGTTCAGGTCATGCACATAACTGGCTGGCCAAAGTCTGTGTGTCTGTGGTTAGAACAAGGTGCCATTGATTAACTGCAAACCTCAATTTTAACTTGCTAAAGTCAGAAGCTAATGAAATAACTTATGCCTACATTATTACACACACTTGCAGGATGTGCTATGCTCACCCCATATTTCTGTCACTGATCCTCTAAATGAACTGTAGGATCGTGAGCCACATCATTTTGGACATAACTGAATTCTTCCCTTCTGTCTCAGTGAAAGTTCTATCTTTTGGCTCTCAAACTTTAAAATTGGATTTAGCATTGCTGTTTAGAGATCCCCTGTAAATGGTCACTGAAAAGCTCCTGGCCCAGGTATTGGGTTTTACTGCTATGAACAATAAACCTTTTTTTTATTACTAGAGAACTGCGACTCAAATTCAAGGTAAGAAAGCAGTAGTGCTTTAATTAGAAAATTACTTAATTACCACAGCTAAGGTAAGCTAACACTATTATTTCTGTACATTTTTGTGGGTTTGTATTGTCTTTGCCTTTCAGACATCAAGATAACTTGAAAGAACACGTGAACACTTTGGCAAAAATTTAGGCTACTGTAAACTTTATCTGATCCATTTGTCTTGTCCTCAGTCTACAGGAAATAATGATCTTTTTCAGGGCCCCTAGTAAATACTCTCGGAGAAGAACCAAGCCAAATTTCACATTGACGAGTGAGCAGGATACTAGATCTTTTTTCTGTGGATCCTAGTCCATGAATTATGTGAAAAGTCATCAAAGGTTTTTTTGGTGTTTTTTTTTAAAAGCTGTTTTGGTGGCTGACACAGAAAAGCACAAGTATGAATTTACAGGCCTCTGTTCAGGAGTGAATGTTTCATATTGATATGTTGTATGAATTCCAAGTGATATTTTAGCTGATTTTCCATTTGTTTTCTATCCTGTTAGTGGAGAAACATTATTTATGTGCCACATCTGCTACTAAAGTCTAATATTCACTTGTAATTTGGCCACAGGCATGTAACTCAAAAAATGAGATTTTTTTTTCCTGGCTAAAAGTTAAGGGGAAAAAAAAGAAGAAAAGTTAAAACCTCAGTGAATGCAAAGAGTAATCCAGATTCAAACTGTTGATTTATAACAGTATTTGCTCGAAGAACAATAATGCCCATCTCTATCCCTAAATCCTTTGCTAAGTGACCCATTTTGCTATCTAAAGAATGCAACTAGTTTTTCAGAAGCATGTATTTTAAAATGCCTTGTCTTTTTTCTTTTCTCCTTAGTTTGTTGTGACAATGTTCTGGAGCATCTATATCTATGACAGGGAACTGGTTTACCCCAAGCTGCTTGATAATTTTATACCAGCATGGCTAAATCACGGAATGGTGAGTAAAGTAATGCAGACACTTCCTTGCATAAACAAAAGTGTAAGACACTGATTTCTCTGTGCATGATTCTGAATACTCTTGGTTCTAATCCCCTCAGAAGTGATTAAGGAATGTAATTTGCAAAGAAGAATAATGTCTTTCCTTCCTTGACTCCTGGAGTCATATTTGAATCCTTATTAGGTTGAAGCTGGAGATTTGAACTTACGTGTCCTACATCCCAGGCTTTTTGTGGGGATTTTACAGCTCTTTCCTGTATAAGGTAGCTGTCCCAGAGAAATGTCATTGTGGTCATGAGGAAGAGACTGTTCCATAAAACCTAAGTTCTGAATTTGACAAGCCGTGCTGTAAAATGACAGAAACACTTAATTGAATGTTTCTTTACTAGTCTACCAAAGTATAATTCATGATGAAAACCTTTTGGTTAAAATGCTTTTTCAAAAAACCTCTATTTTTTTGGACTTGTGTGTTTTTAGAAAAATAACCCAAGCATACCAAACTTATGTAGCAGAACCTGTATCTGAATATTTTTAATAGTGTAGAGTTATATGTATCAATGCAAAACTTTAAAATTGATGCATTGGTAATCATTAAGGTAGTTTCTTGAGAAGAAATCTGACCTTTTAATGCCTCTCTGCTATGTCAAGTCAGACATCCTTTCTCTCAACCATATGTTTAAATGCCAAGGGAAAGTTAAGGCCACAATTTGCTATCAGGTACTTTCCACTGTTTATGCGGCATTTGGAGCTGAAAAGAGTCATGTTTGCTTCTCTAGTTGCATCTGTGCAAAATGTTTCATTATTACTTTGTTTTCCTCATCAAGATGTGGCAAACCATTTGCAGAGCTGGTCCTTGCGGGTGTGTGCGCTTTACCACCACAGCAGATTGGGATTTGTCCACTGTTGCTGTGCTTGATAAATTGTTCATTGTGGGGAGGGGCAGATGACACTGCTATCAATTGGTTCCCCAGATTTTGAGTCAAAGGAACAGTATGAGTGTTGTTACTGACAAGAGGAGCATCCAGCTTCTGCTAGGTACTGTACTATGGTGTTTTGAAAGGAACAGCATGATACTATGTGTGTCTAGAGCTGAGGAAAGAGTCTGATGACTCCTGCTATGTTTGTTCAGGCTATCCTCCCTTGAGCTTTGAGGTTACAAACAGAACACTTGCAAACACTGCCATACCATGCACATCTTGATTTTTTCCCCACAACAGATCAGTGCCAGCTCTGATAACATTTCTTTCAGGGGACATTCCATATACTGGAAGTGCCTAACACATAAAAATTTTCATGAAGGTACATTGTGAAGCAGTTGGCAGCAAATGGCCACAGGTATTCAAGAAGTCTTCTCAGTGCCGTAACTAAAAGACAACTCAAGCTCATGTTGCTTTGTAGAAACATATACTTAGTGAAATATGTGAAGAGGGCTTTTGTTTGAAATGTTTGGACATCACAGAGTTTGCTGAAATGTATTGTGTCCAAGTATTTTAGACTTTTTTTTTCAACTTGAAATATTGTAGAAAGCATTTTTGAAAGACTTTTGTAAAGGCATTGGTTTCTGTGTCAGTCTCCATTCATTCAAGTGTTCTTCGGTTAGATCACAAGGGAAGCTTATGGCTGTGGGGCTTTTCACCACATTGAGCACATTCTTTTTGATATTTTATCCATCATTTTATCCTCACCAGCTTTCATGCTAACTAATTCTGATGCATTGCTCATCATAGTAGGAAAGGGTTATTAAACTACCTTGAGAATGCTTGCTCCTCACTTAGTAGTAGTTAAAATTTTGACATGGCAGATTTTAGAGAATATGATAGAGGCCCACTTGGTGAAAGGGTAGGACCTCAGGGAATACAGTTTGAAAAAGTCAGGATCCCTGGCTATTGCTTTATATGGAAAGAAACATTCATTCCCAGGTATTCCTGCAAATTTTGATAGCAGTTGTGCACATGGAATGATAACTATTCTAAAAGCAAGGGTGGCCATGCTGAGGCCCAACATTGCACAAAAAAACTACATAAGGGACTCCCCTCTGTCAGTGAGAGGTAGGTTGTTTGGCTTCTGTCACATTGCTGATTAATCCCATTTTTGTGTGAGCTTCCCACAAAATATCTGGTACAGCTCCTAAGGATCTAAGGTCAAACTGTACTTAACCACTTTATCCAGATTTTTTTCACAGCAGTTTCCCCAAAATATTTATTTAGCACACACACATAGACAAAAGAGAAGAAGTGAAACTATGCATTTTGCACAACAAAAAAGCCTTCTACTGTATTATGATCAGCTGTAACAACTTGCTCAGGTGTCAACATCAACCTGCAAAATCCATACATAGAAAAGGAGTGAAAAGTCATGAAAACTGGCTGTAATAACAGCAATAATATTTCCATTAGTAGTATGGGCGTATATTAAAATGTTTGAGAGTATTCATACCTTAGAAGCATTTTAAGGGGACTATCTTGAAGGCACTATAAAGAAATTGTTTGAAGAGCTCGTCCAATTCAGTGGAAGGAAGAAGTGGTTTGGGCTGCAGTGCCTGCTGCTTTTTAAGCTTACAGTAACTAGTTCTCATTCTCCTTTTTCTTTTCCTCCTTTCCCAACCCTTATTTGCAGTTAAAGCACCATCTATATCTAAACCCCTATTTTCTTGAACACACAGTAATGTCTTGTTAATACTCAGAGATACCAGTCCTTCATAGCAACACCTTTTCAACATTAAAAAATCAGAATTATAGAAAAAATTCCTTTCTAGAAATGGGAAACATGAGGGAAATGAACGTTGGAAATATGCAGTCTCATTATCAATTAAATTTTAATATTTTAATAAAATTTCATAGAAAAGGAGAGGCTTATTGCTGTGCAGAAACTATTCACCATGAAAGTGCATATAGTTTCAAGAACATCTTTCTATTACATATTTATATATATATGTTATAGTTACAAATATAATTCCTATATTTGGGGAAATCTGTGTATTAAGTGGTGCCTTATGGTACCAGATAGTACCTGATATGTGCAGATTCATACACCTGTGAAAGGTATCACTAACAGAGTTATACTGTGCCATAAAACTGATGTATTGCATCATCTCTGTCAGTTAATTAATCCATGACCAATGGTATCACTATGACTTGATAAATGACCAGGGAAATCAATAGCAGGGTTGCTGCTGATTTGACCAACACAAGGATTTAATCCCTCTTTATTATCTGAAGGAGCACATTTGAGTAGCTGAGATAAGCTTCTGTCAGCCGAAATAACTACCTGTCTAAAGAGAGTTGTTGGAGAGTAGGGCTGTGTCTCAGCCTTGGTCTGTTTCTGAAGTGTCAAGTGCATTTCCTGGATTTATTAGTTATGCAGATGAATTCATCTTTGTGGGCTACAGTTTCAGTTGCCAAATTACTGAACTCTTTCATCAAAGATGTCATTTGTTTTCTGGAGACTGGCTTGCAGTTTGGAACCATACCAGCTCATAATTCCAAAGACATGTTTTCCATGGGAAATATTCTTTTCCATTTTCTGATGGCTGGCTATCTGGTCTTTATAAGGAATTTTTAATTGAAGACTAATATTTAGTGTGTGAAACAAATGTGTCATAGTAGTAGGATTTTTATCAGTTCATTCCTTGAAAACTTTTGTGCTGGGACAGGCCAGGTTGATGCATGGATAACATTTGTTTTCAGAAATTATATTCTCTTCAATATTAACACAGGCTGTAAAACTAGATGTTGCCCCTATTCTAACCAATGCCCACATAAACAGATATGTAGACTGAATTAATTTAAGTTTGAGCATTGCTGATTTTGAGCCAGGTTACATGGCAGGACTGCCTGGAGTATGTGTCCAAGTTAGAATACCATTTCAGCGAGAGTCCTTCTTTGGTTTTTGCAGACACTGTCTCAAATTTGTTTTAAAAATGTGAATCATCTTTTGTTTGTGGGAAGGAAAACAAAATACAGAGATAAAAATTACTTACTGAGGAGTTGAAATGCTCTGGAGGTCAGAAACAAAGTAATGTCTTCATATGAAGACCCTAGAGGAGAGGTCAGGAAGCGGGAAAGAGAAATATGTTCTGCATCTGTGGAGTTGGAAAAATTATTATTGTCTGGGTTCTGTGCCACTGCAGTCTATATAAGCTCTTCCAGTTTTGTACTCTGTTATTTTTTAAGCTTCTTTTGGGAAATGGGAAACAAAGGCGTTTCTAGAAAGACTTACCCTCTGTCCTAGTATTTAAGAGGATGAACAAAAACCGGGACAAAGAGCAGAAAAAGACAAGTTGTGGAGAGGAAGGAGCCTGTCCAAGAGATATAACTCTATTTATTTACAAGTTGTCTCTCTTTTCTTATCGCTAACTATTCATCTGAAAAGTTGAGCCCACCGGAGAGTGGTACAAAGTCACACCAACCACCTCTGCAATTGTTTGTCCTGGCAGCCTTGTCCTAGGTCTGGTGGCCATGGCTTGTGTGTCTTTTTGTTTTTATGGTGGAAAGGACATAATCCTGTTGGAGTCAGTCCAGAGGAGGGCCACAAAGGTGATTAGAGGAATGTAACACCTCTTCTATGAGGAAAGGATGAGAGAGTTGACATTGTTCAGCCTGGAGAAGTGATGGCTCCAGGGTAACTTTATTCCAGCCTTTCAGCTGTCCTTCAAGACAGCTGGAGGGACTTTTTACAAGGATGTATAGTGACAGGACAAGGGGGGATGGCTTCAAACTGAAAGAGGGCAGGTTAGTTAGACATTAGGAAAAAAAAATCTTCCCTGTGAGGGTGGTAGAGCACTGGAACAGGTTGTCCAGAGAAGCTTTGAATGTCTTGCCCCTTGAAGTGTTCAAGGCCAAGTTGGATGGGACTCTGAGCAATCTTATCTAATGGAAGGGGTCCCTCCCTATGGCAGGGTGGTTGGAAATAGATGATCTTTAAGGTCCCTTCCAATCCAAGTCATTCTGTGATTTTATGAAAGTTGTTTTTCTGGTCTAAATCTTTTTTCCCTAATGATTTAACAAGAACAATACAAAAGGCATGCAAAAATCAAAATCCATAGTTACCTAATCATAAAAATTGGGATGTCCAAAACTGATGAGTTATTTGACAAACCCATCTCTCCATTATTCACTGGTCAGTTGCTACACAGTGGTCACTCTCATGTATGAACAAGGAGATATTCTTTTTTTCATCAAGGTGTTTCTCTCCAAGTATACCTAAAAATCCTTTTCAGAAATTGCTAATTTGAAACAGTGCATTTTACTCCTTGGAGATGCTTTCCTAACACAGCACATCCCATGGATGGGCTCTGTTTGTCAAATGTACTACGCCTTCATAAGGCTTCATGCTTCTGCCTAGAAGATAATTACATTTTTCTGGATTTTTTTTCTAAATCCAGTTTAAGTGTTTGAAGGACATTACAAATCAAGTGCTCTTCTTAACTTACTTACAATATTTTCATATGTTAGGTGTGAAAAAAATTTTCAGTGCTCCAGGGAGGCATTTCCATTTTTTACATGTCGGAATGTTTTCTGATAAAAATCAGGGAAAATTTTTAATTTAATTTCCAACAGACTAACCACTCCTAGATGGCTATTATTTAAACATCTATCTGATGGAGAGAATAGCAATTGAAGCTGGTTGCCGGAGGACTCAGGATATTTGCAAATCCCATGAAAATAATGTTGAATTTGTACCCTTCTTGCATGTTCATGCTGCAGTTACGTGGCTCTGTCTGCTATCTCTCCTCATTATCTGGCAGCTCCACCACTGGCGTGTAACTACGGTGGTATCAATTATCTCCGTGCTCTGGGGAGAAAAACAGCACCAGCTTAAAAGATTTTTTTTTTATGATTTTCTCTTAGTTATGTGAAGGGCTGGAAAATTGGTGGTGTGTCAAAACCTGTGATAGCATAGCACCTGAAAATTGAGAGAGGCTGCTAGGGTGAAGAAGTCTGAGCTGTCTAAATGGCATCCTCTGAGGGCATTAGGAAAACCCCTTTACCTAACAGTAACAGCAGTTTTTGTCAAGTGGGAAGCTGGCTGCAACCATGTTACATATCTGCCAGAGAACACTCATCAGGGTAAGGTGAAGACAGCTTTTTAACTGAACGCAGATGCTGAATTTTTCCGATTGTTTGCTATTTCCACTAATCTGGAGAAAACCCACACAGAGGCTCCTCCTGGTATAAACGTCCCTAAGCCTTAGTAACAAGGAATCTTTTCTAAAATGTCTTTGAGCACTTAGTAACAGCAAAACCTGCAAGCCCCATTCTGGGTGTGAACATTGAAAAGGAAAAGCCAGAGAACTGAAATCCCCAGATGAAATAATCTCTTTGAAGAAGTTTAACCACCTTCTGTTGACAAGGTCATGTAACTAGGTCTGCTAGCAGAGAGCATGAGAGCATCTACTGTCAGCGTCAAGTTGTGGAGTTACTACCAAAGGAAGCAAGAATGGGAGGGAGCACAGAAAGGGAGGTTAGGGGAAGATGGTTGAATGAGAGGAAAAGACAGGCGGGAGGAAAGAGATGAATTAAAAACTCAGTGATGCTGTTCCAACTCCTACCTAGGAAAAAAAAGAGAAAAGAAAAAAAAAACCAAAAAAACAGATGAGGCAAGTGAATAAAAAAGGAGCCACAGAATAATGTAGACAAGCTGGAAGAGACTCAAAATGCTAGAGGACTTCAGGGAGGAGGAGGAAGAGAGAAGTGAGGAAATAAACAGTAAGAAAGATGAAATGAAGAGTATGTTTTCTTGCACCTCTTCACTCGGTAGACTTCCCTGAGATGTATTAGTTTGAGGTTTTGAGAGCAAGGAAATGGCTTATGGATGCTGCTGTGAGGAAGGGAATTGCTTCTGTTGCCGTTGGATGTAGGTTTACAGGTCAGGTAAAGTGATATTTGCACACTGACATGCCAGGAGCTTCAAAAACCTGGAAGAAGTTTAAAATTAAAACCACCCTCAACCATACAAGAGTATGAGGTCTGTGTTCATATAAAACTTATCTGTGTGACATCTGTAGAATAACATTGATGTCTTTGCTTCTGTCTATATTTTTACCTGACAAGACTGCACATTATCTTGATCATCTGTTTGACTCTCAAAACTAGAGTCCTGTGTTAAAAAAAACCCCTTATTTTTCCATATCAGCTGTGAAGTGTGAAATGCATTGCATATTAAAACAGATGCAGTTTGCTGAGGATTGCAGGTGAGCTGGAAGGTCACATATTTGAAATACCAGAGGTAAGGAGGTGTTCTGTCTGTATTTCAAACTGCGCTGCTTTAACAGCCAAAGCTAGGTAACTCTGGAAGTAGTAATTATGCTGACAGTAATAATACTGATAATGAAAGCTCAAACACAGATTTTCAGCTGAAGTCACTCATACAAATGTTTGTTAAAGTGATTACTATGGGCACAAAGCAAATAACTGAAGAAAAACCTCAAAAGGACACATGAAGGGATCCCTAGCCTCTTTCTGGTTGTGGAGTATTGAGCTGTTTCCTAGAAGCAGAGTTTAGCCCTGGACTGCTAGGTTTGTTTGTTACACCAGCAGTGATGTGGGGTGGAAATGCATTTTGTTCATTCACACAATTTTGACAATATTAGGAATGCTAGTTTTGTTTAAACATTCAATTTTTGTGCAGCTTATGTTGCTTGCCATAGGCACTGCTGGAGCTGTGCACAACTCTTTTGTAATGCTTAAAATGGTACATTTTCTGGTGCTACTGCACCATTTACCAGATATATAGTTACAGGTTATAAATGTAAATAAATGTTCAATGTTAAAATTAGTGCAAAATGCATTAATAAGTGGTATGCATTTTCAATAAAAATACATGTGCTTTTTTCTCTCTGCTAAATCAGACACTTGTTTTTTCTTTTAACAGAGTAGATCTCTGTTTTGTTCCTTAAGGTTGTTTTTTTTTCCAGAGAACATTGGCAGACAGTAGAATCAAACATTATAGATAAATTGTTATGATTAATAATGAGTATATTGAAAGTCTTTTATCAAGAAAAGAGAGCATTTCACTGGAAAAATGAATGTATTGGAGGAGGATGAGTTGTACTGAAGAAGGTTTAATAAGTCAGCTGCCAGCTACAAGTTATGAACTCTAAACACTCCATATGTAAGTGATCCTGGAGGCTATCATGATGAAAAGCTTTGTCTCCTCTAGCAGATCTTGCAAACACGAGGAAGGATGCAAAGATCTCTTCAAAGGTGTAACAGTTTAATAAGCACTTGTTGTCTACCTTTATGTATTTAAGAGACTATGCTTTGCCTTATGTAAAGTAAAATGCAGTGTTATGTACCCTTTGACACATTGGTTACCATTAACACCCAGATAAGAACTAAACTTTGCATACAATAAAAGTGGGACTGTACTATATTGTACCCACTTGACTAAACTGTGCTGTTAGTGTTCACACATGTGGCAAATATGACTTAATCAGACCGCAAATATTTTGCAGCATTCCATGGTATCTCATTTATTTGTTTAATGTGCCACTATAGCAACTGAATTCCATCCTTTTAGCTTCTTTTTTTCACAGACCTATGATCTACTTGATTGAAGCTTGGCAGATAGCTTTTCTTTCAATTGAAGGCATATGTACTAAGTCAGTGACCAGATTTTTACCTATTTATCATTGTTGGAAAGTGGGTTATTTCACATGGACACAATACCAGAAGAATCAGCAGACCTGGTGAATGGAATCTGAGCCCAAAAGCCTATATGCTTTTTCCAGCCCTTGAAGTTGATGGAATAAAAAATACTGCTTTCCCCTTTATCCAGAGATCATTATTGTTTCAGGAAAACTAATACAAGGAAATATTTTGACATTGTTTTTGTACAAAATTACCACTTTTCAGAAGTAGCTTTTTTCTTTGTTAAATGCTGTCTCCCATGTGTCTTTGTATTTGGAAACAGAGATCATTTCTGCAGAAGTAATTTCATATTCAGATGATTAATATGTTGAAATAGTGCCACAGCAGTAATGTTTTATACATGCTGATAGGTAGAAATCAAAAATTTGGGGACAGTCTTGGAACCTTTGCTCATGGAAGACTAAGTTTTAACATAACCTGTTATGTTCAATCCTCATATTTTAAAATTTTGCACATAGATACGAATAAGTAAAAACAGTGTACATTTTTAGTAACTCCACAAATGCAAAAGGCTCAAACTCAGGATGTAGCATGGAGGATGTTTTTGACAGATGTGAAAGCCATTGCCATTAGTCATGCAGTTCTAGAATTGTCCCTTCTACCTTTGGACATTTACGTAATGCACCCAAGTTCCATCCTGGTGCCCTACTCAGGAAAAGCCATAACCTTTCAGAGGTGTCTTGTTTGTGTCAGAGACCATGAGTCTGACTAAGGTGACCCTTTCCCTCCCTCTGACACCAGAGTTATCTGAGCAGGAGACAGCTCTGACCATGGAGAAATAGCAGATAGTGTGGAGTGTCTCAAAGTGGCAAAACGTTGCCTTATTAACTGATACCCTTCAACTCTTTGCAGCTTGCTTTTTCTTCAAAACAAGGAGTGCTGCATATTGAAAGTGCTGCTTAAATCTTTATATTTCTATTTTTATTCCTAGATCTGTTTTACTAAACAATCTGGGGGAAATCATGTAGTGTTTGATCACAAGCATTTTTTATAAGTCTTCATTAGCTAGTGCCTGTGTTTTGTGGGGTTTTGTGATGCTAGTTGGAAAAACACTGCTGTCTGTCAGAGGGTTTATGGGACTGTGCCTCTGATTGTGCCTGTGAGGAGTCCCAGGCAGGGCTGGCCGGCTGTGCCAGACTAGACTGCCTGTGCCTGCCCTTTGCTCTTCACCATGCTGGGGCTTGCTGAGACCTCTGAGGGATTTCCTATTCATGTGCCTCAGCAGCCCATTCATTAATGGTGAAGAGATGAATTGCCTGCTGCAGACTCCTCTGAGGTTCCTGGATGCAAATGCAGCTAAGAGTTAGAGTTGGTATTGTCCATTCTGCTGCACAACACAAGTGGCCTCTACTACAAATAATATTACTCATGGTTATGAACAAATTTAGTGCTCCTGGTATATCGTAAAAATTTTAGGCTAACATGAGGCATGCTATAGAATGTCAAATATACTTAGAAAGGAAATTCTTCTTTATAAAAATGGCTGTAACAGACAAATCATATCCATCAGTTTATTTCCAACAGGAAGAAATGTTATATACTTCTTGGGGCTTTTAGCTTTTTATTCTGTTACTTTGAGCTTTACCAGCTTTCTATAAAGCCAGTATAAAGGGTTCCAACTTGCTGAGTCACTGCAATGCACATTTTTGTGGCTTCTTTTGCAAATGCAATATGTAGTGTAGATTTTTTACGAACTATTTATGGGAAAGAAAAAATATGTGCATTGGTCTACCGAGCTTCATATTTTAAGGCAGTTTTTTAAAATAAATAAATAGGAAATTATATAATTTTCTATTAAATAATCATCCATTAAAAGTGTATTTTACTAACACACATATTTACTGATGTCTCCATTAACAAACAAATCTTTGTTGGCTGCAAGTTGTTTAAAAAGTCATACAGCTGCAAATCATGTTAGAAGATGAATATACATATTCTTAGATCAGAGACTAAGGTGGATGGCGTTTTGGTCTCTGCTCCTGAAGCAGAGGAATGAAAAATGGAAAAGAAGAGGGAATTTGAAGGAGAAAGAAAATCATGTGTCAGAAGCTAAGAGAAAAAGTGATAGCCTTATAGGTTGTTAAGGAGAAGAAGACAGAAAACAAAGTAGAGGAAACCAAATGGTGAAATAAAGAGGTGCTAATAGTAGTCAGCTGGAGAGAGCCATAGAAGGTGGAGGTGATAATTGTGTGTACTGTACTTCACTGAGAAAAAGCTTGAGAGAGAAGTTTAAAGTACCCAGTGTACATTGAAAATTGCATCCATAGTTTATTTTAGACCAACATGCAGAAATTTGGCTGCATTTGGTTTCTTGTGACCACTGTTTTTACAGAACAGTTCTCTTTTTCCAGCATTTTTGTGCATGCAGAAACCAAAAGAATGCCCTGCTTTGCACACTTGGTGCCTCTACTGTTGCCAAAGTCTGTGGGTCTTTATATCTCCCAGTTGTTTTTCTGAACACTGTGCTACTGAGCCTCCCATAATTTTATTCTCCATGACATCAGTTTGGTAGGATTACTATATATAGCAAATCTTTGGTAATATATTAATCATGCATGTATGTATATAGTGTGTATATGTAATGTATGTTTAGTGTTCGTGTGTATATATACACACACCCACACCATACATAGAGAGAAATACATAATATATATTGCCACTCAGCTATTAATAATTATATTGGTAGATAGTACCATTTTAAAGAATGTCTATAATTCTGTCTAATAGAATTATATTTTGATACA
This sequence comes from Aegithalos caudatus, assembly GCA_013389925.1. Lineage (NCBI taxonomy): Eukaryota > Metazoa > Chordata > Aves > Passeriformes > Aegithalidae > Aegithalos > Aegithalos caudatus. The sequence continues at coordinate 982,504 of WEIU01001716.1, read as the reverse complement.
CACAAAAGATGTTTAGTCCTTAAATTTCTCTCAGCCTAAATGAATGGATAGGTAAAGATTGGCAGAAGAGTATTTTCCTCATGTTACAGGGGAGAAACAAAAATATGGAATTTGTGGTTCGCCTGAAGCTACAGGCAGTTTATTAGATTGAACTGCAAAGCGAATCTGTGTTTGCTTCATTAGTCAGTACTTTTGTTACACTCTCTACAAACCAGGCAAAGACAACAAATTCATAGTGAATGAATGAGCATTCACTTGGGTTTCAATCTTACGCTCCATTGGAAGGAAGAAGTGACTCAATTTTTGAATAGGGAGATGTTGCTCTAAGTCCTGCTTCACTTAGTTACAATAGGCGTTTCATTATTTTCATTTTGTTTATATCACTGGAAGTACAGGTTCATCTCACCAACTGCTTTTGTGTTTATGTTTTCTTTTAGTATAGTAACTACTGACAACTTATTCCAAATAATTTGATTTTGGGCGTACCTTTTCTCTGTAAGGAGGAAAATCCCTTAGGTTTCCATTCCTTCTCAGATGATGATTGATTTGCGAAGCGAGACGCTGGTATGTAAACAGAAGGATGATTTAAGAAGGATGAACTTGGAAACTGAAAATATGCCAAGAGAGAAGAGCTCCCTCTCATGTGCCCCTGCCCTGTCATTTTGGAATCATTTTTTCTTTTATTGTCCAGGAATGTTCTTGGGACCAGAGTGGAGGACAGGGAGCTGAAGGGGCTGCTGCTTGGATGTTGCCACTAACCAAGATCAAGGAAAGCTAAGAAGTTGCAATTTTTTTAAAGATCTTTCAAAAGTATGAAACTCTTTTATGGAGTCAAAGCTATTTCAGAAGTTATGTCAATAGTTGTGATTTGGGTAAGAAGAAATAAAAATACCCCTAAGACAGAAAATAGGCTTGTGCAAAAGCGGGTCACTGACAGTAAAGTGTAAGTGGCCATGAAGAGTTGTGTTTTGATTATTTTGACTGGGGTAATAAGGTGTATGTTTACTAGACAAAGTTATGCCAGAATGAGTGGCAGCACAATGTAGAGGCCTGGATCCACTTTGGGAAGTACCTTTCTTCAGGCAAGAATTCAGTGTTTACCAGTTCTGTCTCAAATCTGAACTCTATGACTTAGCTGGCAGTAATACAAATATTCACAGCTGTATAAAAAATGTTATTTAGTTCACAACAGTAGCCATGGTTACCTGCATACTTTCATTGCCTTATTCATGCACAATTTTTTTTTTTCTGGAAATACCATTACCGTGTAATATAATACTGTACAGCCTCTTGGTAAGTTTTACAGTGTCAGGAAGAACATTCTGTGGTGAACCTGAAAGTGTACTTTATTGAGTTGACTTGTTCATGGAAGATCCCACCTATGCATTGCTAGGCAGAGAAGGGCAAGTCTGAACATTCTGTGACTGCAATTTCAAAATATAAATAGTAATACATAAAATTCCTTGGCATTGAAAATTCTCTGATAATGTTTTAACTGCACATTTTAAAAGAACTAGTCCCTGCTTGGTCCCTTCACAGGTGACACAGACCTGGCAGTTCCTGTCAGTACATGTTAGAATAGCATGATTATCATTGTTTACTCTTGCAAGAAATGTGAACCTCAGCAACCTCAGAAGGGTAGAAAAGTGCTATGATTTTTCCTCATCTCTCTTACTTTTATCAGTATAACTCAGTGCGCTCAATGCAGATGAAATATACTTGAGAATCTAGTGTTTCCATTATGTTAATGGAAATTAGTCTCACTTGTATTACTGCAGCAGAATATTCTAAGCTTTGCTAGGAAAAGAAAATAGTACTTAATCTTCCAGTTATCTCAGATCACTGTGTAAACAAATGAATTAAACTTTACAAGATTATTAAAGACAGTTTACTTACACTTATATATTCTTTTCTTAATTGAGAGGTGTGACACTATTTCTGGAGGATTAAAATTGCCTATTGGTTTAAATTAACAGCAGCAAAAGGAGTAAAGGATATTTGCTTCTTTAATCTGGCAAATTTATCTAAAGTCTTTCAGTATAAGGTTCCTTACCACTATTGCTACTTTTGTAGAGAAAACTTACCAGACTAAATGTAAAAGTCGTATTTAAGCGTCATGTTCCTTAGCATTTTCATGTAAACAGTAAAACCTAGGATTTTAATAGGTGTTGCATATAGATTGAACTGAATTTCTAAAATGAAATTTAAAAATTGCTCATGTAACCTTATGAAACCTTGTTGAAAGCCTGATAGAGTTCTAAAATACTATCCAGGTCTGTTTTTAATGCGTCTTCTACAGGAAGAAGGAAGATGGCATTAAGATGAAAATTTCTATAGCGAAGCCGGCTGTTACCACAGTCTGGCTTCTGTTCCTGCTGTAGCACTGCCAGCTTGGAGCTATTTATAGGCATTAGCCTATATCTATCCACACACGTGGATCTATTACTCTCTTCAGCAGTAGTTCTGCTCCTGAAGAAGTTGGTCTGAGGTTTCAAGCTTTATTTTTCCTTTCAGAGACCAGTTTCTTCAGCTATCCTTATTACCAATTAGTAGGAATTTGGCAGGCATTCACTCCCTGCCAGAGCTCTTGCATCAGCTTTCCTACTCTGGCCTACAAGCCAGAAGGCTCAGTTATGGTGCTTTCAAATTCTTCAAACCTAGTTTCTTACAGTACTGGACCATCTCCATCATCTTATGATTTCAGTACCTTTTCCTCCTTAAGTGAGAATGATACACAAGACTTCAAAAATGCTAATTGGTTCCCTTACCTCAAAGATACAACTCGTCTCAGTTGCAAAAGCAAAAACAAAATTGCCTCTTTGTCAGATATCACACCAGAATTCAGTTTTCTTCTGGCTGCAATGAAGTGTTCTGGTGTACATGATTAACAGTACAAATAAAACCTGTTCTCTTTCATTTTCCTGATGATGAATTCTGGGCAATAAATGCTTTCCCCAGGAGCCAGTCCGTGCTTGGAGCAAAGGCATTGTTTAAGTTTGCTGCGCCACAGCACGGCTGCAGCCTTGTGTGGTCTGCAGCGTTCTCTTAACACTTCATGCCCTCGTTCACCCAACCATAAATTAGATACAAGGCAGTCAAGCACAGCCTTTCTGCGTCCTCCACTACACCACCTTTATTCATGACATGAATCTCAAAATGATACGTGCTCCCTGGCAGAGCCTGAGTGAGAGCACGCTCCACCACCGCAGCAGCAGCAGCCAAGCCTCAGGCTTTGGCCTTGGGGTGTGTTAATGTCTTCTGCCACTTCATGCAACAGTTATGTAGCACTGAGGACAGCAAAAAGCACTGATAGCTGATAAACTTGCAGTGATGGGCTCACAACTAAGTTAAATAAAGAAAGTAAAATAACAGATTAAGTATTTGACTGATGTAAACCATCATCTCCTTCGTCCTTACATTCTCAGTTCTAACAATTGTTTCTCTGCCACACAACTTAGACACACTGGTGATATAATGCAAGAGGGCTTTTCCTGTTTGAATGGAGTGGAAAGTGTTCTGCAGCTATTCAGTTGATCTCCCTGTTAGTTCTGATTTTTAAATAAATATAATATTTTGGCTTCTTTAGTTACTTGTGGTAGTTTACTTTCGAAGAACATTTAACTTAACCTTCTGGCTTTCGCTGAAGAGTGGCTTGAATGTTAAACGAAGATATTTGTGCAGAAATGTGTTTGCACCAAATAAATCTTTGGTATCAAATTCATAACTGTCCGTCTTCTGGTAAGGTAGTAAATTTTACTATCCAGCACTTAGGTAATTTTTCCTCCATGTTACCAACTTAAAACCATTTTTACCGGTCTAATCAGCACTCCCCGCACTTTATTTATCTGTTCTTTTATGTAGCTGCATAATGTATATATATTTGTGTATCTATCTTTTTCCCTCCTTCAGTGTTGTGTCCTTCAAATATTTGAAGCATTGTGCTCAGTGTCTGCTAACATAATTCATTCCATGGCAGCAAATTATGACTTTGCAAAAACAGAGTTTGCTGTAAGCTGAGGGGAAGTCACAGCCTCACAACATCAAGTTTGAGTTTTAGCTGGGACTTCTGCTCCTCATATGTACTTAAACTCTCTTAAAGAGAGGAGATGTCATACTTAAATTATTTTCAGCTTCTGACCTTTTCAATTCTGAACTTCCAACCACTAAAACATGAGGTTTCCCTAGTATTGATTTCAAAGGACAGGCCCAGGTGAAATGTCAATGTAAAGAGGAAGGGAAATATAGTTCCCCATGGGTTCCTTCCAACTCACGATATTCTATGATTCTATATAGTATTATCTGGGTATCCAGTGTCCAGTTAATATAAATAAATCAGTTTTACTAGAATTTGTTGGAGTGTTTTAACTGCTAAAACTCAGACCACATGGGATACAGTTAATGATCTCCAGATGTGAAATGGAAAGGACCATCAGCAGCACAGAAAATCTGTTTTTCTCAGTGAGGAGGGCTACTGCAGCTGGAATTCATGGAGATGCAAAGGGAAGATAGCTGCTCAGACCATGAGAGTGAACATTTTTCTTCCACTTGCTGTGTTCATGGCAGGGCATTTACCAAACCTGCTGTGCTAATAGAGGTGCAAAGGAGCTGGTGAGCTGCCCAGGGAGAACCAAACTGAGCTCCCTAGCACACTCCTCGAGGCAGGGATCGATATTTGCCTGTTGTTAGTTCTGGGGAAATGCCTCCTGGGGTGGTATTTAGATGAGCTGTGTGTTGAGTGAAGTCTCATGGGACTGAAATGAACTCAGAATCTTCTTTCCTTTCTTTTGAAAGTCTGTCCACAGGGAAGCCTTGGATGGCATTTGACACTGTCTCACTTTTCACATCTTTATCAAACTCTGGCCACATAGAGGCTCTGTAAGGAAACTGGATGCTGGGATAAGGAGTGGGTTGGAATCTGTCTGCTCACAAGATACCCTGTGACTAAGTGCATTTCTTTCATCATAACCTTTTCCACCTTGCTGATTGAGAAACTGGGTAATGATGATACACAGATAGTTTTTCAGAAAATTTTATGGACCTATTGACTTGTAAGGAACATCTGTGTGGCTAAATGAGATGTCCTGCTTTTAAAAGGCTGTTTAGCTTAGCTGGTCTCTACAAGAGTTCAGGGAAAATGAACGGGCAGAAAAATATGTCCACCACCAAATAGCCTAAGGTGCGGTACAGAAAATTGTACTTAGAACATATTATTATAGACATGTTGTCAGGGAGTATTCCTGTTGCACAATGTTCTGAAACATCTCTGCTTGCCTCGAGGGAATGCCCGTCTGCCCTTACGATCCATGGGAAAAAATACCCTTGTGGTAAACACAGATGGAGTGTTTCCAATGCCTAATACCCATTCTGTTTTTGTTCCTAGTACAGCAACCGAAGTGATGTCTTTGTGGAAATCATACTGGTACACAATAGGGAGAGAAGAGTTTTCAACTTTTAAGGTTCCATGATTACAGAAAAAAACTTTAAGGACAGTGTTATAATTCTAAAGTTTTCTGGTTTGCAATTATTAAGTGTTTTTTGAAATGTTTACCATGTTTTATAGTTGATATTCAGTAGCTGTTTAAATCCTACCCACAATGCCTCTTTCCAATTACTCTGCTCCTCCAGATGGACATTATTCTTTCAAGGAACTATCCTCCCACAAAACCAGTGACTCAGGATGCTTTCAGGAGCCATCCTCTGGAATTCATCATATGTGCTTGTATTGCTTGTGCACCAGTCCTTCTTGAGCATTTCTTTACATATCTCCATGAAATACATAGATTAATCCTGAGCATCCTACACTCGTGTCATTATTTTGGGGCTCTTCACCACATCTCAGTGGTCTCCAGGTGTAAGCTTGCAACCATTAAGGTTTGAATGGTCAGGATTAAAAATATCAGTGCCCCAGAAATACGCAAGTTTGTGAATTTTATCTTGATAGGTTATTCCTTATGGTCTCGGTTTTAAGCTCTCCTTCACATCATGAAGAACTGGAAAACCTTTCTTATTCAATAAAATTGGAGATTATCAACTAGTCATGTAAAATGAGTATCTGATACCCTAAAAAGGAGGGCAGAGGGGGCACAGTGCCAGCCATTCCCAGAGGAGACTTTGTCTCAGTAAGTTCGTCCTGCAACAAAGGAGGTTTTGATTGAAAGTTTAACTTACATTTTTTTTTATTTTTGTCTTTCTTACTTTACTGATTTCTCTGTGTAATGTAAATTTCTGCTGCTTCTTACAAATCTTTAGGTATTTTCAAAAGTATTCCTCTGTACTTAGGTTTCTTGAGAAGTAGTTAATCTATTCTCTGATATTAAGTCCTTCCCAGATCCTATCATTTAGAGTCAGATTGTCACAAGTGAAGTAAACATCCGAATTTAATTTTTGGTTTACCCTTTTACTTCAATACTTCTTCACAGCATTCAGACCTGTGGCATAAGCCCTTTAGGACAACATTCTTCCCTCAGGACCATGTTCTGTCTTCTTTCCTCAAGTTGCATTTTTCTTGTCAGTGTTGAGCTCTGTGCTGAGAAACCAAGATTTTTCAGTGTGTTGCTCACTGTACTTTCTGTAAAGACAAACTATGTGGTGGTAATGATATTATCACCATGATCACTTCATTTGCCCTTCTTTGCATGTCCAGTGCACATTCTTAGCACCTTGTTATTTTTTCTACTCTTTAGATGCCGAGCATAGAAAACGGTGTGACTACATAATTTGTTTTGCACTTGGAGTTGCTTTCATTCATTTTATGCTGAGTAAAAGAGGCAGGTTACCAAGCAGGTGCTGAGCATTGGATGGAAGGGAATGCAGGTTGTCCTTTCAGAGCATTTAAACTCCAACTATGACCAGTGAGCTGATCTTGAGCCCTCATTCTCGCTCCAGAAGAAGAGAGTCCATGACACAATTTGCCTCTGAGTACCACATGCAGCAGAGGACCTAATGCCTACCTACCCTGCAGCATACCCTGGGGCTTGCTGTGGCCTGGTGTGGCCTGGCCTAACCCCATGTGGTACAGCTCTTGGTCTTGAAGGCGCTGCATCCAGGATAGCCTTCCCCTTGGCCATGCTGTTTTTTGGTGGGCTGAGATAGCTGTACTGCTGCCCGCTCCAGCGTGAACACCATGGGTTCTATCTTGGAAATCCTTTAACCATGTTCTAGGGCATGGCACAGACATGCCTCCTGTCTCCTTATCTATAAAAATGCACCAGGTTGACTGCCTTGCCAACTTGAAAACTTAGGGGTAGGTGTGTCTGGATGGTATTTTACAGACAGATGCAACTTGATTCTGTGTTGTGAGATGGCTGATGCCCAGTCAGGAGCAAGTTATTAGGTTGGTTGTTCTTCACTCTAACCACAGCTACACACACTCCTAGTTCATTATTGGCAAGTATTCATCCAGGCTCAAGAAGAGAGTGAGTCCTCACCTACCAACAAAATATCACACAGACAAACACAGACATTCATGACATTTAAGGTCTGAAAAGAATATTAGGTGATTTTGTCTGACCTCCTGCTTAACACAAGCCATGACGCTTCACTTGCACCTGTAGTGAGGCCAACAATTTTCATTTGGCTGAAGTTCGTCTTCCAGAAAGGCATTTGGTCATGATCTGAAAAGATAACAATCTTCTATTCTCCTTAGCAGCTTGCTTCTGTCATTACTCAATGTCACTGCTAATTCTTTTTCAAATTTCTAACTTGTCCAGCTTATTATGCTTTCCACTGCTCTGCTAAAAGAGTCTTTTATCCCTCATCTTGTATCATGGTTTTCCATACAAGGAGAGATCTTGCGTCTCCTTTTGGATAAGCTGATGAGGTTCAGAAAGTGTCATCTCAGGAGATGATCTACAGTCTCCCAGTAGCACCAATATCTCTTACTACCCCTGTTCCCATACACTTTTAATGGAGGGCACTTGAGCTATCATTATGTTGCAATGTACATGAATCCATGGGTCTGGTATCCCCCCGCTGGTCATTTTGAACATCCCTAGAAAATCAGCACACACACACACAAGGCAAGATGATCACTACATATCTTTAATGGAGCACAGTGTTGTTTATTTTAGGAGTAATGCCTGACAGAGAAAATAAGCTACATACAATAAAGTGTTTACACATGAATGACCTGACTACCAGCTGTAATGCTTCAGCTGCTTCTGGTGCTGTTACAGACAGATGTGAGCTTGTCACTTGTTGATGCCACTTTATGTCTGCGTGCAGTTTCTTTGCCTTAAACTCATTCTAAAGCTTTCCCAGTCCATTATTCTTGTTGCATGCAAAAAACATCTCCCTTGTGAGGGGAATTACATGCAGCAAATTCTGCACCTTGGTTTACCTAAGTTCAGTTTGCATTAATTTTTCCTCTTTTTTTTTCTTATGCAACATGGAATAAGCCAGTCTCTGTTTCTCACTTAATTGGATAGAATGATAGAGCTTACCAAAAAGATATTGTACCTAGTCATAAATGGAGCACATGTTAGGGCTTTCAAAGGTCTCACATCTGACAAACCTGACCACACCACTACTATAGACACCCAGCAGTCTGCATAGCCATTACTCACCATTTCCTATATCTATAGATTGTATTTATTCTTTATATTATTAATGGAGACAAAAAATTGTAACTGTTTTTTTCTGTGGGGTTCTTTTTTTTTTTTTTTTTTTTTTTTTTTTTTTGGTTTATGGGTTTGTTGTTGTTGTAGGATGGGGTTTTCTTCATTATTTTGTACATTTTAAATCTGTAAGTCTCAAAATAATTTCCTCTGAATTAGTGTAAACCTGAAGTGCATCTTCATATGGATACTTCATGGTTGTCCTTGTGTTTCTCCAAACTGGTTTGGTTGAGAGGAGGAAAAACAGTGTTGTGAGAGCCAGAAGCTAAACCCACAGCCTAGAACTGGCATGTCAGGTTCTAGAAAATTAAATTCTCCTAAGGCTACGTTGTTCTGGAGAACTGCTGGGAGAAGGCAGAATGCCCCTGATTAAGTCATACTGAAGTAACCTGATGGATCTTTTAGATTATTTATAAGCATGGAAAAATTCTTTAAAATTACAAAATTTCAGTTATACCCAAGCAACAGTTCCTGTCTAAAATTTATTTTGAAAGATGTTTTCTAACCCCAACACGCAATTTTGTGACTATTTTAAGTGTGATGCTTTTTTCAGCTCCAGCTTTGGGCATGCATTAATTACCTTGAAGTTTGATTTTGGTACCATATTATAGAATTTATTGGCAGAATCTNAATTTACATAAACAGCTTTTTATAGCATCTTACAGTTTCAAGGTAGTTTATGGAGGTAACAGGGAAGTACAGAAGGGATGATGTTAAATAACCTAATCGCAATAAATTGTTTGCCAGATGTGTTGTGGAATTTTGGGTGGAGTTTGTTAAATCCCAAATGGGGGAAAAGAAGGTTGTGGAGTCACTTCAGAAATATCGCCTGAATTTAAGCTGCACTGGGAAGTTAATTTAGCTGCTTTTAAGCTTTTCGGGGGCTAGTGCGAGAAAATCCAGCAATAAAGATGGATTGGGGAATGGGTAAGTCTTGCAGGTGCACATGGGTCCATAGTTCAGCCCTACCATAGTGGGCACAGTGATGCACGTTTAAAAATCATGGTTTTCTTCACTTGCAGAGAAAATTTCTGGGGTCTGTGCACAGGTGGAGTTAAAACAGCCTTCAGAAGGGTCCTCCCAGCCTGGAGGCAGGCAGTCTGCAAGATACTGGTGTTGCAGCCTAGCAGGTGAAAGTGTCACCTTCCTGGGTGACACTCTGGGAGCTTGCATATGTTCCCGTGTGTTGCATCTCACAACCACCTGGGTACACCACCTTCAGGGTGTACACAGAGATGGGGTGCAGCTGTATCATTATATTTTGATGAAGGAGTGGATAGCAGAATGTATTGTTTAACCTAATTAATTTCTTCATTGTCTCTACATTAACCTTTGAATCCATTTCCACTCTTGTTTGCTTTTCCTACATGTTACAGGCCAATTTTCCCCACAGACTTTGCCTATCAAGTTATTTTGCAAACAGCTTCTCTCTGAAGAGAGATTTCTCTCCAGAGTTTTAGTGGCAAAATCTAAACAAACAAGCAAGTAAAACCACTTTTAGCAGGTTTAACAAAATGAAAAGGCCTCCTCACTGGGTTAAAACTGTACCAGGTATTGCTGTAATGGCTGCCTCCTTGACTCTGACATTGAAAGTAAAACAGGGAGGTTCCTTCCCTGCTTACAGGGGAGGTGAGCATGATCTTTAGTTTCTTTCATATTTTCATAAGTTACTAGAAAGGAAGCTGCATCTTTCTTGAACTCTTTCCAAACATGCCTTTCTGTGGAGGTCTGCAAATCCCAGTAGGTACAGGGATTACATTTTCCAGGATTCCTTCTAAATGAGATCAAGTGAAGATGTACCCTGTTCAAATTCTGGTCCTTGCTCTAGGGCACCTCAGGTGATTGGCAACCTGGACTCTTCCCAAACCATGGGCTTCCACCCAAGACCACCTCTCCTTACCGTTGTCCCATGGCTCTGCTTTGTTTAAAACAGCCCATGAAAAGGGATTTTCTTACCTCTGTTACATCCCTATTCTGTCTTAGAACATAATTGCACACTTGTACCCCCTCCAAACTGAGACAAGGAAGACTCACAGACTCTCTGCTTCCCTCTTGAAAAAGGAATAAAAATGTCAAAGGTTTCTGTCTGTTTTTTTCAGCAGCCTCTTAGAGCAGTGTAGCCATAGGGGCTAGAGCTGGAATATGCTGTTTTCATACCTTTTCTATTTTGCTCTTAATCAAAAATTTACCGGTTATCTAAAATCCCACCAGAACACCAAAATTATTATGTTGTTTGCATGCCTTTCCTTGGGTTGTTTTTGGATTGCAGTATGAACGGCAGCATAACAGATGTGTGTTCCTTCTGTGCATTCATGGTTTTTTTCATTATTTGAAAGTTCCTGTTCTGACCTTGTAAAACGTAGGGCCTTTCAGAAAAGGGAAATTAGAGCCTTTAGTTTCCAAAAATCTCTCTCACACACAGACATCTGGGTACACACACCCATACTCATTACGTTTTGTTTATAAAGATTTGGTTTTTTTCCAAAATATTCTTAATGCATTTTAAAGAGAAAATTAAATGTAGTATATGGTGTTGTACAAATTATTAAATGTCTTCTTTAGTAGAACTTGGTGATTACTGTAAGTATTACTGGCAAATATAAAATCTGTTTAAATTTGAGAACATGGGTGTCTGGCAGAGAAGAACATTGGCTATTTGGGCCTCAGCTTCCATACAGTGTGAGTCAAATGCAACTTGGCACTAATTGTACTGTGTTGTCTTAAAACATTTTTTATAAGCCTCCCTTTCTCTCAGTGAGATCAGATCAGCTGGCAAGATGATATTCTGATCAGCATGGACTGGTGTTGTTGTAGTAGTCTGTGAAAGATAACTTTGGAAACAATAAATTATACTTTGAAAGGAATGAAATCATTAAAAATTTATTGGTTTTCCTCCATAGAATTTTTAATTCAGTATAATTCATAAGATTAAGGGCAGAAAATAGCTATAGAAGTAATTTTTTTAAAGTCCATGGCATTGTTAACTTAATTTTTGTTTCTCAGCTTTCCCAAATGCAATCTTCTAACAAAATCAAGATCATACCTAGATGAAAGATGTAGCCAAAGCTTGAAGCACAACACTCCAGTTCTTAGATTACTAGAAGTAGACTTAACTAGGTCTTTAGGTGCAAGATGGCAATATTAAAGACACCTATAAATTAAAAATTAAGAAATACATAGTTCAGAGGTATAGGAGCTGTGGGCAAATTTCTACACTGAGCTTCTGAAGAGTTCAACTTGTCCCAGAGAACAGAGAAACACCTTCATAGGTGTTAGGTTTTCTAAAGGCTGTCTTGCATCTTTCCTTACCCCTTTGGCATCAATACAAGTTAGGCCTATTCCTTCCTGTGCAATGAGGTATTGTCCAGTGGTTTGCTTCTTAAGAAACACATTCATAGATTTTACATATAGCTAAATTTTCCAAGCAAAATTTTAAATTTTTTTTCTTAAGTTGAACTGAATTGTTTTTGATATTTACTTGCCTTATTAAGGCCTCTCATTATATGTCATCTTAGGTGCTGTCAAGATACAATGTGAATTTCTTCACAGCAGTAAACAAAATTGCTGAAACTTGCTCCTGTTTTCTGGCCTTAAAAAATTAAGTACTGCAGTCTGAATTGCCAGATACACCAGAAGTGGTGTATTTCTTCTCACCAAGTGTCTTGAACATGGCATGTGCCAAAAAAGGGCAAGTTTTCAGAAATGTGACAGAACTGAAGGGACAGTGCATGTACATGGCTGACATTGGATGTAGGTAGTGAGCATACATGTGCTGTGCATTCCTCTGGGTCTGTGCCAGGGTAGATCAGAGGAGTGAGTCTCTGTACACTCCTCTCTGCTGGCATGTACCTTATTTTCTGATTCTGTTACCTGCTGTCTCCTCACTTAGTCACTGACTCTATCCCTTCATTCATTTGGCCTCAGTGAAATTTTGTAGTTGTTAAATGCATGAAATACCTTATGGAGAGACACTCCTGAGGAAAGCAATAACTTTTTTGTTGCTGTTGAAACAATGACTTTTATTTGGACTGTACTTAGTTTTAAGAATAATTGCTGGCTTTATCTGAAAATAAATACATGTAAGTGAGCTATAATTTTTAAAGTATTTAAGTACATTCTTAGAACTTCATTCCCTGATCCAGCAGAAGACTACAAAGCTTGTTAGGAGGCTGGAGCATCTCTCTTATGAAGTAGGCTGAGGGAGCTGGGCCTGTTTAGCTTGGAGAAGAGACAACTGAGAAGGAGATCTTATCAATGCACACAAACATCTTAAGGGTGGATGTCAAGGTGATGGGACCAGCCAGTCATGCCCAGCAAAAGTACAAGGGACAGCAGACACAAACTGAAATACCATCTGACTGAGGAAAAGCTCCTTCACTTTGGGTGTTACAGAGTTACTCTGAGGGTAACAGAGCACTTGGACAGATCGATAAGAGAAGTTGTGAAGTCTCTTTCTCTGGAGATGTTCAAAAGCAGCTGGACATGATCCTGTGCAACCTACTGTATGTGAACCAGCTTTAGCAGGGGTATTACACTGCATGACCTCCAGAGGTGCCTCCCAACCCCAACCACTCCATGATTCTGTGACTTAATTGGGTTAGCATTTTCAGAAATATGTCCTTTCCTCTTTTTTCACTGTTCTATCCCTGAACCCAGTAGGATTTGTCCAGAGCTGAAGTACCATCAGGCCTAGGTGGATCTTCCAGTCTCTGTTAACTTTCTGGTCTCTGGTTGGTCTGTAGTGGAGTTGTAAAAGTGAGCCAGAAAAGGAGATGAGGGTAAAAAAAAAAAAAAAAAAAAAAAAAAAAAAAAAAAAAAAAAAAAAAAAAAAAAAAAAAAAAAAGGAATATCTGCTGCTCAGGATCTTACTGTTTCCCTTTTTATCTGTAGTTTTGACTGCTTTTGAAAGGTGATCAAAAAGCTATTCTTATTCCAGAAACCAGCATGTGCTCTGAGGCACACAACTGTTTTTCTCTAGTCTTGCCCTAGAAGTCTTCTGTTCTCCCTTCTGAGCAGCACCGACAGAGCTGTGCATTGTGCATCTCCATGCCTGACCAGTGGCTCAATTTCTCTGAAGCTTGGCTGGTTGCACTTTGGCCAAGTTGCAGAGCTCCAGTTGCAGGTGGGCACCAATGCACAAGATGCATCAGAAAAGCAGGACACAATCAAACACCTGGTTGTGACTTCTTCTGCTGGTTGTGTCACTTCTGATAAATCAGAAAAAAACTTCTATGTGAGCAGCTGTTTGGAAGAAAAAGAAAAAGAGTAGTGAGGAAGAAGAGCATAGGGACAACAAAGGCAAGGGGAGTGAGGAAGAGGGAGCTGTGACATGGCAGGGAAAGGACAGCCAAGGCTCAGGATTTGGCAGGGAAGAGCTGTGCAGAGGACATGTTCAGCCCAGCAGCTGGGGACAAGGACAGTGGTGATATACAGGAGCCATTGGCCTAAGAGAATGGCAGGAAGGTCCTAAAATCAAATGGGAGGATGCCATATAAAGGATTTCTTGGTTGAACCAATATAGACAATGTGTCTGGAAGAGGGGAAACCAGTGTTTATGTTTGTCTGATGTGATATCCCTGAAGCTGAATAGTAGCTCGTGAATGCACCGAAGAAACAAAACTGGAGTTCGTCTCAGTGCAAAATGTAAATATAGTCAAAATTACTCTTTTAAAAATTGAACTTGGTAGATTTTATCAATTTATGCCTCAATTTATTGCCTCATGATTCAATGAGATATTTGGATGCTATTGCCAATAGCAAAGTGTAGCTGAAACAAAAATAAAATCCTTCAGGCTTTCTACTAGCTTTTTGGTATGGCTTTTCCTGAAGCACTGGTGTTCTTTGCTTTGAGCCTGCCAGAAGTAGCAGAGGTCAATCAGGTACTAGAACCATTAGCTGGGCTTGATTGTAAATGTTGTCCAAAAAAATTTGCTGCTTAAATAAGTGGTATTCTTTTCTCTAGAAAAAGCCTACTTATATCTCTAATATAAAGTCTTTATGTTAAAAAAGCATCAAAAATGGAGAGGCCGAGGAAGCAGGTAAAGAGGGAAGGGA
>WEIU01001716.1:907846-967791 GCA_013389925.1 Aegithalos caudatus | reverse complement strand
GAAGGGAAGGGAAGGGAAGGGAAGGGAAGGGAAGGGAAGGGATCTGCTTGCCATTTATGTTAGTGTTGTATAGCTGGGGTAGAAGTTTCCTCAGTTAAACATTCAAATCTACATCATTTTTTCAGATTCTGTCGTCACTCTATCTCTGCATTCCTTGTGACCCTCTCCATCCTTTGCATTCTTTTCACCAGTTTAGGGGCTTTGTACTTTGCCTTGCAGACAGAAAAATATTTTTCTGGCACCAATCATAATAGTATAAGAGAGACAGAATCTCTGGCATACTAACCGCAAGATACAGATTATTTTAATCTGAAATTGTGTGAAGGAGGACTGTGCTATTGGATAAGAAGGTGCTTTTTTACTTCTTAATTGGTCCGAACAACAGCACCTGTATATAGGTCTGTGGGTTTGGGTTTTTTTCCCCACAGATTCTTACTGTAGACATTTTATGTTAGACACAGCACAAGAATTACAAACAAATGGTTACCATGACATTGTTATAGATGTGTGCTGAGGCATATACTTGTGTTCATGTTGCTTCTCTTTATTTAGGAATTTATAAGCTGAATGTTTTCTTACTTAAATAGTGGAATTCAGTTTTGATGATCACCTCTTCTACTAATTGCCTGGCTTCAGCAGAGATCAAATAATTATGTTCCTGAAGCAAGTCTTTGTTTAGTCTTCATTTGTGCCTCCTTCTCTATCGCTCCACTGTGGAAGCAGGATGGAGGCCAGCCTCTTTAAAGTTTTCCTTGCTCACTGCTCACCAGCCGTGAATGGTGCAATGGATGTGTCTTTGACATGGACAGTGTGGTGTCACAGTTTGGTTCTTCCTTGGGGAGCATGCTGCACTGAAAGGAAACGCCCCCCTTCATTACCCAGCCCTTTCTCCTGGCACTGATGATTTTTAATTTTTTTTTTAACTGTAGGGAAAAACATTTTCACAGCTCTGAAAAGGGTTCATTCAGCCTTTCCGTAATAGTTCAAGTGGTTGGTTTTCTTCTGGCTTCTAAAATACATTATAATTCACAATCTGGAAAAAGTTCTAATATGGTTCCAAGTCTTGCTGCTGAATTTGGATACGTTGCTGGGACTTACTTCGTAGCTCATCCTTAACAACTGACAAAATATTTACTAGGCACAGTGCAAAGAAGGCATACTTTCTCCAAAATATTATACAGAGTTGGAGTCAGAACACAGACAATGAGGCAAAAAAATTGGACCTGCCCACCAAACCATTAGTTGAATAATTTTCCAGAATGTCATGAGAAAGAGCTTCATGAAATTTGCTGCAATTCATTTGCTGCATAGCTGCTTCTTGTGATATGGGAGTGGAGAGGGCAGCCAGGTCCCCAGTAGTGAGGACAGCATATTGCAGATACTGAAGTCTTAAGTATATTTGTATAGGCAGTGCCAACAGGGAATGTTCTTTACTGTTTATTAAACATTTACTTTGTAAAAAGGTGGTTTCCCTAAACTGATCTTCTACATTCAAAATTAACAGAAAAATCTTTAACCCAAGCTGGCTCAGAGTGTTGTTTCTGTTTTGGTATTTTTAGAGTGTTAGTTTTCCTCTGGGGAAGGGATTATTAAACTATTAGAACCAGACTGGAGTTTCTGAAGTGTGGTGTGCTGTTCATCTCTTAGTCTAGAAAATGTAGGGTTTACTTCATGGGTTTCACCCCACTATTTTGAAAAGCCATGGAGGGAGAAAAATTGCAGTAAATTAACTTCGGTACAAGAAAACCCACAGTGATAGAGCTGTAAGTCTAATAATAGGTGGGTTTATGCTTTTATGTTTTCTTCATGTGATCCTTTGTAAAAGAGACTCCTCAGTAGTTATGTTCCATTTTCTTTTTGACAGTGGTATGTTGTTGTTTTAGTCCAAATATTGCAGGATATGTCCCAAAATAAGATCACATCTCGCTGTGTACTTAAATGCAGTACACTGTGGTCAATATTTCTGGCAGATTCCTTATTCTCAGTGTACTTCCCCCCAACAAAATATGTCAGACATGATAAGGCATAATAATTCAACCCTTCTGAAACTAAGGGGAAATGTCTTCATAAAGCAAGATATTTTTGACAGTCTTAAACTACAATAAACTTACCCTACAACGACATTTATATCCATTGATGTCATGTTACTGTTTTTCTCATCTTGTTAAAATAATAAGAAATATGCTGTCTCAATCTCTAAGAAACAGCATGGCACAGCTACTGTAGCTGTAGAGATTTGGAGGAAGGGGATAAGAGTGAGGAGTTTTTCTGTATTTTATTTAATAGTTTATACACTTGTCTTCAGAAGTAGCAATCACATGGCTTGGCATTTTGGATGACATATCTGCCAACTTGTCTGTTGTCATCTTTTTTGAGCCCCAAAGAAAGCAGATTCTTTACGGGGTCCTCGGCAATCCATTAAAGGTGTTTGTAAGACTAGGAATAACCTACCACCTCCATAGGCTGTGAAAAAGCAAAGAGCAGTGGCCTACACTTGTTTAAAAAAACCTGTGAAGAGTGCTGACTTTTCATTCACCCTGAGGCTTGAAAAACAGACATGGATGTCCTGCAGCTGACTTTCTCTCGGAACTCAAAACATTAAAATCCATTGTGTACTGGTTTTCAGTCACTTGCTTTTTTTTGAGATGTTTTGTAACCTAAAGAAAATAGGGCTTTTCAGGGTTGTTTAAAAGTTCTATTTATGGTACAGAAAACATGACAGTCCAAGTTAATTATTATTTCAGTTGCTGACAAATTGGAAGCATGAACAAAAAAGGAAAATAAAGTAATGCTTCAAAGGATTTTGTCAATTACTCCTACAAGGATATAGCTGAATTGTTATTATTTTTATATGAAACAAATGGGAAAAAAAATCTATGCTGTATTTGAATATAGTATTTCATTGGTAAATAAGAACATAGCCACAAATCAACCAACATTTCCTCAAAAACCCAGTTGAGATGAAATAATGAAATAACTATCCGAAATTGCTATTATCCCAGAAACCAAACTATCTATACGCAGGAAGCATGGAATCATTTAAATTTTAAACAACTGAACCATTCATGTTACATCAGCTATATTATTACTACTTTTGTTTTGGCATACTGTTTTGTCAAGGGTTGAGATTTTCAGAAAATTGCATTAAAAGGTTTGCCCACACCTTTTTTCTTAATATTAATAGAAGATGTGGGGCCAAGCCTCTGCTGGCTCTTTAAAAATAGAGTTTTTAAAGGAAAAACACAGGGAATTTTCAGGGGGGGTTGAGCCACAGTTAGTCATTTGCTCCCTTTTTATCCAGGTTTCAAAAATATTTTCTAATGTGATAGAGAAATGCTGGCCAATTATAGAAACAAGTTATTTTCTTCCCATTGTGTGTGAAGGCAAAACCACACAGAGAAACCAATCAAAACTCAACAAGAACGAAAACCTTTGTGTAACTCTCAGTCTCTCCTGATAATTGATAAAATTAATTTATAAATTTGTCACATTTCAAGATCTTCCTTAAATCAACTGCATTAGAGGATTTTGAGAATGTGTAAGAATCTGAAAAAGACAAGCATATAGAGTTCTACAAGGAAAGATCGTAGTATTGCAGCTCTGTATCTTCTGAAAAAGAAAATAGGACTTAAGATACCTATACAGTACATTTAAGTCATTGCCTTTATAATGTTCTATACCTAGTGCTTGTTAAGGACTTGAATTGCCTCCCTGGGCCCTGAGCACTTCACCAAGCTGCAAGAGTTTGAAGTGAGTCAGTACAGGGCCATGTGGCAGCCAGAAGGGAACTGGAGCTCACTGGTGCTGCTCTGCTGTGTCATGTATTTGGAGACAGGGTGTGTGGGAAAGAAATGTGAAGAAGAGTGTAAAATCATTGCTTTCCTTTGCCTCTTCTCATAAGGAGTTTTAAGAAAATGCTACATAATACTGCTAGTATTGTGGGTTTTATAGCTCCTTTATTTCATTTGTTCTTTCCATCATGTCCCAAGCTAAAGCTTGTTGAGAAAAAAAGAAAGAGCATGTGAATTGCATTCTCCAGTTTGATCTTACATTTTTACCTGCAGTGGCCAAATAGTGGGAGAATCTGAACGTGGACAAGGCTGCTGGAGCATTTCTTCTGCAGCAAGGAAATTATTTGCGACAGAATATAATTAAGTCGTTTTATTCTTCTACAGCCACCATTTTCTAGCCCATTGCATCATCTGTGTCTGAGACTGATTTAGAAGAAATGTGGTAGCTAACATATGTGAAAGCTATCTCTTTGTGAAACTCTTGATGCTGTGGCAGTGATGGTTTAGATTGCCTAATGTTGCTTCCTTTCTATACCAAAGTGGATGTGGTTATACTTCTAAAATTATTTTTGTCACTGTAGCCTGTTTTGGTGAAAGAACTTTCTGCCAACATAAACTGTTGGTGCAGAGTTGGGGTTACATGGAGTGTCTATGTAGATTCATCTTATAGTCTGCATTATATTTTGGGAGACTGACACCAGTGGCTTTAGTTAGGACCAGGTAGTGCAAAAGGTGAAGGGTTTTTATGTTTGCAGGCAGCATTTGCTCTGCATTTATGCTGACAAGAGCATGGGTGCGATTAAGAACAGGGCCCTTACTGTCACCTTTAAATTCAGTACAGCAGTATTGCTCTCACCTTCAGTAAGGATTCTTGGCCTCAACATGGACAGCCTTGAGACATGTCTCTTCTGTTTAGAGAAGGTCAGGCACCACAATTCCATACTTCTGTTTTCTGCTACAGCATAGGCCTTGCCTTCCCTTTACAGTCCTACTTTGTAATGAGGGTAATGGTATAGTTGTTGTATTTATCAGTGAAAAGCTGGTATCTGAAATAAACTACTACCCCTACTCCAAGACAGAAATTATTACCTAATACCCATTTCTAGTGCTTGATGTGCTTAAAGACCACTTTGTCCTGCTTAAGGAGTGAATGCTGTACTTAGATTGTGGAAGTCAGACTGTTTCTTATGCACATATTTTAATTGATAATGTATTTGACAATGGTTTGACAATTATTGTATGTCAATTGCTGCATATATCTAAAAAACTCCACTTAAAGACTCAGACATAGTCTAATTGTCTGTAATGAGAGCATGTTTGTATTGATTAACAAGTATAGCTCTTTAACTGAGCAGTTTTGTATCTCAGATGTTAATAACTTCCTGCTAGATGCTTTCATATTTTTCATTTTGATTTTCCTGAGACACACTATGAATGTATCCATTGCAATTAAAAATTTTTGGGATCTCTGCTTGAAAAGCACCATGGAACATAAACTTACCCAAAAAACAACAGTGAACAGTGAAAGCTCATGAAGTCAGAAACAACTGCTATTTGGACTGAGAAACTGGCACGTTGTGCCTTACTTCAGTTATATCCATCCCTCAGTTAGATTTTTCAGAATTTTTAAAAGTGGTAGAAATCTGGGGTGTAGGAGAAGGGATTAGGGGCAACTTTCCCCTGATGAGTTACAGCTGTGTTAATTAGGTCAAGTCTTCTGCAACATCTGGTGACCCTGATGTCATAAGATGTGATCTAAGAAAATATGAATAGCTGGCCATGAGAACAGCATAGACAGAGGTAGCCCGAGAGTTGCCTAGGATAAGGCAGCCAGGTGAGAGCTGCCAGAGATAATGCAGCCAGGAGCTGCAGAAGAACACAGCCTCTTGAGTGGTGGGAAGAACATGGGCTCTCGTGTAGGAAGAACACGGCCCCTGAGTCGTGAGAGTCACAGCCTCAAGTCGCAGGGAGACAGTGGCCAAAAAAAGAGCTGCAAGAGATAACACAGCCAGGAGAAGAGCTGCAGAAGTCTGGAATTTGATTTTAAAAAGAAGTATGGCCGCAGTCTAGTGGGGTGCCAAGGCAGTGCCAGGCTCCCCCTGACTGCCAGTGTGCACAGCAGCGTGGTGGGAAGCAGTGGCACGGCGCAGTAAGAAGCAGCAGTGCAGCTGGAAGCGGCCGTGTAGTGCAGCTGGAGTGGCAGCAGAGCTCCCAGAAGCAGAATCATCAGTATGGGGACCCGTGGGGGGCTGCGAGACACCAGGTTAACTAAGGAAGGATGAACCAGCCTAGGAGCTGGAGACAGAGTAGTAAAATATATATATTGTATTTAAACACTTGTATAACTATTACTGTGAAGTAGAACTGTCAATGTTTCTGTTTACATGTGTGTTTATAATTAAAAGAAAAGTGGGAATTGTAGGAGAAGGGTTTACAGACAGCCTCGCCCCTGATGAGTTACAGCTGTGTTATTTACCAAAACGGCCTCAGCCTTAACAGGTCACAGCTATATCCAATAAAGATGAGTGTGATAAAAGGGTGGCTAGTCAGGTGAGGAAGAGGAAAGATCCAGTCAGGAATGACACAAAGGACGACGGAGAGTGAGAGGACTAAACACAAGCAGGGTCCGATCAAACAGAAGAGAGAATTGCTCCTGTGAGGGGTCTGCTGTAAGGTCAGTCAGAGACTGGAAGGGAAACCTGCAGTGGGAGCTTGCTGTAGTCAGTCTGCTGGAGTTAGAGTCAGGATAGTTGTGTTGTGAAGAAGAATAAACTGAGACCTTTTTGCTCTGGTAAACAAGAGTGTGTGTCTCAGCTCATTTCTATCCCTAATATGAGGTCTGCTGTGACACTGGGACAATTTTCTCTATTTATATTTATTGTGTCACAGTATCTGTTGTGAGGTCTGTGCATACAGGTAAAGATAAATTGCTTTGTTTGGTGGGATAATATTCCTCCAAGATACTACATTCTCTTTTTACTGTAGTCTTAACTGGCTGACTGTGTCCTTCCAGTAAAAGAGTATTTAGAAGTTGTCTTAAGCTTGGTTTTTTATGACTCTTCTTCCCTCCTCCATCTGGAACGTATATGTGAACATCCTTTAACTATCATGTTAGTTTACGGGAGCTGAATTTGACATGACATATAGCACTGTCATCCTTAACTTCATATCATCATCTGTTGTTCTGGTTAGCATCAAGCTCCTTTAAGTGTAGTGGTCTTTGTCTGCCCTATTCTTTTCATGATGAGTTATTTTATATGTATATATTAATAGACAGTAGTTTTGTGGTACAGATGAAGCTACCTTCAGCTGACTTTTTTTTTATTATTTGGATACAAAGTTTCAGGGGAAAGAATCCTATTCTCCCCAGATGCCTTTAACCTTTGCAAACAGTATTATGCTTTGTACTTATTTTGGAAGCTCTCTTGTTTCTCTTCTGTATGGCTTATCTTACATGTCCACTTCTTGGTTTTACCAAAGAAAATCCTGTAAGTCCCTCCCTAACTATGGCGTCTCCTGTAGCATTGCCTTAAGTACTGTTTGGAAGTTGGTTATGTTCATGTCAGCCCATCATTCCCTATGCTTCCTTCATAATTAGGCTTTTTTTTAGGGTGCAGAGAATACAGCTGGCACAGGTAGTAGAGCTTCTGTACCCTACCTGTGTACAGATCACGTCAGTTGGGTCTTTAGCAGTAATCCTATACATACCTGTGAGTTTTGCTTCTGGACTTCAGAAGACTTTCTCACTGGTTTGGTTTGATTTGACCTTGAAACAACTAAGACCTGTAGTGGGGAGCTAAGTATCATAAAATGGAGCAACAAGGCCCTGAAGTTAACACAATTAGTGGAAAAAAAAATGCTAGATAGGGTGTAGAAGATTCCTTATCCAGCCTTGATAATAGTAAGCATGCTGCAAAAATATTTTTAGAGGAAAAGGGTGGAAATGTGATGGACAAGCTGGTGAAAAATCCCACTTACCCTGGGGGCTGGCTGCAAGGTGGCCTCTGGTGGCTAGTACCCATTTGAAAGCCCTAGTTCCTCTTCAGATATGCAGAACATAGACATTGTATGATGTCCTGAACTGAGGTACTGGACTTGAGGTACCAAGGGATGGGTAAACACATCATTTTCATCCTGCTCAATAAACTCAGAGATAGGTGGCATCATCAGTATTGTATATAAATCTTCTTCCACAACAGGAAGCTGGCAAAGAGAGAGAAGAAGGTGACTGCTGTGAAGTAGGCTTTCTAGGTAGGTTGACTCTGATGTTTGTGTAATTTCTGCTGCCTGTGAGCTAGAATACAGATATGATAATACCCCTTTTCAATGCTACCAACCTATGGTGTGAATTCTTGTCTTAAAAACTTCAGAATGATGTATGGATGACAGGGAACCGACCCTTCCTGCTCATACTTTGCAGAAAGTTTCCCTCAAATGTGTATGCAACTTTGCAGTTCCTTGGGAAGGGGAGCAAAAAATATTCAGGTCGTATTCTAAGCTAAGGTCACATAAGAAAAACCTTTTTCACTCTGAAGCTAACTGAACACTAGATGAGGTTGCCCAGAGAGGCCATGAAGTCTCCATCCGTACTCATGATCAAAACTCAACTGGATGCTGCTCTGTGCAATTTGTTCTGATAAAACCTTGTCTGAACAGCAAGCTTGGACTAGGGGATTTTGCTGGTTTGAAAGTTAAACCAGTGAGGGACTCCAAGTCAGAAAATATGATTTAATAGGAGGAATAAAAGTGAAATAAAATAAATGCATATTATACAACCTGACACCCTGTTAGTTAGGGTGGTGGTAGCAGTCCAGATGAAGTGGTCTTGTTGAAGCAGTGATCCCGTACAAAGGTCTGGTAGTTCTGGTCCTCCAGGAATCCAACAGGCCAGTGCTCTCTGTGCTGTCCCAGATTATATCCAGGTGGGAATGCTTGGCTCCTCCCCCTGGGTGGAGCATCTCACAATGGGCTGATATCATTCTATGAGTCATGCAATGGGTCCTTGATTGCCCATTAAACAGAGAGAGCTCCCAGAGGGAGTTACCTGTGAGTCATGTGGGGCAAGGTGCTGATGGCCCATTAACAGAAGATAGCCCAGAGGGAGGGGGCAAGGGAAAACACTGCCCTACCTAGTTTCAACAGCTCATGAAGATGGTAGAATACATACTCTGGGCACATCTTACACTGTAACCAAGGACAGGGATCTCCAGAGGTCCCTTCACCTCAGCTTTGGAAAAGTCTATCCTATGCATAGCAACAAATGAATCTTTCAGACATAGAATAAAGCAGCAGCTATCATCAGTCCTGATTCATGTGGCCTTTGCTTAACTGCATATGGCCTAAAATGCTGCCATTTGGCTTTTTTCCAGTATGAGAAGGAGATCATTGCAAGCCATCAATGCTAGCCCAGAAAAGCAAGAAGCCAAAGTGTGCATTTGCTGACCTGTTTATTTATGCAGAAGTACCTCTGACAGAGGTGTTAGGATGAGTCCATTACAAGCACGTGGGAAAATTCCTAATAACAAGTGAGTGGGCTGTGCAAAAGCTTTAGTAGATGCAATAACAACATGTGTTGCTGGACCTGTGTGCCCTTGGAAAACTGTAAAATACTTCTCCATTGATTCTGCATCTCTTGTAAGCAGCTGATGAAATGTCACTATTCTTCAACACAACATACATAACCATCACTGACTGTAGTGGCTTCTCTGGAGAGATTTACAGCCTTTGGAGCATTGGAGCCTCAGCAACACAGATAGGGAAAGGTTATCTTCATGTCTCCTCTTCTGCGTCTGCTGACAGGGAATTGCTTCTCACTGGCTGCAAGGGAGAGATTTATGGTCTTTACTTCTCAAGAGTGTATGATGTCACATCTACCCCACATTGTCAATGTTCAGCAGGTGTCTGGAGTTGCAGTTTGAGTGACTGATCATATTCCAACAGGAGGAGATGTGACATTGCTTTTAGAATTTGCAAGTATTTAATTTCATAGGTTTTAGCCTGCTTTAGCTGGAGGGTGAGAAGAAGGCATTTGAAACAGCTCACAACTAAATAATTAGGTGAGGTTGATAGTATGTGTAATTACTGTAGATTACTATTTAATTTTGTGATGCACTTGAAAAGGTATCTGTCTTTCTTTGAGTATTTGTACATTTTAGAACCTTTTTCAATGATTAGAAGGGGTTTGGTCATGGTTTTTGGACAGAAGAGAAGGAAAATAGTGGAGGCCAAGCACAAGTGTGATTTTTCCACAAGTATTTTTTCATAAACATGTTTAAAGGATAATGCCAGGAAGGAATGAAGAGAAAAGCATGCGCTGAAGTGATGAAGGAATTAGAAGGGAATCCTGTCTTTGTGTGAAGGATTTACTCAGCAAAATCCTGGTTACTGCAAAACACCAACCCTTTCAAATCTTAGACCTGCAAAGGTAGGTAGACACTTTGTTAGCATTTCAGTAAAAGAGAGTCAGACATGAAGATTGTATTAAATAATCCAAATCTTTTGGTATTTTTACTTTTTCCTCATCAACCTGTTCTTTCCACTGAAAAGAACAGTACTCTTTAGATAAAGGATGCTGTTTTGGTGCAGTCATCATCTCTTGGAAGGAAGAGCTGCAGGGGGACATGATGAATAACCACGTGGCTAGACTGTAGCCTAAAAAAAATAAAACCTGGAAAGACCTTGGCCCTGAGCAAGCTAAAAATTGCTAAATTCTACTCCAGTACAGGTAAAATGTACTGAATGCAAGTGAAAAAAAATGTGCTTTTGAATGCAAGTGAAAAAAAAGACAGGTAGAAATAGGTAGTGGGTTGATGAAGCGGTGACAAGGGCTTATAAAGAAATAAGAGGTGGCATGGGTCATTGTGAAAACAAACAATAGATAAATATGGCTGGAACAAGAAAGCATTGTTTTTTTTTTCAAATGTCTGGGACATTTGGAGTCCTAGACGGAGCAAGAGTCTGGATCTTGATGAGAATGTGGACAGGATTGATTAATAGAGAAAAGCTTTTCTTGAAATGAACAAGTATCTGCTTCCCTAAAATTGCTGCACCAACAAGTGAGCCAAGGACATGGTTTAATGCTGAGTAGGGGCAACAGGACCTGCTTCCTGCACATGCCCCCATGTGCCCAGGGGGCAAGAGGAACCTCCAGTCCCTTGCAGGGGTGAGTGAGGTGGTGTAACACAGATCAGAGGATTATGTTTCTCCCAAATCCTAAGTCTCACCTGACCTACATATAAGCTACTCTTGGGTGGATTCAGATACAGAGCTTGGATTCCCATTCTTCATCATCACCTTAAGAGCAGCTCAGGCAAACTTGCATTCAGGCGTGAAGAGGGGAGACTGTGTTGTGCTCTGTCTCACATCCATCCTCTCAGGAGGCAGGTGTGTTGATGTCTTTTTCACCAACATATACAGCTTGAGGAAATAAGATTTCTGACAGCTCACGGAAGCTGTTTCAGACCTTGAGTGAATCAAGCCAGGTAATCAAGCTAATAGGGAGGCATCAGAAAGATGGATCACTGTTATTTATATTGTGTGACAGCTAGAGTCCTCCACCCTTTGTGCCTGGCACTGTAAAAAGCACATACTAGAGGATGATCCTTGCCCTGAATTCTTGCTGTCTAATGAGAGTATGGACTGCTACAACTTGTAGAAGTGGAAGCAGGGCTGAATTTTACTAGCTGAGATCGGTAATGCTGGTTTACTTCTGAAATACTTTACAGGTCCACAGAAGGTTATGGTAATTGCCTACATGGCCAAGCTGTTGCTTGTGGTCTTTTGACAAGTGTGGCACAAGAGCTTTATTCACACTTTAGCATATTAGAGCCAAAATTCTTGATGGTATGATCTTCTTGTCCTGTTGTATGTTCCCACGGAATTTGATTATTCTGTCTGTTTGGGTGACTTAATTTCTTTTTCACTCTTAAAGACTGATTAAAGTTTTAGTACTTAAGCGAAGTATCTGAGATTTACAGTGATTTTTGACCTGGTACTTCATAAAGACAGTGATGTTATAAATAATGAATGACGAGACTGCAGATTAATACCACTGAGATGACCACAGTGCAACCAAATGTTCTTCTTACCCTGCATATGGAGCCACAAATCTGTAGTTGGATTTTTATAAATGCTATTTCTAAAAAAAAAAATCTAATGAAAACAAAGCATCCCAAACATGGTTTGCTGGTATTTGTACGCTAGGTTTTTCTTTACTTGTTTTCAATTACGCTGAAAAAGGCTCAAATGATCAGTGATCACTTACAGCTTTTAAAACCAGAAATTAATTAGCTGTCTGTTTTGGGGACAGAGAGTGAACCAGATTCAGGATGTTTCTTCTTCCTTGCTACTCTGATCATGTACACCTCCAAAGCTGCTAATAGTATTTCATGTAGCTGTTTCTTGTAGGGTGTCATGTCAACAGTTTTCTGTTCTGCATTTCTTATAAGGACAAATTCCTTGTTATCTCCATTTTTCCATCCTGCTGTCAGCTCTTGTGGTGTCATTTCCTTCTGTTCTTGTTTCTTCCTTCCCACACACCTACTTTCTCTCAGGTTCACAGCATGATTACAGCCTAGAGCCTAACCCAGAGCTCGTGTGGAGAAGTTTGCAGCCATGGGGAGTTGCAGTGACCGTGATTGAGACTGACAGAAAGAATAAAGCTTTCCACTTTTGTGAAGCGTCTTCATGGCTACTGTGAGAAGTGCTGTGACACATGGCAATAGCCCTAAAGGAGGCTAAAGACATAGACACAACATCAGGAATACCTTCTGCAGCATATTCAGATGCCAAGACAGGACTTTTTCCTAGTTTGTCCAGGAAATTTAATGGGCAGTCCTAACCTTGCTCACCATTCCTTTTCTGTTTCCACAATTCAGATTTAAATAGGCACATAGCACCTCCTAACAACTTGTTAACAATGGAATTCCTCTTGGAATTCAATTTTTCCTTCCCACCACAAGTTCCACTGTTCCTGTGCTGCTCCATGCCCCTTCTGCACACAGCCACAGCCTCTGCTTTGTATTAGCAGCCTTGCTTGAGCTTGGCATATGCTGTACCTAATATGTGCAGTTTGCATTAGTGTTCCCTTTTTGATCAGTCTATGTGAGAATCCAGCAAACAGGAAGGTAGCCACCCTCTTATGTTGATAGTTCTCTGGTGGCAAGCATTCTCACCCTGTTGTCCCAGCTCTTCTCAGCCAGTTGCACCATATTTAGGGCAAATTTGAAGCTCAGCCAAGCTGACAGTCAAAGTTCCCCTCGATAAAGCCTCCAACAGCAGGAGGCTCCCGATGGTGTTGTCATTCTCATGCCTACTGCTCAGGTTTTTATTTTTTGCCCTAACACATGGGATATGCTAAACATGAGATGAAGGAATGGGTGGTTCTTAGATATCCATCATGAAATGTGATACATATCTGAGTGCTGCAGATTTTTATTTTCCTTTACCAATTGTAGCAGCTGAAGCAGTGGTCCCTACAGTGAAGTTGTATCATGATTTCTAGTCCATTTTTCTTTTTCAAATTGCTTGTGAATTCCTGAAACTTTTGCTATCTGAAGTACTCCGGGTTTTGTCTCTGTTTTACTTTAATCAAAGTCAACCAATTTTTTTTCCACTTTTCTTTGAAAAATGATTGAAGACTCCCTCAAAATCAAGTCAGGCAAGTTACAGAGTTTGTTAGCTGTGCACACAGAGTGGTTTCCTTCTGGAAACTGAAACACAGCGTAAAAGCAGTCTTTGATCAGACATCATGTATTTTGTTGCCACTGGCTTTGGCTTCATTAGTCTCCCTGGCAAATGGTGAATGTGTGGACTTGATAATTGTTTAAGGAATTTGCTCTTCTTTTGTAGACAGGTAAATGTTGTCACTTTTAGGTAAAGTTTCCACAGTCATTAAGAGAATCAATAAGGCTTGTGTACGTTAAATTTAACTTTCTGAATTGTCCGTGGCTGTGTTTCAGTAAGTCTGTGAACTCCATATGCTGTAGCTGTACTCAGTGTTAACTCAGGCATTGAGATGGCTGTGGGAATTAGCCCTCAGCCCTCCAGCTGGCACTGAAGTTGTTGTGCACGTAGCTGCATGTCAATCTTCAGCTGCTTGGAGCTCTGCATGGAGAGGGGCAGGGGCTGGACCAGTTCTGTCAGCAGCTGAAGCTGGCTTGCAGCAGCTTGAGTCTCCACAAGGGCATCCTGACACCCTCTAATCCTGTCCTAGAGCAGGACAAAGCAGGAACTGCCAGGCTCTGTGCAGTGCAGCTTTACACTGGCAGAGTCCTTCACATGGAAGGATTTCCTGCAGCTTGTGCATTATTGCTGGAGTGGAAGGACACAAAGGCAGCCTGGTAGCTCCAAGGATCTGGATTCCAGACTTCAGTGGCTGTGTGGGAGGTCTGAGGGTCAAAGGCCCAGACCCAGGCATGCCTATATGCTCTTCCTCTTGCCTGTATCAGACTCCCATCTCCTTCCCACTTCCGCAAAAACTCCTGGATGTTTTGAGAAAAACTGCACATTGCTTGCCTGGCTGTCTGCTGCAAGGGTATGGGAGATGAGGTCATGTGGGAAAAAGGCTTCAGTGGAGCCAAGAGGAATGTGGAATTTGGGCAGCA
The DNA here is from genome assembly GCA_013389925.1 of Aegithalos caudatus. Taxonomy (NCBI): domain Eukaryota; kingdom Metazoa; phylum Chordata; class Aves; order Passeriformes; family Aegithalidae; genus Aegithalos; species Aegithalos caudatus. The sequence continues at coordinate 953,396 of WEIU01001716.1, read as the reverse complement.
GCCAAATTCAGATTACTTTTACATGGCCATCTGCACCTGTGTTTGTGGAGGCGGGGATTTCTGATGCTGTTGAACTGACTCAGCAGTTGTACACACAAAGGCTGGCAGGGTTTCTCCCCTCTCCTCTTGTCTGCTCAGTGTCCCTGCCAACACCCCATCATTCCCATCCAGGTGCAAGTAATCTCTATTGAGAAATCAGAAGAACTCATCCCAGGAACTGACGTGAGACTGATAGTGGAGGAACAGCTGCTGAGGTGCTATGTCCAGAAAGTACTGGCTCATTGTATAAAACACGCCTGTCCGTAAAGCACCATGCCCTGCAACTGTGGTCTGGAGGGAACAGCACACATGGTTTTCTGTAAACCCTCTCTTGCTTTCAACACTGGCCCATAAAAGGAGGTGGTGGTGGTAGTGAGGGGATCTGCTCTCTCCACAGTGCCTGAGTGGACTTGTCTGTACTGGGGCTGTCTCTGAAGGATTTCCTTTAGTCTCTGTTGAGGCTTGGGCCTGTGATGCAAAAAGAAACAGAAATCTCTGGGTTTTATATGCATCACCAGAAGTATACTTGTACTTCTGAAGGCTAAATACGTGTTTCAAGTAGCCTTAAAACAAAGAAAAAACTTAATACATAGGTGGATGTAGAAGAAAATTATAAAAATAAAATATAAAAAAAAATACAGAGTGATAGAGATGAATGTAGGTGGCAATATTGCCTCTTGGCTTGCATGAAGGGAAGAATTTCCATATCTACAAAATAGCATCTATACCATTCTCTGCTTTATAATCAGCCAAGAAGGTAAATCAGGGACAGGCAGAAATTAGGAGAACTGTAACCAGCTCCTAATGGCCCTGCTGTCCTTTGTGTGGACACCAACCTGACACAGAAGGCAGTGAGGCATGTACTGTTCACACTCTAACTCCATTATGTGGGAGTATGCTAATAAGCATATTTTTCTGACCCCCAAATTACCAACCTCATGTTATCTGCCATGGGAATTCCACGCTCTCCAGTGAGATAGTTGTGTTACCCAGAGATGAACTGCCAGAGAGAAAATATCCAAGTAAACAAACATATGCTTAGTGACCTAATTAAGCAGAATGTTTATATTCCATTCAAGTATGAGACCATTTCAGTTTATTTCCTGTTCTGCATTCTAATTTTGCTGTCAGAAGTATAAACAAATGACTGTGGAGTTTTTGTCTCTCAACAACTGACCTCATCAGACATTGAAAATACAGCTAAGATATGAGGTGTCAAGGAGAATGAGCAAACCTTTCACTTCAGAGAGAAGTGGAAATTATAATTATTCCACTGATCTCAACTTATTTCCTTACATTTTTTCATATCATCTAATAACTCAGTTAAGTAGCCTATACACTTAGAAGAAGAGAAGTGTTTTTAATGGCGTTCACTAACCAATTAATTGCAATGTAGAATAAAATAGTCACAGTATAATGTTTTATTGTAGTTTGGTGGGTGATATCAGACAATAAGGCCTAATGTTAATAGTAGAGTAAAAATGTTTATAGAGAAAAATTGTTTAGGGCAGTTCCTGCCAGGATGCAGGGTTGTTCTGCAAAATTCAATATGGTCTCAGATAAAGGCCTTCCACATCTGTGCCAAAGGATGTGCAGAAATGTGGGCATAAGTATAAGTATATGTGCAGTAGCTCTATGCACCACTCAGGTTTGTATGTCCATGAACTTAAGCTGTTCCCAAGGTAAAATTGAAAAGTGAAGAGAGAAGAGCAGTGTGAAATTGATTGGGAAAGTCAGAATTGGCCATTTAGGAGGACAAAGATGGAGAAGTTTGCTGCAGTGTATAGTTAGTGCAATCTGACAAGGAGGAGGCATTTACAGGATTTGTTGTGTCAGTTCTTTTTCTAAGCAACATGTTGGTTACATGCAGTAGCAGTGTAGTAAAGTGGCTTTTTTTTTTACATAAATAATTAGGGAAGGATGCAGCTTTCATAAAAGAACATGCCCTTGGTGTAATACTGCTGTTGCGGGCATGCCACTAAAAACTGGCTGCTGTTTGAACTACCCCTCAGCTGGAGTTGTCCTTGAGGAGTGGCACAGGCCAAAAGGCTTCAATAAATACTGTCCTGTTAGATCTGAAGCCTGTTAAATCAGCACTAGAAATTTCCATCAGTTATGAAGTTCAGCAGTGAGTCAGTGATGTTGCCCACTTTGGGGCAGAGAGGGTATGTATGTACCTGTACACAGATTCATATACATGAAAGAAAGATTTCTTTGTTTTGTCTATTGAATTTGCTATAAATCTTAATGGGATAGTAGGAAAGTGTGTTCTGTGCTGTAAATGACAAAGGAGTATACTGGCAATCATCATAAAAAGTACCATTTCACTGAACTAAATCATATCAGTGAGTTCATCAGTTAACCAGTTAAACATGCATGAAGCCCCATGAGCACTTTATAGTCATTTTGAAATATGGTTGTATACTTACTTACATTATTAAAAATATAATGGCTTTTTTAACAATATACAGAATTTGTATAGATATGTTTGTGTTTGTATAAATATTTATACATTTACAGTTTAATGAATAATCCAGGACTGAAATCGTGTTCAGCCCTCACTGCCAGTCTTTCAATATAAGTAGGATCGTCTGAGCCATATATGAGGAAGACTCTTCCTCTCAGACCCTGCTGCATACACAGAAAAAAGCTTTAGGGCTGGGGGGAAGTCATTCTTCAGGCTTCTCCCAGCCTAGTTCTCTCCTCTTTTGATGTCCTCAGATGCTCCCAAGGACTTTGGGGCTTTTTGAGCTCAGCTTGGAGCCGCCTGCCAGTCCCATTGGGTGCCATTTCCTCTTCAAAGAGCTATTCCTGCAGCTGCTCCCTTCTGCACAGGGAGCGGAAGCCTTTGAAATTGCTGCAGCTTTGCTGCACAGTCTGTTGAAACAGCTCGCATCAAAAAGGAGAGGAGGAGAAGTGCTTGTATCTGTTTAAATTAATTATAGAGGCTCCAGCAGAAATGTGAAGGCAAACAGAGAGAGGAGACCTGATTTGTGGGGTACTTCTTAGAAAATCGATTGCTAATCTCTGCATCGACTTTCTGCTCTTGGCACAGAATGAAGCAGCCATGCCAAAAATTCATTTTACAGGAAATGTTCTCCAGTGGGACAGACAGACATCGTGTGATCAGCTCAATAGCTGCAGTGCTGCTAGGGAGCACCACAGGGAGGTTAAATCTTCAGCTGCTTTGATAATGGAAAGGTTCAAACCTGTAAACAACATGAAGAAGTCACTTCAAAAATTATACCAAAACATCACGTCTTTATTCTCAGGCTGGGCAGTCTCTGAAGTCCCCTGATCTGCCCGAAGGACCTGTTTGGCCCTGCAGTGACCCAGAAACTAGGCCCCATAGAAGTCTCTTCTCTCTGTCTTCCATCATGTGGGAGGTGCTGCACAGAGTGGTGGTTATGCTCAGCAGTGATTGCAGATGAACTGTGGGGAAGAGGATATTACATCAGGTGAGCATGTGATGTGTTTCTTACCCCACAATGGACATCAGAAATTGTCCTGGAACATGCTGAAAAATAGAAGGATTGAAACAAGTTGGGGTGGGTTTTTTTGGCCTGCAAGTCAGCTTTGTTGCTTCCAGCTGTGATGGAAGGGAAGAGCAATCATTCCCTGCATGAGGTACTAACAGTGGTCAGACTGACAAACTGTTAAACTGTTTTGATCAGGAGAACTGGAGAAGACCCTAAGGCAGCAGAATAATTGCAGCCTTTCCAGCAGCCCTGTAAGGCTGACTTGTGGCAAATATATGCTGTTCTGTACATCAAATGAGAGAGAGATTATGCAGCATCCACCTTGAGAGGAGTTTGAACTACAATGTCCTTGACTGTGTGGTGCCAGCATCCTTCATATAAAGTCATCTGAAGCGATGAGCTTGGGTTCAAATGTTATGCTAAAAAGTGGGTTCACTCTTAACTGTAAGATTTATTAGAGGTTTTGCCTGAAAGGAACTGACTTACAGGAAGATGCCTGGTCTGCATATCTGATATGGGGAAATAGGCAGTATTTCCCTGTATTTTTTTATTCCTTTGGCCTAATCTTTGTCTGTGTATGTAGAATATACTGTGGAAATTAGCAGTGCTGGTGCTTTTTTACATCTGCCTTTGAAAAAGTAGATTGTTTGGGTTTCATTGCTTCACACATTCCTCAGCTGTGGTTCAAGTCGGTTGTTGCTTTGGCTTAGGGGTCTGGGGACATTGTGCCAACAGCAGAAACTGATCTCAAGTGTTGGATGTGTGACAGATACTGTGGCATGAACTTCTTAGGTGGTATCTTCTCATCCCTCAGTTGCCCTTTGGAAGGATGAAACAATCTTTTAGCTAGAAGATCTCTAGCTCCTTTGTCCCAGCTTTGGGGCTTGAATTGCTGCTGGTTTTAGTCATGAGAGAGTTGGATATGAGAAAATACTGGAATAATGATGTCTTGATGCTTCAGGCTTCAGTGGACCCCTAAGGTGTATGCACCACTTTAGGAAGAGGAACTCTGTATTTTAATAAGCAGCTGATACTCAGGAGGCCAGAGCAGGGTTCCGAGCCTCTCTTGTTAGAAAGAAGCAGTGTTCAAGATACCAGGCTTGGTTGGATGCTTCTCAAGTTTCTGTCCATGGATAAATACTCTTTACAGAAGGGAAGACATTTTTCAGCTCTGCCTTGCAGAATTCTTCCATGCCTTTGCTGAACTGGGAGGAACAAGTTAGTTTTGGGGCAATAATGGAGATGGCTTTTCTCATAATGTACCAGTCCTAATAGCATATTCTGTCTGCAGTGTTTTTCTCCGCCTGGTACATTTGGCTGCACTAAATCAGAGTGAATTTATAATCTTCTACTTCTGGAGGAGGTGGCAGGAAGGCAGATGACTACAGTACCTCTTATAGAATATTATTATAAAAGAAGTGTGAATTACCTCCTAGCCTCTCATGCTGTTGAAAAATTGATTTGAATGACATTTTCAAGGTGTTGTTTCTAAGACATTCAGTAATTGTCATTCATCCATGAATGGTTAGTGAGATGAATAACAAACAGTTGTTTTGGATTCATAGGAGGAAGTGTTAAAAAATAACATTTAGAAAAAAACCCTGGTTATGCTAAATTCTCTTGTATATCTAAACAACACCAAGGTTATCTAAGTGGTTTTAGGCAATCCAGTAATTGTGAAAATGATTATTTGAGATACAGAAGCAGAAGATCATTTCCACTTGTGTGTGGACTCTTAAAAGTTATCTGACGTGGGCAGATGCATACAATATTATGGCAATGTGGCTTTGAGGAGAATAAAGCAAGCCTCCTTGCTGACCATTCCTTAGGCAGATAAAATATAGCAGCATTGCTTTTGAGTTCATTCATCTTTTCAGAAAGCAAATGTCAGAATTCAAACATTGCAAAGAGAGAGGAGGGAAATGAATAAATGAATCTTACAGGACTTCATCTTTGAGTGGAAACTTTGCAAATAATTGACCTGCAAGGAGACGTGTACTTTCTAGGTAGTTCTGTGTAGGCTTTAGGAAAAGACTACAGTAGATTTCTTTCTGGAAATACTACAAAGAGGTGGTGTGCCTCAAGAAACCAGAATACTTCATCAGGATTTAAAGAAGATCATGTAGTTCTCATACATGCTAATGGGTGAAAACAACAATGTATGTTATTTTGAAGGTGCATGACACTTTCAAATTGCTGATGTCTTAGGCTGAAAATAGAAGGAATGCTATAAATACAAGACATCTCCCTGAGCAGCACTGTCTAACATTTACCCCCTATTAGGGGTCTGTAGTGGGCAAGTTCCTGGGAGGGGACACAAGCCAGCCAGCTGAGCCAAATTAACCAAAGGATGTTCCATACCATGTGACATCAGCTCAGATATAAAAGCCAAGGGAGGGAAGAGGAATGTGGGGCATTCATTATTTTACAGTGTTCACCTTTCAGAGCAGCCCCTGTGTGTGCTGAAGCCCTGTATCCTGGGAAGTGGCTGAACATCATTTGCTAATGGGAAGTAGAGCAACTACTTTACTTAGGCATATTCAAATTTTTGCTTTAGTTAAATTCATTTATCTCAACCTACCCGTTGTTTTCCATCTTGCTTTCTCTCCCCTGTCCCACTGGGAAAGGGGAAAGATAGAGTGGCTTGGTAGGCACCTGATGTCCAGCCAAGGTCAACCCACTACGAATATATACATCCTCCAAAAATATCATTAGCAGTGCTGAGCTTCCATCCTGTAGGTCTGATTCCCAAAACTTATATATGCACAAAAGTAATCAGTAAAGCAATTTTTTTTTTTTTTTTTTGTTCTGTATGAGCAAGAAACTCGTGCTAAAGGAATAGGTTTCTGAGGAAATGCTAAGAGCACTTAATAAAAAAGTCTTCTACCTATCTACTTCTCTAACATCTGTTTATAGAGTGTGCTTTGTCTCACATGTTCTCCATCTGCTCCATTCCATCTATCTGTGCTTTTGCCATGCATACATCTGCTTGAGATGCAAGGTAAGTTGCCCATCTCTCACTGAGAAGTAGGCAGAGAGAATAAATATTTTCTGCCACATTAATAGTAAGAACTTGCACTTGTGATGTGCATTGCATTGTCTCTAGTGACTTCTGCACTTTGCCCACCCTCCTTGTGTTCCCTGAGCTCTGGATGGCCAGTTGACTTAGTTTTTGCCACTGCTGCTTTTTTTTTTTCCCCTGACCTTGAAAGACTTTCACAATGTTAAAAATACCAATGATGTGGGTCATTTCTTTTCTTCCATTCCACATTTTAAACTAGAACATCCTTAAACAATAATGCTTTTTCTCCAACCTCCATAGGCTATCTTTCTTGGAGGACTTCATAGCTGCACTGTCTCCATAAAGCCTGCCTGTTGCTGTGGCTGTGAATGAAGCAGCACCTTGTCTTGTGTGTGATACCAGAATAGAGCATAAAGGAGAAAGATACGACAGGGAATTTCTTTCCTATCAAAAACCAGATGGGTCTTCCACTGATAAAGACTTTGTTAACACCCATATTAACACTGTTCGGCACAGGTGGAGAGAGAATGGAGAAGCTGAGCAGCATCCAGGCAATGTGAAGCTGGAAGCAGAAAGGGGAAAAGGGATTTTATCAAGAAGAGGTGAAAGATGGGAGGAGAAAAAACACGTCAGCTTGTGGTGGCTCATCCGAGTGAAGTTAGCTGGAGGTTTCCCTGCTGTCAGTACAACCAAGGCACCAAAACAGTAGTTGAAGTGATTTAGGAGTCCTTAGAGGGCAGAAAGCATGGTATCAAATACTGAAGGCTTTTGCCATATTACGATTAATCTGATTTTTGTTTTCTCACTTTCAGTTTAAAGGACTATTAAATACATCTGGAATTGATAAATGCATGAATAGACTGCCATTTACAAATCTTCACCCAAAATGAAAGAATGTGGCTTCCTGTTAAATGGGAGATTATTACTGTCCCAACATAGGCAGCAACATTAGCAATGAGTCCTACAAAATTAAGGAGCTTTCTGAATGCTTTGACAAATAGAGTGCTAATGGCCTTGATGAAAAATTACTTTTAGCAAGATCTTCCAAATATTTCCTCAGATTTCAACTATATTTCAGTCCCACTATGTGCATCTGTTCTTCTCAAAGGAATTCTAGCAGGCATTGGGACATTTTTCAAAATCATTGGTCAATTACATTACCACCACAGCTGGTCACATATTAAATTCAAACAAAATGGTTCACACAGCCTACTGCTTCATGGATACTGGGGCTGGAAAAGTCATGCCAAGGGAATCACAACATGGCACCATCATTTTTTGCCTTCCCACTTTTCTAATCTGGGCCACCGTTGTGCTGGGGACCTCAGAAGCAGTGCCAAGATTCTATTACAGTTAGTGTTAATGTTCAGAGAGCCAGGAATTGTAAGGCTCCAGGGATACTGCGACTGCAGGAGTCATGCCAAGGGGATCACTGGAGGGCACCATCATTTCTACCTTCACACCTTTCTAATCTGGGTCACCCATGGTGATATGGACCTCAGCCTTAGCACCAAGGTTCCATTGTTGTTAGGATTAGGGTTGGAGTTCAGAAAGCCAGTTCAGCTCAGGAGACACGGGCTGGAAAAGTCATGCCAAAGGAATCATGGCAGGGTACCAACATTGCTGCCCTCAGCCTTCACACATCCCTAATCAGGAGCACCCATTATGACGGAGTGAGGGGAAGCCATATGAAGAGTAGCTGAGGTCACTTGGACTGTTCAGCCTGTAGAAGAGGAAACTGAGAGGAGACCTCATAGTCCTTTACAGCACCCTGGTGAGGGGAAGAAGAGGAGCAGGCCCTGATCTCTGTGGTGAACAGTGACAGGACTTAAGGGAATGGTATGAAGTTGTGTCAGGGCAGGTTTAGGCTGGATATTAGGAAAAGGTTCTTCATCGGAAGGGTGGTTGAGCACTGGAACAGGCTTCCCAGGGAAGTGGTCACAGCACCAAGCCTGACAAAGTTCAAGGAGTGTTTGAACAAGGCTCTTAGGAACATTGTGTGACTCTTGGGGTCCTGTGCAGGGTTAGGAGTTGGACTTCAGTGATCTTTGTGGACCATTTCCAATTCAGGATATTCTATTTTTCTATACTTTTTAATGTAAAAAGGGGTTCCTGATTGACTCAAACAAATACTTCAACAATTTTTTATTTTTGAATAGAAAAAGAGTTGTTTCTACTTTAAAAATTTTAAGGGCTAAATCCACATTGTTTGCATTTCACAGAAATAAAATATTTTTGTATTAACCCTTGCACGACAAAAACAGCTGTAAGCAGTTGATTTTCTGTAACTCTCAACACTTAGAAAAGGATTTACTGGCCACAAGGGCTGTTGACCTCTCACAGATGCAGAGTGAGAAGGCCTCTCCACTTTTTGTCCAAAACAGTCCATCATATCTCAAGTACACTGGGGGATGTACAGTAGAGATCTCCTTCAGTCCTTCTGCCTGGGGAAGGAGTTTGTCTCAACTACCAGCAGAGATGAAGGATCATTAGGGGTTTCCTGAAGGATCAAGGCTCAGGTGTTAGTACTGCTACTTACACACTGTGTGTAAATAATTTATAGTAACGAAAACTCGGTTCTGTTTCTAGAACACCTGGTTTCTATTAGCTTCTTTAGACTTGCGGTTATTCCTAAAGGTGTTGTTGACTTTTCCTGGGAAGGGAAGATGGGAAACAGTAGAGAAACTCCTTCAGAAAATACTGTGATTATGTTTTTGGCTCCCTAGTCAGGGAGCTGCATCCTTTCTGCATTCTGAGATGTGCCTAACTGAAGACTTGCCATGAATCCTTGAATCTCAACCGTATGAGTCACTAAGATGCATGCCACTAAGCCTGAGTTTGGGTTCATGGAACCTAAGTGGCCCTGAAGCTGTAGTCCATTGGTTTTAAGTACCCAGTTGCTCTCTGCTTTCACCAGAAGAGAGGGGTCAGAGCAAGAATAAATTTAATAGGCAACGGCCCAAGTATTCCTCTGGCCTTTTTGTGTTCCCTCTAGCTTGTTTACATTGACATTTAGAGAGGCAGATGAGCTCACATTTAATAAAAAGTTTTGAAATAATCTGCTTTGATTGGGTGACTAAACTACTGGATTTTATCCACATGATTTTCTTCTGCTGCCATGAATGTAAGAGGTCAGTACATTGATGCCCCTAACTAGCTGTGTGCTTCCCACCAATATTGTTCCAACTTTGACCTCCTGATAAGGGAGTGTTATAGTGAGCTGGGCTCAGTGGAAGGCATTGCCAGCAACTGCATTCCAGTTCAAAATCCATCACTGTTTGCCTTTTCTTTGCTTTAGTCAAGATGCTTTTTCTTTCTCTATGTGCATGTCTTCACTGATAAAATGCTTTTATTTTTCTTCCCCACTGTCTCACAGAAATATTGTAAGGGCTAATTGGAATTTTTATAAAGCATACTGACAGCCAGAAGTTATTTTAATTAATAAGACCATTACCAAGAATTATGCTCTGTTAATCCTAACACCTGATCCCATATGGTTGTCAAGGGTCTCTTACTCCACTTCTTGGCCCAGTTCACTAAAAAGTTTGGAGTTTTGGTTTATTTCACTCCTTTATTTTGCGATAAAATGGCAGTGGTAATTGATATTCCTGAGATGAAAAAGCAATCTCATGCACTGGATAATGTGTTAGAGATAGCTGTTTAAAGTTTATCTAAGGATCACAAGGTAATATTAAGTCTTTTTATACTAGTTCCTCTGCCTTTGGACATTGCATCAAAGCAGCAAGCTTTTCCTATTATTTTGATTTTTTCAATAGTGAAGGTCATTAAGAAGGTGGTTGTAGGGCTGAACAAGGCATTACAATAGGTCAAGTAATTAAAATACAAATATTACTCTACTGCCAGGTCCCTTCTGCAGAAGTGCCAGTATAGAGTTTAGTAACCTATTAAGAATGCACCACAGCAGCAGCAGCAAAGGAGAAACAAGAGTGCCGAGTGTGTGTACATTATGTACCCTCTCTCTTCTCAGTGCTGCTGCCAGTCACACTGGCGGGGTTCAATCACTTAGGTGTTCCTGCTGAAAATAACACTGGCACAAGACCCTGCCTAGAAACTTGCAGAAGTGAATTACACATGTTGGTGCCCCTGAGCAGCAGTGCTTGAGTACTTGCTAGCACTGGCTCCAAGGTCTTACCACAAATACAATCTCATTTGTGGGGGGGTTAAATGCCCTGGGGAAGCCCATAATGAATAAACCAACAGTATTAGGTAAGTCTCCTCTTCTTTTGGCCTGCCTTTGCAATGCTCTGAAGTCAGTCCTCCTCAGTTCTGTGAGAGTAGCTGGCATCCTTGTAGTCTCCACCTTGGGCTCCTCATACCTTGTTGTCTTGGCTTGGCACAGAGCCACACCTGAGCCTGTCAGTCTTCAGCCAGCACAGCTGAGGTGGCTGCAGCTCCAGTTCTGGAGAGAGAGGCCCTAACCAATCTTTCTCAGCTAGCCTGCTGTTTGGAAGAGGTCTCCCTTCTCTCATCCAGATTCCTGTGTCCACCTAGACCTCCATGCTGGCTGCCACACCTGCACTGCAGCACTGCAGCCTAATTCACTTGAGGTGGTTCTTAGGTCTTTTTCTTAGTGATGGAGTTATCCTTAGTGCTTCATCCTAGTGGAAAAAAATCACTGCTATGGAATTCAAGCACTTCCAATTAAGTGTGCATTTTCCCATTCCAAACAGACACCATTCCCCAGTATAATGTGAATCAGATAGTCTCAGTCAACTTGGGATCACAGTTAATCTTCAATTACACATTTGTAGTGATCTTCCCTGTTTAAAAGGTTTATGCTGCTGTTCTTGTACTTGAGTACTGCAACAGAACGACGTAATAGGTAACATTATGAAATACATCTAGTGACTGGTTAGTCTGTTCCCAAAGGCATTTCCATAATCTTCTGCTTCAAACACACATTCACATACCATTATTGTGACAATTAACAATGAGGCAAACTTGTAAAACTGGGGATTTCTGCCATCTTTCTGCTCTCCAGTTGAAATACGGTGAGTTATATTCCTATTAAAAAAATACTGAGAGTCTTCAAGAGAGAAAATATTCACAAGACACTTCAGAAGGGCAGAGGGCAGAAATACTGCAGGTCAGGTTGGTTCATTTCTCCTTCTTTTTCTGCTCTTACCCAAGAACCAAGGCAGTGGTATCAAAGACAATGTACAGAATGCAGCAACTTCTTACAGACCCACTGTTGGCCAGGGAGTGGAGATGGACAAGAGACACTGAGGGCTGACAAGACTGGGTATATAAAAGCCGGTGACCATAACAGCCAGGCCATTAGGGTGATAGAATTGAAGGGTCACTGAGGTTGGAAGGTGGAGATTGTTTTGTCCAAAATCCCTGCTCAAGCACAGTCAACTGGAGCCAGTGGCCTTGGATAGTGTCCAGTCAGGTTTTAAAACCACCTCTCTGGGCAACCACTTTCTGTGTCTGATGGTCTTCAGAGTAAAAAAAAAAAAAAAAGTGTTTCTTATGTTTAAGAAAAATTTTCATGAACCATTTACATGTGTAGGTGACCTCTGTCCCAATGCTGGGATCCGTCTCACAGCACAACTCAGACCAGCTGGAGCATACATGACAGAACTTCATGGAAGACTAATTGCTCAGCTTTATGAGCAGGTGCTGCAAAGGAAGTTCTGTCTGGAATCCCTGTAGCAATAGGGGAGTACAGATAAAGTTTCTAGTAGTAAAATTGCATTATGAGACTACAATTATCACCAAAGTAATGAATTTTTTAGGCCACATTTATCTGTGTCATGGGAAGGAAACCAATGGTTACTTCACTTTAAGTACTTTGGACCCCATCTGGGAGGCTTTTGAGGACTTTACTCCATGATAGGAGCTGTTATACCAAGCAGAGTAAGAAGTCCTCCTTCCTTCAGCATTCACCTGAATACAAGACATGAAACCACTCATCCCACTGCAACTCTGCTGTGCACACTGCAACAACTGACCTTACGCATGGTGACTGCTGTTCTTCTCCTCTGCTTGCTGGCAAAAATGCTACTATGTGGTAAGAACAATCACCTTTTTTTTTCCAATTCTCATTCTTTTTTCACATTTAAAATAAAAAAGTCATCCAGGTCACTGACAGCTCAGTGAGATCAGCCTGGCTGGGGACAGAGCTGTAAGAGAGGGAAGCAGAGACAGTCATATCAACATTAAACTGAAGGAAAAAAAAATCAGGCCAGAGTCTGCAAGAGAACCCAGAGAATCCCATAGCTTTAACATTATGGATCTCACAGCTTGGCTGCTACCTGATCATCTTGGAGCCCTTTGATACTATGTATGTTCAGTATCACTGTCCTCTCCTGATGTTTGTATATTGCCATCACTGTAATTCTCAAAAAGGTATTTGACAGCAAGAAAGGCCATTTCCCACTGAAAGGTTTTTTTGTTTTTTCTTACCAAGCTCTGCATTATCTGTATTAAAGCAAGATTACTTATGCTTACAGAGTTGAGAGTCTGAAAAAGTAAAGAAATGTGAAAGATAAACTTTTTACAGCAGTGTTAACATCAGTTTTATTTGCATCATCTATTTTACAGTATTCAGTAAATATGTACAGAATACATTTGCAGATTACAATATCAATGTCCACATTTTATGAGAAAAAACAGATAAATAGAAATATGTTCTGTGTAAGGAATGTGGTTGGATTTTGCTCCAAAAGGAAACATCACTTGTAATTTACTGATATTTGACACTATAACAATATAACCTTTAGTTACATGAGGTATATTGTTTTCAGCTCTCATCTCTTGGTTCACAGAAGATGTGAATGCCTTAGTGCAGGCATGGGTGAAAGGCAGAGCACCTGTCAGTCTCTGAATACATTGCTCTTGTCCTGCCCTTCTCCCCATATGTGTACCTTTTCATGCTTGTCTAAACCGCACTTCAGCCATGCGCTGTATTTGGACTTTAGAAAGAAGTGACATTATCAGGATTCATACGTATTTAAGAACAAGGACAAACATTTTCTTGCATACTATACTGGTTAGCACTGAGATCTTTCTTAGTCCAAGCATTTATACACGTGATTTAATGTGATTCCATTTGTAAAAAGCATGCCACCCTCTTGAGACCCTTGTATTTATCTGCTTTCAATTACATTTGAAGTATTCTGAAAGTCTCCTCTACTAATCCCATCCAAGTTGGAAGCCACATAGCTCATGCATGAGACTGTCAAACTTGAGTAGTTGCAGATGTCAGTGCACCAGTGGCAGGAATCCAGGAAGATAGATCAAGGCTTAGTCACTGAAAAATACACGCCAGCACATCTCAGATACATAGCATTGTAGCACCTCATGAGGAAAACGTGTCATGACAGGAAATCAATAACCTCTTGGAGGCGATCTGTTTCTGAAATATTCGTGATTAATTATGCCAGGGTGTGTTTGGCAACTTAGCCTGATCCAGCCTTAACCTAATGCTTTTTGCATGAAGCGCTATTGTTACTGGTCTCATAAGTCAAATCTGATGGTTCAAGTTGGGTTTTAAAGGGTCAGGCTATAGATTTTGTAATGTCTTTGTGCCCGACACTACTGTCTTTACTATGGTGTGTAGGCTTTTACTATCAATCAAAACAACAGTTGTTTTAAGATGAACAATAGCATTTACAACTAATTGCATTTGAAGCAAAATGACTCCCCTAAATAAAGTGCGTCATACAGTGGGTAAAACAAGTAGGCAATGTCAGTGTGCTTTCATGGCAGAAGGTGTTCATTCAGGATGTTCCCCAGGCTTGTTTGCTCATGTACCTTCTTTGCAGAGAAGCAGCTCTAGGAGATCCACAAGCAGGGCTGCATCTCTGTCCTTCCTCTGCCTTCCTGCACAAACTCGTTTTCGCCCTCAACAAGTTTTCAACCATACCTGCTACTCCATCTGCCTTTCAAGCAATGCAGGAGCCCAGCCCATGGCTCTTGGCTTCCCTATGCCCCCACCACATAGCCCCTCTTCCCTGCACCTCAACACATGCTAGTGCCTTAGTCACTCCTGGTCTTAGTAGTCTGGGGATACCACTAAACCCAGCCTTGGCCTTCTGCATCCTGAGCACAGAGTGCAAGACCAGCAGCTGCCTTGGGGCCTGGCCATGGCTGCTCACCGTCTGTTGGGCGACTCGGCTGGAGCCGCTGGTGTGCAGCTGCTGTCACACAGCCTGGCCCTGAGCTGTTGCACAGGCATGCACCTCTGCCTTGCAGTGGAGTACGTGCTGTTTAGAACACTCAGGGCTGTGCATGTCCAGTAAAACTGGACAGACAGACAGAGTATGGGGTGCAGCAGTAAGACTATTCTCACCTTAGTCTGCTACTGCTTTCTGTAATACAGCAAAAAAGCTTAAGAGGTTACGTCCTCTAGAACTATTTGTTAAAGGAGTTTACATTACTTATTTACAGTGTAAAGAAACAATGAAATAAAGATAATAACAATATCTGTGAGATAAACTGTTTGAACCACATTGCAGATAGTTGCAATCACCATGTGATAGACCAAAGTTTGACTTTGGCTACCTCACCTACACAACACCCAATAAATCCACTCCCTCAGTAACCGCTTCCAAGATTTTAGATTTCTGAATAGCATCAAAGAGTCACCACATAAAAAAGAAACTGAGAAATAATGGGGTTTTATTTTCCCAAATGTGGAATTTCTTTCCCCAAATTATACTCTCCCAAAGCACAGGACAAGCAATATTTGTTCCTGGACTAGTGACAGATTCAGAGTCCAATGTTTTCAGGTTGGAAAGAGGATACTTTGGCTATCATGAAGCCAAAAATATCCCTCTGTGAAAGCCTTATAACTAGTCCTGCGAGATTGCCAGATGTTAGAATTTAATATAGAATACTTTATGTACTGATAAAATTTTCAAGTTAGTTAAAGAGATGTAGAAAACATAATGATACAAATTGTTTTCCCTCTTTTGAGGCCTTCGAGTCACGGTATGGAAAGAGTTCATTTTTCAGGGAGAGGAATACTAGTTTCCATATGAGTAATCTCATTTAAATCATTGGTAAAATACATCTTCAAGCTCTCTTTAGTGATTTTTTTTGCCAGGAATACCTGAGGCTCAATGACTTTACAAGCACTTTTTCAGCATGACCTGCAAAAACAGTCAAATATTCATTCATACAAATTAAATCTTGGTAACGTGTAAAAGTGTGTATCTTGGTAACGTGTAAAAGTGTGTGTGTGTGTGTGTGTATGTGTGCGTGTGTGTGTGTGTGTATAAACATTGTTTTTAAGGATAATTTTAAGAGACAACAGTATATTTCTTTGCCTAGATAAACCTTTTTGCAAATAGTAGTTTGAGAAATTCTAGGGCAGGTGGTTCAACTGGCAAATAAACAGAGAAAAATATGTAGAAAAATTACTTTGCATAACACTGTGATTAATGAGTGCTCCTTACACAGGATATATCTGTGTATATTCCAAGTTGTTAGTAGCTTGGTTTTTCTAAGGATTTCATGGCAAAAATAAGGCCTTGAGGTTGAAAGTAAATTAGGGTCTGCAGGGTTTGCTCAGCTGTGGCTGAGTGCACAGAACCAGGACTTTGTTGATTGTCTTATATTTTAAAAGTCTGCTAAGGGTCAAGCAGTGCCTGCTGGCAGGAGTAGACTGGGGAGTTTGGGCATGGCACAGAATGAACAAGAAAGCCTGGCTAAGGGATCCCAGCAAAAGGAGAGAGTTGATTTATGTAACATTTCACTTGGCATGTGTTTAATGATATCTGCATGCATGACAAGCATTAAAAGTAGTTACATTGAATTAAACAAAGTTAAAGAAAATGAAACAAGCAATGCTGTTCCATTTGGCAACATGGCACTGGTTTTACACAGTTTTGCTATACTGTATGTTCTGTGTCTGGTCCCTACCCTCATCTTGTTTCAAATCCAAGTACCAAGATTTTGTGTGTCATGTTAAGGTATTAAGGATGGGAGCTGCGAGAAAGCAGCTTGGAGCAGCAGGAGCTGAGATGAAAGAGACAGACAGCTCAGAGAGAGGCAATTGAAGAAGCCTCCAAAAGCAGAGTGGAACCAGGACAGGAGGTCAATCAGGGTGACAGCTGATAGATGCTGAAAGGGCCAAGATGTCTCAGAGCTATAAACTTGAAGGATTAGATTGGCTTTCATACCAAATTTTTGTTATTTCTCTATACATGCTTGCTCATCTTAGGCTAACACCCAGGAACGGAACTGAGGAATGTGATGTGGTTCTTCATTCCTCTTTAGCTACCCTACATGACCTTGAGTGAGGCATGCCCTCTCCATCCTACCCTTCATCAAAATGAGGGTAGGATATCCTGCTCCTACAGATCAGGGCTGCTGTGAGGGTATGTTTAGTAACGCTTTTGAGGTGCTGAAGTGCTTTAGTGATTGGCACTGTGGAAATTCTATAGATAAACACCTATATATAACCTCCCTGACACTAGTACAGTCATAGGGTGAGATCAGGATTGGCACTGCTATTTCAATATATAGTATATACTGCATGTGTCTGAAGAGACAAGAACAAAGCTGTCAACATCAGGTATGTGTGGAGAAAGTGATACAATTCCTCTTTAGTCAGGAATGCCATGTCCTCTGTGTTTTTCTACATAAAAGAGGGGGTAACATTAAAGGGGAAGTATTAATTTTCTCTTCAAAGAACTCTACACTCTCATATTGATTGAAAATGGTTATCTTTGGCTCTTATGTGTTTTGTGGCATTACAAGGTATTGGTCTTTGTGTAGATCATATAATACTTCTTCCTCCCTCCAACCTACCATAACAATTAGTGAGCTGTCTGTGGCTGCCTTGGAGTGCATCCTGTGCATCAGCATGTCTCATTTAATAGTCATAATTTCTCATTTGTAAGAGGAAAAGTGCTACCAGCGCTTTCAGTCTCATAAGGGCTCAGACTCACTCAAGGATTCCAATTTATTATGCACCCAGCTCTGATATCCTGCTGCTCTCTTTATGGATTAGGCTGCCTTGGTAGAAGGTATCATCCTTCAGACGACACATAAATAAATACTCTCTTGCCAGCTGTTCCTTTCTCAGAAGTTTCTCAAGGAGTAAATCATAGTCATGCCCCTATTTTACTAGTTCCTGATCTGGTTTTCCATGAAACTCTGCTAGGAGCGTGCAGAAAAAATGAGCTTTATTGCTACTATTACTCTACAAATGGCAGTGACTACAGCTGTAGGGATTTTTAGGCCTATTAGTATTGGTTTCCAGGGTGAACACACTGGTAGTGGTTTTAAATGCAGAGGAATAGGTGTAGGTCAGTTTGCTGATGATTTCTGTAAAACCTTTATCTCAAGGTGCTACAGAAGCCCCTGAGAGGGAAGAAAGAGTGGCAGACAGACTGTTTCACTCATTCTGACATGGAGCAGCTGTTTAACAACATAATCTTGTTGTGAGTTCAGAAGAAAAAGGGGAAGAGTAACATCCTGTTGATGGAAACTATATTTTATAGGCAAAATTTAAAAGGCAGAAAGCAGAGGCAGCCAGAAAACACAGCAGTTTGCACAGAAGGGTGCAGAGAAGGGGGGCACTGCCAAATTTATACCAGCATAAGTCTCAGGCACAAGTGGTAGTGTGCTGCAGGGTAGTTTCCCTAGCAAATGTTGAAGCAGCTGCCCTTGCAAGGGCAGAGGCTTTGAAGCGGACACAGCTTTGGGTGGCAGATGTAGCCCTACAGGTCCCAGGCTGCACAAGTTCTGTGGGTGAAAACCTGTCTGCAGCTTCCCTGTTGTAGGGCACACTAGCACTCCAGGAGGTTCCCAGTCCATCAGTTAATATGTTGGTGGACATCAAAACTGCAAGGCCTCCTTTCTTGTCACTGGGCTTTCACTGACTCTTCAGAACATGGGCTGAATCTCATGATGTAGGCCTCAGTGGTTCACAGTATTTCCACTGAACTAAAATGTCCTATACCCCTGTAGTTTTTAGTCTGATCAAATTGAGTAACAGGTCACAGTCTGTTGACTGAAGTGAATTATAATCACAATTTTTTGTGATACTCAAACAGTTTAACCATTCCCACAGAACTGCTGCAAGCTACCTGGGCATCTGAGATGCCTCTGTAGACTGAACTGCTTGTCATAAAGGTAGTTCTGGCAGTCGGTGCAGATCGGGAGGATGACTTGGGAAGACATCTGATGTTCTGATGATATAATACATAAAGCAGTCAATTTAGCACCTTTTGAAAAGTTTTAAGATTCCATTTAAAACACAGTTAAAGGAGGGAGAAAAGGCCAAGTAAGGTACTGTTGAAACCCGTGTTAAAAAAAGCAGCACTTACTGGTTGGAAGATAAAATATATAATCAGACTTTCAAGAATGAGCTCTTAATTGCCTAAAGACTGTTGCAGAACTCATTGTTAATGTACCTAATTTGCATAAAATCTTTTTTTCCAACTAACTGTAGCAGAAAACACCTAAAACGGGGAAGCACAGTCCTCCATCAAAGCTCAGCTTCCCAAGCCAGCACTGGAGTTGTAGTGCATATTTGTAATGTGGTTTTCTGGTCTCAAATATCATTAGGCACATATATTTCAGTAATATCTTTTAAAGAGTTATTAATGAGCAGAGTTTCTCTCAGGAAGCTGTGGCAGTGGCTCTAGGAATTAATCCACTTGCAAGAGCCCAGGATGGCTTTATAGTGTGTGCTAATTCAGCTTCACTCAGAGGTTGCTTCTTTGGAGTCAGTCTCCAGAGTGTCTTGTGGATCAGATTCTCCGTATGATAACCTTCCCACACATTTCATCCAGGCTCTGTGCATTGTGCTGTTTTCTCTGTTTTCTAGCAGTTGGTGATTTGGCAAGCCATATTTCTTCACCACTTCTAGGTGATGGGTCCTTGGAAAGCGATGCCATGTAGTAGACACAGAGTGAGAGGAAGTTGCAGCTTTCTACTCTGCTGAAACCAGCACTTCCTAGCAAAAAGATTTATAGAACCAGCAGGGGCAGGCAGTGAGAGATCTGAGCAGGGCAATGCTGTGGCTGGGTAATGGAGGCTTATGGTCAACTCCTCAGCTCACAGAGTGGTCTTGGCAGATGAATCCTTCAGAGGGAGATAAAAAACAGGTCTGAGGGCTGCTGTCTTAGCATTCCAGAGAAAAAAAAGGATTTGTGGCTGCGAGGACACCTTGCAGATAGCACCACAGTCACAGCTAGAGAAGCAGACAGGGTGCATTTTCTTGTAGTAGATGCAATTATTGAGCCCTGAAAAAGCTCAATCTAAGAGCTCCTGCTAATGATAACAGGGTTTGGTATCTCCCCCACTGCTGCCTGGGCTGAGCTGGGGGCTGGGGACTACCCAAGCCTTCAGTCACCACAGGGAACATATGCAGAAAGGGTTGCCTTTCTGGGACAGTGGGAGTGATGCTCCCTGGTGTGGCCACAGCAGTGCTCAGCACAAGTCTCTCGTGTCAGCACAGTGATACAGGCAAAACTACCTCACAGGGCAGCTGATCTCAGTAGGAGGAGAATAGGATGTCCAGGTGAAAATAGAGTTTTGCTTGTAACTACTTAGTCCACATTAAAAGTGCATTATCAATATAGCAATAATTAGTAGTGCTAGCATAGTTTACTACTATTACAATATTATACCAGTCATTATACTCTAATTATGTATTTGTTCTTTTCTTAAAAACTTTTAATGGTGCAAAATGGCGACTACTGGAAAGCTGCTAGAGCAGCTCATCCTTACTGTTTAAACCTCCTTGTTATTTGAACTTCCTCATTCTTCAGTCTTCTCTGAAGTAAGCAAGCCCCAGGAGATACATTGGCAAACAAGGTGAGAAATGTGGTTTTGTCGCCCCTTGTGCCAGTAAGTAGAAGGGATCATTCCCAGAGGTACCAGTCGGGTGTGTTTGATCAGCACAGTGTGATCTTTAGGCAGGTCGGGGAAATATCAATGCTATTTTCTCTCTAAGCCTCAGATTCCCACTGGCCTGTTTATTCAGAAATCAGGTGGCAAAAACATTAGCGGATATGAAATCTTAGGCCCCCTGCAGAATACCCAGCCCTGATGGATCCCACTGCAAGCACATTCGACCCCTGATCATCTTCACTGTGCTTCAGTCTAGAGTTTTAATTGGCACTGTTGGATAGAAGGTATCCCAGACTACAGAATTTCATGTTTTTTAAATCAAGGTTTTTGGAGGAGCTGAAATGTAGAGAAAGGAAATTTTATCTTGGTTGTGGTTTGGTAAAGGATCTGAAGCAACTTTTTAGAGTGGCACTTTCACAAAAGCATTTTAAACCAAAGTTCATACTCCAAATTTGTAAAACTGCAGTGTTTGCATGTAGCATTGACATTCACTCTAACAGACTGAGATGAAAGACATTTCTGATTTCCTCCTTACACTTCTAATTCCACTGTACTTTTAACAGGATTTTGTACACAAACTCTTTGGTTACAGTTCATTGTCTGCTTTCCCCCCCCACCCCTTACCTTTAGAAAAGAGCAGAAGTGAGAATTTAGGAAAATAATAACCTATTTTATTATATAATCACAAGATTTGGGAGGAGAGAAAGGCGAAGAGTATTCTAGATTAAGGCTTGATTGCTGAAATTATTTTAACTACTTTTTAATTGGCAAGCTGTTGAGTTGTTATCATCAATGAGGAGCTCATCTACAAGCAGTATCAAAAGCAGTAAACATTTACATAGAGAAACAGAGCTCACAAGCTCTGTAACAATCATCCATAGATTGTAGAGTTAAAACTAAATTACTGGATTACAAGAATACATTGTACAAGGAGTATCAAGGGTGGAGTTTGGAATTAATAGCTGTTGTTTCCTTATGTTTTTTTCTCTGAATAAGTTATGGGGGCAGGGCAGGAGACATTTGCACAGCCTCCAGCTGCTCTGCTTTGGGAGCTCTGCAGAGCGAAGCACTGATTTCTCTCTTCCTGGAGACCTTTTCCATACAGACACAAGATGTGCAGGTGAATCTCCAGGGTTTGCTTTGCTGTTATTCCCTGATCACAGATTCTGAAGGTCCTCTGCAGTGCATAGACCTCTCATCTAATGGTGGGCAGCTTTATAGCAGACCACATGTAAAACATCTCTGCATTCCCTTGATGCTGATTTATACCATTTAAAGGGATGAGGGTGGAACAAGTTGTTAAAAGATGAAGAAACTGAAAGCTCCCCTAACTGCTGTATTATCCACCTGACATTCTCCAAATGCTAGTCATTAATTACTAATGCTTTGAAAATCAGAGCAGATATCCAATTCAGTTATTTTACATCTCTCAGCAAGAGCATTTCCATTATCTTACCATTTCCCATTCAAATCATTCTTCTTTGCACTTTTCAAAGGCTTAGACCCCACTGTGTTTCTTCTCAGTTGAACTTGTAATCCACACAAAGATATTTCTACTCCATGCATCTCCTACCTGCATGCAGGTGAAAGTCAGTGTGGGTTTACATTGTAATTATTGCAAACTTAAACATCTGACCCTCCATCATCCCCCAGAACTACATGATGGCAGAATGTGGCCAGTGTATGCCATAAATTTCTTTTCCAGTTGGTGATCAAGTACTTGGGAAAGGACTGAACCTGAATTAGGACTTAGGCTGCCCTTGCAATCCTTACACCTCCAGGCCTTCCTATGGAGTGGGCAGAAAAGTTCACAGTCAAGCCTTACCAAGCCCTAGAGCTAAGCTCTCAACTGAAGTAATTCCCTTTAGATGCCAGCAAAAGCTTGACTCCATGGAGGCAAGGCAGGTTATGTTTCTGGAGTCAGCACTAATGCTGGTGAGCTGTATATTCAGAAATTATGGGGTTTATTTCCTGGCACATTCGTTCTTTGCTTATGTATATTTTCATGCCTGCCAGCACTCTGAAATGTAGACGTTCAGTGTTGGGGGCAGGCTGGATGCAGTTTTTCATACTGCGGACATTAATTGGGTGAACAGTCCTTCTCAGAAGGGGCAGTGTAGGAAATGTGTATGGGAAAATAACAAAATAAGGAGCTTCACAGCTAAATAAAGACAAGTGGCTGAAAATGGTTTTTACAGCTTTGGTTTCATATGACTCATCTGGGAATCTAAAACTATTTTGCACAACTAACAAATTAAGATTCACAACACCTTTCTGAACATAATTGCTTCTGTCTTGCAGATGGAGGAACAGAGGTACTGATGCTATAATTTGAAAATATGTCCCCTTTTTTAAAGTCCCCAGATTGAGATACATTTAAACCTAATTCTCAGAAGCATTAAATATCTCCATTTATATTCATTCATTTGGCATTGTTTGTACTTAGTCTCTGAAAACTAGATGCATTGCCTTCCAACTAGAATGGTTGAAATAACTGAAGTGACATGGCAAAGATCACAGAGCAACTGCAGGGCCAGACTGGGGCTGGGTCCTGTGTCTCTTCATGACACATTTCCTTTTTACTCATTAAGTATCTGCCTTGGATTCCTGAACAAAACAAAAAGTACATTCTGGTTACTCAGTTTTCCTCTGCTCTCTCGAACAATTGGACATTATAAACATGATACTGGTTGGGCTATTGAGCAATTTTATAGTTATTTTACCTTGTCTTTCTAACCATCAAGAATTGTCTGGGTGTCTGCAATTCAGTTTCTTATTGTAGAATTGAAATGAAAATATAGAGAACCATTTGTATCACCTGGTTTTCCCCATTGTTTTGGTTTTTTTCCAGCACACAACAGTTTTGCCCTTTGTATTAATCGAGATGAGAACAACGCATCATCAGTATCCCAGCAGGAGCTGTGGACTGGCTGCAGTGTGCACCTTCGCTGTTGGCTATATTTTATGGTAAGGGCTGTACATGCTGTGTTTTCACATTGTATTGGGGGTTTTGTACTGCTAAATTTGGGCACATATTTCATTATGGATATAATCACTAACAGATTCACGCTGCATGCCTCGTTTGGTCCAAGACCTGGGCTTTGTCTGGTTTCCCCAGATGCTTGTATTTTTAGAAAGTATATGCCAAACCTCACACAACAGGAATTTGTTGAACAATCCCATGTAAGCAGTGGTCTTTCCAAGGGTACATTTTTCAACCTTTTTTCAAGCTAAATGTTTTCCTTGGACCTTAGTTTTATTGCTTGGGGTTTTTGTTCTATCAAATAAAATTGAGAATAGGCAAATGATTTCCTGCATCAGTATTTAAGCAACAACAGAAAAGATAGAACACTGTCTTTTTTCTTTACTAGTTCATAAATTCTTTCTGTAAAATTGATTACAGAATAAGTCAGTAATCCAAACACTCCAAAGTTTGTTTTAAGAAATGCAAATGCTGGTGAGAAATTAAACTAAAACAGAAATAATCTTTCTTATACAACATTAAATTAAATTAAATCTTTGGGCAGGTTCTAATCAAGCACCTGACTTGCATGACAGAGTTAATAAACTTTGGTCACCTTAGTATTTTTTTTTCACTAAAGCTTTGTTTTATTTCTATTTCTCCTTTGATGCCATCTGTCCTTTCTCCTTTCTGCATTTCGTGACACCCATTTCATATTCTTCCTTTTCAATTCACAGCATCCTTCTCTCAGCTAAGCAGGTATTTTCCAAAATTTCCACCAGCCAGGAGAGACAAAACAAATGTGATAGTAACATGGTCTCAAGGCAGTCCTCTCACACTTCTCAACTATGCAATTTGTGCCTTTGGTCCAGTGGAAGAGAGGTTGTTGTTCATACATTACTATCCACACACACTCAGTGATCATACAATGCAGCTGAAGTGGGATGCTGTGTCCCAGGACAACAGCCACATTCTGCCATTTGCTTTTATAAACATACATACCCTTCTTTAAAAAGAATAATATTTGTAATTGTAAGATAAGGACAGCCTCATGCAAAAAGGCACATGATTATTCCTTCAGGGAAAAGTAATTATGTTTTTAACCCATTTATAGTAATGCTCAACTGTGATACTTCTCGATCTTCCTCTAATGGTGCCTGGAGACAGATTGACAGAGTTACCTATGGCTTGACCTCCTCTGGCAACTCCTGTTTCCTCAAAATCATCTGAGTAGACATATGCAATGGTATTTAAAATTGAAAAAATCCAGTTTTCCAAGTGAAATAAAACCAGATGTGTCTTAAAATATTTTAAGAATCTTTAATTTAAGTATCAATGTGATGCTCAGCTAGCTTGATCCTGCCTACTACAGTGCATCTGCATCCTGCAGCTGCAAGGTTAAAGAAAATTGTAGGACAAGTAATGCAGGAGAAGAAGATTCAGCATTAAGTAATTACTGCATTAATAATTACGCAGGCACAGATTATGGTCATCTCCCTTTGCTTTTGCTGTTTATTGGTTTTACCTACACATATATTATTTCCAAAACAGATAGGGCTACTCTCAAGGGATTCACCTTCTTCCAAGTTGTAATTTCTCTTTAAATGAGATGAGACAATCTTAAAAGTTTATCCTGCTAAATTATGCACATACAACCCATTTCTCCTTCTGCTGTTATGGAAGGAGGCCTTGCAGGTTAGTGGAGGCAGACAAAAGCTGCACTGTGCCATCACTTGCAAGTTCTGCTTGTCTTCAGCCTGCAGGTGCTATTGAAGACTCTATCAAAGATGTGCTTGAGGCTGCAAGCCAAATCTTGATCCCATTACATCAGCATGATCTATCTTATTCACAGGTTGGAAAAATCTACCAGAAAGCATGAAAAGTGAGCAGTTCGTCATCCCTCTTATTCAGGGTGTGCCTTCTTTTCAGAGCTGAAATCCACTGTCTTCCTGCTGCCAAGTGAGCACATTGCAGTAGAGACCTTAATCACTCAGAAAGCTTGGAATTGCTAAACTGGGATTTGTTGTCTTTGGTGGCAGAACCCTCTAGGTTAGCATAGGGTATTAAAATGAGACTATAGCTGCAAATTACCTAGTTCCATACAGCCTGGTGGCACTTCCTTTGTACCTAGGGTTGACCATGGGTCCCAGTCTGGGGCTTAGTTTGTGGTTTATCTATTTTTAACTAGAATTTAGGGATCTGCCACTTGAGAATTTGTCCTTTTGCCTATTCCATTTTTCCCTCAGCGGAAGTGTTTTCACTGCAACTCTCAGAATAAAGTGAAGACAGTTGCTAATCAGATGTTCTCTATGTTTTGTTCTTGAATTTTGAATTCTCTTCCCATCTCAGCTGAAACTTTCTTACCATCCTACATGTTTTATGTATTGTTTTGCACCTTTTACTGGAAAGGAACATACAGGAGGATGTTGTTTAGGTTTGATTCTGTGAATGCTTTTTTCAGCTCCAAGTAGAGGAAAGCTTGTTTTATTTTGTATGTTACTGAATCTGTCATGTATGAAAGAGGTGGTAGAATAGCAAATGCTTTTTAAAGTATAATCGGTAAATAAGAAAACTGGCAAACAATTCTGAATGCCATCACTGAAACTGGAAGAACATAGCTAAATAACTTGATATCTCCTGAGCATGATTCAGAGACTTGTTTTCTGAGAAACATCCTTTCTTGAAGAGTAAAAGCTTTTTCTGTTTTTCTTTCTGTTTTGGGAGGTTTTTTGGTTTTGTTTTGTTTTGTTTTGTTGCATTGTCTCCCTTCAGTCAAAGAGTTTTTGAGTAGGCACACTTAGCTCATGCGCTCTCTGTGAGAGGGAGCTCAAAAGGAACTGTGCTCCAGCAGAGCATTCACAAATTTGCATTGCTTGTTGCAGACCATACATGGACTTTCAGGATCGAGGCCATGGGATAAGATGGGAAAAGCCTATTGGCTTTATTTAGCATGGCTTGAAAAGGTCACAGTTTGTATTGAATTGTTAAATCTAGACAGTGCTAAGAAAATCAGAACGTTTGCCAGTACTACCAGAAAATTCTGCCAATGAGTTTATGGAGTTGGTTGTCAAGGAACAGAAAAGAGCCAGAAATGTGTTGCTCCTTGCAACAAAAATGACCTCATGGTAACTAATATCAGATCCTAAAATGTCCCTAAAATAAACTGAGACAAATACGTTTATTTTAAATGGTTTTCTTTTCCCCTCTACTTTTGAGCACATCAGGATGCCAAAGAATAGACCCCAAGAATCTGACTCCACTGCTGTAGTCGTACTGGGCTGCATGTTTGGGAGCAAAACACTTGATCTGCTCTCTTATTGCTATCTCAAATCCACTAGGAGCTGCTTCCATGTGTGCCAAGCTTGGACTTGATTCATTCTTTCATTCTTTTATAAATCTATTTAAAGAGCTTTTAAACTTTCATTCGAAAATAAAGTTTCTCTTGAAGTGACTTTAGGAGAGTTCCGTAGATTTGCTGAGGGAGAGCGTTTGGATGGGGTAATTTGCTGAATTCTTCTTGAACAAATTTATGAAAGGAATGTACACTGAGGATTTGGAATGAATCTGAGATTGAGTCTATCAGGCTTGCTGTAGGATTTCCACTAGCGATTCTCCATAGAAGGAGAAGATCAGAAAGAGCAGATGTTCGCACAGACTGCTAGGACAAACCTTGACATTCAGAAGAGAGGGGTGGTGGGTTAGAGTGTGCAGCTTGGTGAGAGTTGACAGTCACATTGATAAAGAAGGGCAGGATTGAAAAACCAGAAGGATTTTTGAGGTCGGTGGTGCCAATGGAGCCAGAAAGACACAACATGGCTTTGCTAGGTTGTGCTGAGGGTTTGTATGTTGCAAGGGCATCATGCATGCTTTTGGAAGTGAGCACTGAGGATAAAAGTTCAATAAAGATCAGTGGAGTCGGTGGTTAAGGAGAAAAAAAAAAACAAACAAAAATGTAAAATGTCCTGTGGGCAAGTAAAAGGAATGAACTAAAATCATTGGTTAAAAGAGAAGGAAACGTGCAGCTCATAGGTCAGCAGCTTCAAAGCTGAAATCATCCAAGTAAGTGAGGAATGCTGGGAGAGGGAGAGAGAAATTTGAAATCAGAGTGTAAGGTTGATGTAGAATTGGATGATATATGAGACAATGCAGAGGAGGAGAAAAGAGTTGGAGCTGGAGCTGCCCAGAACAGGAAAGAGTAGGAAGAAACAGAAGCGGCAGAAATGGGCCAGGGGAAGATTAGAGTCCCCTGTACCTGACCCAGAAGGAGGGTGGGAGGGCAGATGTGCTTTCAGCAAGGGAAGGCTGTATGAATCCCCAGCCTGTTAGGTCTGACATAGCCATTATGGACTTACTTTCTGGCTTGCCTCCACCTCCACATCCTCAAATGTTTCAGTCAAAGCAACAGCACAATCACAGATGACATGCATGGGTAATATGTTCTCACTTCCTTGTGCAGCTCCTTAAAATACAGCTCAAGAAGGCATAGCAACCATTACTATATTTAAAATGAAAAATTATTTATCAAAATAGATGACTGCCAGAGATGACAGCTCTTTGCGGTGAATCTGCTAAGTTTCTGTCATTGTGGCTACCTGTACATAAACACAAATTTCTGCTAAGCTTTTTTCATCCCAGAGGATGCCAGCATCATGTCACGCTGCATATGTTTTGGATGTGACATTATTTGCAGCTGCAGTTTCTCAGGACTTCTCTACTTCTGACTGCATAAGCCATTCCATACCAGTAGCACATTTCTGTGACCCATGTACTGTTCTCCACTCAGATGAAAGGAGAAAAATCCAGCATTAAGAAAATGGAACAAGAGGGGATGATCGCTGTTATTTCCTAAATGATGACTGTTTATTGAACTTACTTTTTAGTCTTTAAAATTTCTAAACTATGTACATTCCTGATGTAAGTGTATTAGGTCTGTCTGGCTGTTAATACAAGAAGCCCAGCATCCTAGTATAGCTGAGGCCTTAAGAATTCTTATTAGATGGAGAACAAACTCTCCTGTGTTTTTGGGGGGAGTTATGATGATGTGGCTCACATCAATCAATATTAGAAACCAAAAGTAGAAAAAATAGTGTGGGCCCTTGTGCTCCTGTCCCTGAAAGCACAAGATTGGTCCTACACTATAACCACAAATGATTTGTTTGTTTGTTTGTTTTGAATGTCTCAGCTGCTATAAGCCCATCACCTCATTTGGAAGACATTCCACATTTTAATAGCTCTGGGTATAGTTATCACTCTGTGGAAAAGGAAGGGAGCAATGCTGGAAAAGATCATGAAATAAAGGCGTAGAAAATGCCCGTGTTCTGTTGTTTGCTAAAGAGTAGCCACTGGCAACTGGTCTACAATTTGTCTGGAACCAAGGATTCAGCCTTCCTTTGTGCTAGTCACTGGAAATATGAGGAGCACTGAAGATCTGGGAGAGGATTTACTGCTGCAAGAAGTAACCAGAAAGGAACTGCCATTTGCAGATGAGAGTTGTCATGTACCCAGGCTCCAGGTATAGCTGATGTCAAATGCTTTGGGAGAGCTTAGCAGACCATTGTGAACCACCCTTCAAGGGGAGTTTTCTTCCAAAACGTATGTCAAAATGTAGATCCCTTGGTCTTGATGGTTTATATACCTTGTACTCTTAAAACTTTAGCATAATTGTGCGTATTCTTATTGCTTGTAGAATCTCCTGAGTTGCATGATAGGGCCTGGAGAAAAGCAGTGGACTATGTAGGCTTCCAGATTTCTATACTTCAAAACTTTTTTGAATATCTATATTTCAGTGATGTATCACGGAAAGGTAGGGTAGAGCATTCCAGAGATTAATTAGGTATCACTCAGAAAAAAAAAAAATTCTATTATCAGATTTGAATATCTTGTCTCTGAATTGTGTTGATGTGATTCTTCTGTCATGAAGAAGAGAATTGGTAGCTCTTTACCCCTTTTATATCATGCATTATTATTCTGTCTCCTTTCATTCTTTCATCTGCTGCTCTTGAGAAGTTACATAGCCCCTCAAATAACATCCCCTTTTTTCCAGAACTCATAGTACTAGTTGTTGATGACTACAGATTATGATGAAGGACTCAAGCTGGGCAGGAAACAGGAGGAGACTCTCCATGAGAGTCCAGAGCACAAAGTGCTGCTGAGCTGTAACAGCTGAGAGCAGCCACCATGAAGGAGCAACCTTCTGCAACATCTCCCATTACAAAATTCATGAGGTGTCATGGTTATTATCTGTCATTATACCCACTTGTTGAGCTCGATTCTACCAGGACTAAGGTCTTTCACATGCTGTTTTTACAGCTATGTAATTTAAACTGACAGAGTACACAAAAACCACAGGGTTCCAACAAATTTTTGTGCTTAGTTTTCCTCATTAACAAAAGATCTATATCCAAAGAATAAATGAAGGTTTATGTTCCCTGCATAGTTTCCATTTTCTCTTGATTACTTTGGTAGGAGAGATATACAGCATCTACTGTATAGTAGAAGTGAAAACCAGCTACAAAGTCACATTTTTTGACAGACTTGTGAAAAACAAGCAACACTGTGCATTTTCAAATAGCTTTTTTTGATTTCTACACCAACTGGTTGAAAATTTCTAAAAACAACCACTTTTTTTTAACAGACATTTTAATTTGAATACAATGTGTGAATATTTCCATTCCTTCTCTTTTTCCTGTTTCTAACAAATGGCTAGATGAACTCCATGACCTGAAACACATTCATCTTTGAAAATATACAGTCACGTCTACATACAGCTGCTACTGTTCCAAATCACAGGGAGGTTCAGGTTAATTTTATCTTCTCAGAAGTGGCCAGTCCAGTTTTAGTTTAAACTTTTTTTTCTCCTCAGTTTCTTTCTATCTAAATGACACTTTTTTTACAGTTGCTCAATAACGAAGTCTTCAATTTGATCTAGATTTGCACTCTTAAGGAAATTTTAATGCATGCTTCCCTATGCTTAACTAATAATGACGTTGGATAGGAGCAATGGCTACTGGAATTGCAACACTGAGGGCATTCATTAACACTGGCAATCAGCATTCTCTCTGTGGAAGCTTTATGTGAATAGGTGATCAGTCCCTTCTAGTGCAGCCTCAAGACCACCTGTATTCCAGCAGGAGCAAACCCACTAAGAAAGGCCACCAGATGAGGTTTCCATGGCAGCAGTCATCCCTTTGCTGCTCCTGTTGGTAGTACAGACAGTGCCAGAGCAGTCAGTGTGTCACTGCTCAGTGGAGAGAAGGCTAATATTACTCCACCCCAGCATAGCCAGCAGCGTGGAGCAGCTCATTTTTAGAAGGATCAGGTGGGGTTTCTCCCTGTTGTCTCCAGAGCAGTGCTTGGTCCTTTCTGTGCTCAAAGCAGTTCTGACAGTGTGGCCATCCCAGGGACAGGCAAACAACAGCTACACTGAAGGCACCAGCAGCATCAGCACACAGGGACTGGGCCCCTGTGCTGGGCTGCAGGGAGCAGAGTGCCTGAGCTGTCCACAAAGCCTGAGCTAACCAGAGATAGATATGCAGGAGCTCATCAGTGACTCATTGGCTGTATTTAGAAAATGCTTCCTCTTTCTAGCATAAATATGTTCCAGTAAAAGCCACTTCTACTTGGTTCATGAAGTTGGCTACATAGATGCCGTTTAGAAGGTCCCTTGAAAAGTCCCTCTGTAGAGGTACTCTGTAATCCTGGGAAGTTTCATCACACCAGAGAAAATAAGTGAAAAAGAGATTGGGTCTTTTTCCTTGGAGCTTGTTTTTCACAGAACAATCATTAAGGAAAAAATTAAAACTGAAAAAAGCAAATGAAACTGAAAATGGTTAGTTGATAATAGACAGTCCCTGCTAAGCCAACCTGGTAGTAGGAGACATCCCATTACCTTCTACTCAACTGTCTCATCTTTTTCTTTCATTAAGAGGATCATAGTGTCCCCTGTTACCATGGGTTACACAGGAACCCTTCTTTTTTTCTAGATAATTTTATCTTGTCAGGTTAATTCTATCACAGAAGAATACTGGGGAAAATAACTGTAAAGTACAGAGATAATTTCCCATATGCAAACTGATTTGGAGAAAGGGGGTTTAATTACATTTAGATCATGCAAATTAATTTACTGACACATGTAGTTTCCCAAGTGAAGTGTCCAACTGTTAAGGGCTTGGCTATAATAAAAGCTTTTCCAAGGAGGAGGAAAGCTATGACAACCATGTACATTTCCAGGGTGATCGTTAAACAAGGATTTTGTACTTCCTGTGTGACAGAATTTTATGGTAACAGTTTTGTGTGGATTTCTCTGTCTCTGCCCTTTAGGAGCCTTTGACTGTTGATCTAGTGATTAAAAATCTTCCTTAAACAAATAGAAACATCAGCAAGTCAAGCAAATCATGTGGGCATGGAAATCCCCATCTGTAACAGTCTGTGCAGCTGCTGTAGCTGTGCTTCACTGTGAGCTTTTCTCTCAAATTTCCAGGTCAGAAAGGAAAAGATTTACATTCTTGAAGAGAGCCCAGCAAAGCCCCAGCCTGCCTTCACTGAGCACTTTACCCAGTTAGCCTCTGAGATGTTTGCTCAGTTGTTTGCCAGTGTTTGCTTTTCTTAACTTCCACCTACTGGAATGTATGGACTCTCTGCTCCCTCTGACTTCACCACTCACTGCATCAGGTCTCAACACAAAAGCGATCCCATCAGAGGATACCAGTGTCCACTGCAGCCACACACAGCAAAACCACACACCTGGAGTGCTTCTTCAGGCTGCACTGCAGTAAAGCTGATAGTCTGTCTCTTGAGTTAGTGTACCAAAAATGTCCTCTGTAGCTGAATGCTAAAAATCTCTGTGTCACCAGAAAACCACCATCAGTCCTTTTCCTTTACTGTATATTGGCTGTGGGGCCAGGCATTACTTTTGAGGTGTGTTTTTGTTTGGTCTTTTTAAATAAGTATTTATCTTACCTAGAGGAAAATTACTAAATTCCAAATTATCTCAGGTAGCTGAAAGAAAAGGGGGACCAATCTAAAACACAGTTGCTGAAGAAATTATTCTCTCAAAGAGAATCTAAACCATATGCTTCTGGCAAACCCAAGAACTGATTACCATGTGCAGTGAGGAAAAGTGAAAGAAAAAGGCAAATGTGTATGAAGTGAAAGTAGGATACTGCAGAAAGCAGAGAGAGATGATAGGAGAGCCTGTAGAACCCTGAATACTCTTAGGATAAAGAACGTGCTTGGAACAGAGGCTGCTGCAGTTTCCAGCTTTGGCACAAAACAGGGGTTCCCTCAGAAATATAAGTGAGCAAGGAAATACCTGCCTACATCAGAAATGAAAACTGGCCAACTGCTCATAATAAATTGAAAGCAAAGCAGTAAGAATGTGAGAAATCAGTCATAGTTTCATCATTTGTGATGCCTGTTTGGGATGGATGTCATCCACATGCTCCAGTTCAGCTGCAACTTGCAGGCCTTCAAAATAATTGCTTTTTGGGTTACAGTAGCTAAGCCTGCAGGCCAAGTTAGTTTTGTAAAACAAGGCTGTAACAGTCAGTGCTTGATATTTTTGTTTTGTTTCAGGGTGTGCTGGATTCACCACGTTACAGGAGTGTGGGTGTACCCACTTCTTGAGCACCTCAGCCCAGGTGTCAAAATAATCTTTTTTGCAGCTGTTACGGTAATAATTAATGTATTCTACTTGGTGGGAGAAGTCCTGAACAACTACATCTGGGATACGCAAAAATGTGAGTATTGTTTTAGGAATTAGAATTTAGTATTATCTCGTGAAATACGCCATCAGGTCTTGAGAGTATGTTTCTCTGAAAGTGTAGAATGTTTTAAGCTGTCTAAAACAAAGGAAAATGACAGAAGTTCCACTGAAACATCTTGCTTGCCTGCCCTTAAAAACAGACGGAAGAACAGAATGGCTGCTGGAGAGCCTGAGGAGCTATGAATATGTATTCTCTTTTATAACTTAGAGTACTAATTTAAGAGCTCTTGGCAATTACCTGAGATGTTTACAACCCACTTATTAGCTGATGAACCCATTAAATGCAGCTAGAATAAAGTATCATTCTGTTCAAATGCCATTAATGGTAAGCTTAGACTGAGAAATGAAAATATACTCTCAGTATTTTCAGGTATGAGGTGCCTTCTCACGTATAAATTTACTCAGGGAAAATTAACATGTTCTTGTCAGTAAAATAACAGGAATTAAAGATCACTTTAAACTTAATTGTGCAGATTCTACATCATCTATCCTTCCTAAGCCACCCATTGCTAAGGAGAGGGAAAGGGGAAATAAGACAAACACAAGATTAAAAGTAGGTTCCTTTTATCTATGAAAGATGTTTTTCATTTATCAAATTGAATTAAATAAGCAAACAACATTCATAATTGCTGCTGTGGCAAATCACAACTGGAGGGAAATAAATTCACATGGTAGTTAATGGCACACACAACTCTCTTTAACAAGTCCTTCAATACCAGGTAGAATCTAATGCTAGAAGCTCAAAGCAAGTTTTATTTTCCATTTGCTCATATTAGCATCCAGGTGTAAAATGTCTTCTTGATTTTCCTCTAGGACCATCAATCTCTGGTCATAGTGTTCAAGATAGGTATTCAGCCTCAGTTTGATGTCAAATTCACATTTATTTAACCTCTTTAAGTTAATTCAGGAAAGGTGTTTCTAAAAAAGGCAGCTGCAAGGAATAATTTCATTTGACTTAAATCCTGTATGAAGAACAATAGTGTGGGAAAATATTCTTAGCAGGTCCATGAATAAGTAGATGGTGGAAAATCTCCTGCACTATTCCAAAGTATACATAACAATCGCCCTGACCCTTGCAGCCCTCCGTCCTAGAGGAGCTAACTCAATTGGGTCATTCTCCCAACATCTTTCAAGGTGTACCCTGGCATTATTGTCCTCTCCATCATTTCCTTCATGTAGATAAGAAATATTGATCCCAAGTTCTTTGTGGCTCAAGCAGTTGCAAAACAGAAAATGCTGTGAGTCACCTCCTGGTTTGCTGAGCTTGAAACACTTTGCACAAACTTAACCCGAAGCGTGTGGCAGGAACACCACAAAGAGCAGAGATGTAAAATTACACCAGTTTGTCACCATGTGAGACCTGGGAAAATATTATTTGAAAACTGTACACTTGAAAGGTGCTTTTGAGCAGTAAGGCTGCAAATCAAAATAGTCTGCCAGGAGAAGATTTTGGGGGTGAGAAGGGGTTGTTTTGGGTTTGGAGTTTTTTTTTATTTGCCTCTGGAGATGCATTAAATAGAATCTCACTACTGACAAAATGATTTACAGTTAGTTTTTCCAAGTTAAACCACAAACGTGGTAGGGAAGGAAAAATTTGCCCTTTGTACAAGCCAGTGTCTGTCCACAATTTTGAGGATATCTGCATTCCTGCCAAGCTATTTGTTGTATCTGCAGTAGAGTGCTTCAGAAGAGAGGAAAGAGGTGCTTTCAAAAATGCAAATAAAACAGCTTTAAAATTATTGGAAAAGTTCCTTCTAGGAGAAATCAGAAGACTTAAGATTGGCTCTGGAGCAACACTGTAAACTGTCTGTAATCTATTGGTCCCGGTCTCTTGTTTCAGTTTTTAAGCCTTCAGCTGTGGCTCTTCCCTTACACCGGTGTGCCAGCAACACCCAGGGCCATTGTACTTGGGTGCTGGCAACACGCAGACCCATTTGTCTTGGTGTTGTTTCTTTCAGGAAGGCAGCTCTGGCTTGTGAAAGTTGTGCTTTCTAACTGCAGATAAGTCTTACTGTTTCCCATATTGGAATACATATACTATGTTTTTGAAGTGATTTACAGTGTACTTACCGCCTATGCATATATTGCGCTAGCAGGTGATCTTACTTGTGCCTGGAATTTCCTCTCAGCATTCTTAAGCATTGCCTCTTTTTTTGCCTTTGGTTATCATAAGTCTTTATTTTCCATCATGCAGCAGGCCTGAAAACCTCCAAAAGAAATATTTGTATTTGAGATGTCTGGCAGAGAGGGCTTAGTCAAAAGAACAATACTTTTGTCAGATACCAGTAGTAATTCATTGTCCAGGAATAGGCATATGAAATAGCTGAATGTTTCCATTGCCAGAAAAAACACAGTCTGCTGCTCAGCCCAGGCTTTGCTCTGCATAGAAAAGAGACAAGTCCTGTGGCTAGAATAAGTTCTTCAAGGAGCCTTACACTCAACTCAGCCCTCCTGATACTACTGAAAGAAATGGCCATTGCAAGAAGAGAGGCATGCTCTCAGCAGTAATTGTTTCTTCATTCTTGTACTTTCAAAAAAGGGAGATGTACCTGCAAATACTTAAAAATCCACTGTTGAAATGGAGAGGGGCTTCAAATTACTGAGTTCTGAAACACAGTTATTAAAATTTTCCTTCAAACAAAGTTGGTTGCTTCGATTCAGCTATAGTAACATCTAATTTGGTTTGCTAGTAGGTAAGCAGAGCAGGTGAGGGAACGAAGTGTTCCCAGCCCTCTGCAGCTACCAAAAGCTAGGCATGCAGCAGGGAGTCAGGCTGATCTGAAAATGGGAGTGAAGGAGGGAGGGAGGATTGTGCAGCTCATTACTGGGCAGCCACTGCCATCAGGTGTGCAGGTGCTCTTTTCCTTCACAGCAGGTGAGGTAACACGTGCAAGCAAGTTCAGGAGAAACAAGAGAAAGATTAATGCATTAGGGGAACCTCTCTAAGCAAACCCTTCAGCTGTATTCATTGAGAGATTTTTAAAAGCTGATCTCCATTTGTTTTCAGGTATTGAAGAAGGAAAAGAAAAACCAAAATTGGAGTGAACAATAAGCAGCAACACAGAGGATTGTTTATGGTTCCATGGAAGATTTCTCATCCCCAACAGAGCTTGGCCTGGAGAGGAATCTTTTGGAAAGGAGGAAGTTTCTCGGGCCCACTTTTCAGTGCAAGGATATTTTTGGATTTTATATGGGGGAAAATAATTTTAGCTAAGAATAATATTAATGTTTCAACCTTCAATTTCTCCATGCTTGCATGTGACATACACATAGAAGATGTATATTTATCTCCAAGGCATTCTAAACATGCATTTCTTGAATCAAATAAGTCATTAAACCATTAAGTCATTAGATCTTTTTACTTCTGCCAAGAAGAACAATGAGTCCATTCTCTGTATTGTTTGAGAAAAGCTTAACCAGATAGGTCTGATACAGGGAAACAAAGCAGTCCTATGTATTTCAAATTACAGCATAGAAGTCAATTGCATGAATGTATCTAAAGAAGAGTTCAGTCTGACTGAAATATTAATGTAACACTATGTAACAGCTGCCTTAAATTCATTATGTTAATAAATTTACCAGTCCAGTGAAATCTTACTTGCAGTGTTAAGATTTTAAGACCTAAATAAAGATTAAATTATCCTTGCATTTCTGTTTCTTCATGCTGATTCTTGAAATTTTACATGGACTGATGGCATCTGAATGATACATTTTCAGGTTTTCCAGTGTCAACTGTAGATTATATAATTTCTACATGATATATTGTCTTGGTTTGGGAAGACAGGTATCTGTCCAGGAGAACTGGAGTTTTCCCGGAGTAGAGAATGTAACCCCTCCCCCTTCCCTCCAAATTATTATAATTTCGCAATTAAGGGCTTTCAGGCAAAATTATGGAAAGGATAACAATCTCTTTACTAATATTATAACAGTGCAAACAAATATTACAGAAAATAATACTAAACAGAAAAAGAAACAAGGCGAGACCTCAAGGGCTTTGTTCTCACAAAACCCTGGAGCAGTCCGGTCTTGCTGGGAGGCACCAGGCTGGAGACAGTGAAGCAATCCCGGGCCGGTGGGTGCGATCTNCCCCCCCATTCCTGCCAAGCACCCATAAGCACCCAGCAATTAGTTTCCTAGCAACTTAATGGGACAAAATTCCCACAGTAAAGAGAAACAAATTCAACCGTCAACATATATTTACCTGTATTTCTGTGTGAGGATTTTTCTTATTATTTTCATAGTAAAATAACAGATCCTGCATTTTCAAGTTGTAAGATCTCAACAGGTGGGCTGAGCTGTTCATGTTGTACAAGAGAGCATTTAAGTCTTACTTTAGGAAGGCATGTAAGTAAATGTTTAAAGTTCGGTGTATGCCTGTTTGTATAAGGAATTCAATTGCAAAATAATAGTGATTGTTTAAATTTTATATGATTCTGTTCAATTATTAGACAATTAAGAAGTAACTCTAGTAGGCACAAAAAATTGTCTAGAACTAAAATAAAAGTGAATATAGAATCACTTTTGGCAAGAGAATATTTATTTAAAAAGTAGTTTTACGATCCAGTATTGGTATTCATATTTGTTCATTAGTGTATTTAGTAATTTATTTTAACGCAGGCAGAGTACTTTGAGTATGTATAGTGTCAATGTGCTGTTTTTAGTAACAAGATTTCTGCAGAGTTTTAATACAGTTTTACAATGTTTCTGCTGTGGAATAACTCTGGGGAAAATTGATCTCATGCAACTCATGGCATGCCTCCACAGTACTTATTAGATGTATTTATGTACACACTATCATACGAAACAGCACAAGTTAAACAATGTGCTTTTTCGTTTGTTTTCTTCAAAAATAAGATTCAGGAATGATATTGTCTTTGCCTGTCCATCTGCTAGATTATTTTTAACTTGCTGATCCAAAGTTGCAAAGATTTCAAAGCTAAGAAAATTACTAGAAATTTCATGGAAATAAGTGGCCAGATAAAGGAGCTCCTCTAATGATCTTACAGAGAGAGACGACAGGACACACGAACCCAGTAGAATCTGGAAGCAAATGGCCATAGCCATGTGGCCATGCATTAGGGATATTATGTTCTGCTGTTCTGGAACTCCCCATTACATGTGCACGATGTCATTTGCAACAGGCTTTTGAAACTCAGGAAGGAAAGAAGGCATGGATTCATTTCCTTAGTGAGCTAGGAACTGTTTAAAGTCGCTGCTTCTGAAAGCTGTGGTAGGACTTGAAAGTAGTGGTGGACAGTGAACATTCTGGGGGATCTGGCTGTATTTTCTAACAGCAGCAACTGTGGCTTAGGGCGGGAAGCCTGAAGCACAAATCCTGTTGACTTTTTGTCATATGAAGAATTTGCCTAACCTATGCTCTGCTGAATTCATTCTGATGGGAGGAATGTGTTAAGTAAAAACAAGAAGTGCCAAAATGCCACATAGCTGTACCCATTCTGCTAGAGCACACTCTGATCATGTCTGCTGTATATGTGGCACCACTGAGTACTGAATGTCTGAGATCTCAAAAACTGACATTGATGGAAAAATTCCTTCTTCTTGGCAAGTTTTGCACCTGCTCAAGATCGGTTTTCCTTCTAATACCATCTCATTATATGAAATATAGGAAATGTAGTAAGAATATAAAGAGAATGGAAATGTCAGAGATCAAAATTGCATGGACGAATCCATAGGTAGGTGTCCAAGTGAAAGAAGGCACCCTTTCAGAGGTATAGCATAGGCATGCTTAAAGTTGTCATCCCTCATATCTGTGAATTTGTGAATATTCAGCACCTCAAAAAAATAGACAGCAAACTTAGATCTCAGTTAAGCCCCTGAGGTTGGCAATGTTAGCCAAAGGCAATATATGTGACACAAAATGTGGTGGGTTCCATTTGGTTTAAGAAAATTTATAGTATTCCAAGAAGGTTTGAACTCAATTTGTCTTCTCACATCTCAAAAAGTTCTCCACCTCCTGTGAGCTTTGAATCATCGTACTTAAAGTCAAAAACATTTTAGACATTAAATCCAGCCTCTGATGTATGAACTGTGATATAAATAACTTGGGGGCCTGTGTACCCAGAGAGCACTCTTCTAGACTGTGTTCATTCCCTTTAGGATTACACAATCCATCATTCTTAAGAAAGATGATGGATGAATGATGACTAAAATAAAAGTCACTTGTAAACTTGCCAAATTTCAACCATCTTTGCTGAAATTGTCCCTGAAAGGTATTTCTCTTGGGGGAACTATTTTTTTGGTGGAAAGCTTTTGTCAGAACAAGTAATTTATTTCCAAGAGCAAGTCTATGAAAAAAAAAAAAAAAAGTCTGGAAAACTTTTCTCTACTTTTGCTGTGGAACTCAGTCTGAGGACATTTATATTTGTAGCATTTCTGAATTTATGGGGAATATCTATTTGTTTTTGTACAAATTTTAGGGAAAAAAATGAGCCTGCATTTCCCTATAGTGCACAGGAAATTCTCCAGAGTGTTTATCAACTTTGGGAATAATCCATTTTGTGGCTGAACAGGATTTTCCCTGCCATCCCTGATCTGTTGATCCTCTCCATGCCTTGGCTGCCCAAGACATAGACCAGAATGGGGAAGCCACTTTGCTTCCCATGTATTGTCAATACCTCCCCAGAGCTGATGCAAATAGAGCTGCATGGAAGTGTGAGGGAAGCAAAGCTTTGATGACAACCTGAGCAAAGAGAATAGGTTTTAGATTGATGAACTAAGTAAAAAAAACTCTAGCTTTTCCCTCGAGGACTGGAGTAAAATGAAATTAGTAGTGTTTGTTATGTTGTAGCTGTAATGATAAACCACATGGAAAACTCTGCGAAGGAATCATTAGTTTTGTTGTTGGAGAAGAGCACAGTGTGCAGTAAATAAAGAAAGCTGCCACACCTTGAACCACGAGGAAAAAACAAAATACAGTTTCATCATTCAGTGAGCACCATCCATCAAGTGTTCTGAATGAGGCACAGGAAAAAATATTGTGTGATCTAATTAAAGACAATATCGTCATTCATAATCACAAGGGCCAAATTAAGGTTGAACAGACAGCCTAAATGCTGACATTACCTCACTCTTCAATATCCAACTTTTCAAACTTAGTCATCTCTTTTTTTTAATAATAGAACACAAAAAAGGGAGTTAGAAAAAAGGCTGGTTAGAAACTCTAGCCACCACATTGTCATGAATTTCATTGTGACTATGTCCACTATTTGGCTTTAGAAAGCTCATCCATACTTTCTGCCTGCATGGAACTTCCCCAAAATACATATTCATAATTCCCATACTACTCTGTTAGAAAGCTTTGCCATAATTTGCAAACTTGTGCCACAATTTCAACATTAAATTATTTCAGTTTGTGATTTGGTTTGTGTTGGATAAAACTGTAATTTGCTGTTTTTGTATAGCAACCATTACCTTATTTTAAAGGAAAATGACAAATATTTTCCCTAATTTTCCCTAGTCTGTTTCTCTGCTCATGGGAGTAGTATTAGCAAAATCACCACCAGTGCACATCAAAGCCACTTGGACACTGAGTAGACTGACAAATGGCTCAACATTCTGCAGGTTCCAGGGGAGTTTGTAGTGGCAGTGTATAAGGCAGGCCCTTCTCAGTTCATTTTCTTATTGATTTTACTCTTCAAAGACTGCTTCAAATCCTAACAATAATTTATTCCTTGCCTTTAGTTTTCTAGAAGGATTGGTCAGTCTGCTGTGATTCACACTTTAGTAGCCTTTGAAGACTCAGATACCATTAGACTGAACACTGGAAAGATTCATCATCTTTATAAAAGGTCAGCTGATGTATAGTCCTGAGGAGACCATCAACCTGAGGCTAGCATCACTAAGGCAGGTTTGGTGTTCCTGCCCTGGCAGTAAAGGAGCAAGCAGTTGGAGAGGTGTAGCTGAGGTCACCTCTGAATGCAGACTTGGGGAAGTGCTACTAATCCCATTAATGCTCCCTGTTGTCATGTGAGTAGGGTCAAACATTGCTGACAGGTGTCTTCTGTCTGCAGCAGCATAAGAGAGCTCCCAGTCAGAGCCTGGTGCATTCTAGTAGAGGAGGTCATCTCCACTAGGGTATTCCAGCTGCTCTGCTCCTGTGATTCAGAGCTTCACCTGCTGCTGCGGCCAGCTGGTTAAACTGGGGTCACAGGTATTGCTGGGAAGGACAGAAACCTGGGAGTTTGACTATTGCCAAAGTCACAGGGAAGAAAAGAACAACTGGAGGTTTGGCTGCTCAGTTCTCTACAGTGGCAATGATCTCTCTCGCTCCTCCTTTTAAAGCAAGAACAAAGGGAGAATGAAACTATACTGCAGAGAAAAAGGATGTAGCTGTTGAGATCTGTTTAGAAAAGTTCTTGGGGGCAAGGTGAGCTCACAGCACACCTCAGCTCCTTTTGATTGCAGGGGCTTTGCTGAATGAGGGGACAAGTGGACTGGCAGGTGGGGCACTTTGTGTTGTGCTTCTGAATGATGTAATGAGAGTGGTTTGGGCTTATAGTGAAAATATGCATTTTGAGCATAGCTACTTCCTCTTGGTCGTATTATTTAAGTAACTAGGAAGAACAAAACTGCCCAATTTGCAGACCACAAACATGAAATATATTTAGCATATATTCTCCAAAATGAGCAATTTTATTTTTTTCAAAAATGCACTCTATTTTGTTCAAGTAACAGATGGGAATCAATGGGTTTTAATGTAACCCAGAAGAGCAAGTTGTAGTCTTATTCCCTTAAGTGCCCCTTTGTTGTTCAGACCACAGCTGTAAAGGGATTTGAATCTCATCACAATAAATGCCAGTACAGAAATTTGAAAGGTAAGCCACAAACTTTGTGGCCCACTGGAGAAGGTATCTTGCAGTTACTTAGAGTTGTGTAAAATGAAATAGCATCTTTTTTGTTATTAATGTTGTAACTAGCCATGGTGTTCAAGTTCAGCATTTTATATATCACTTGTGTATTAAAAAGTAAGCATCTACCATTAGGCTGGAGAAGTATCTCCACAGTGTGCATTATAAACGTAGAGATTGCTATAGTGCAGTCAGTTCTAGGACAGAATCTTTCTTGGCTTTCTATTATGCAGATAGTCCCCTCTGTATGTGTATTGTGTAGACAGAAGATAAACACACACCTGGACACACGTATATACACACATGTATACAAGCAGGATCTGCAGAAACAAATGACAGTCGGATGTTAAATGGCAGTTACTTAGTTAGCATAGAAAGAAATCAGGCACTGGGGAAGGC
This sequence comes from Aegithalos caudatus, assembly GCA_013389925.1. Lineage (NCBI taxonomy): Eukaryota > Metazoa > Chordata > Aves > Passeriformes > Aegithalidae > Aegithalos > Aegithalos caudatus. The sequence goes on along the minus strand of WEIU01001716.1, from coordinate 911,029 downwards.
ATCATTCTTGACAGGGGCAGTAATGCTGCTGTAACTCCAAACTGACAGCCCTTTGTCCTCCTAACTTTTCTCCTGGGAATAAGACTGGTCAGCTGCTGGCCATCATGCCTGTAGCAACAGGGACAGTCTGCTACTGCAGGACTGCAGTTCCTGCATTTCTGCAGGCAGAACAGTGCCTGGCTAGCTATATACATCTAATTATCTTAGCTTATTTACTATGTAAAATAAGTTGTTCTTATATAATGGTTCTCAGTTTGGCTCTGAAGTTTACACCTGACAGAGGTAATGAGATAAAAGAGAGGGAGATCACCCCTCTTCTGTGACTGGTATTAAGCTGCAAAACCATTCTCTCTAGAGGTGGCTTAACCGGACTGCTATTAGTCATAGAGTAGGAAGAAGCAATTAGTCACACAGTACTTAATGAGGCAGCAAAAATTACAATAATGGAGGACCTCACCTACTTGTGCATATTCTGGCCAAGAGTTACCATGGGACAAGTTACGAAGAGGGAATTTCTTGAATTTTTTTTCTTGGAATGGGCAGTGTGGAGCACACCAAAGCAAGGGAGGGCTTTCAAACATGGGCGAAGCTCAGGAGATGGCTCATTGGAGATGTGATCCTAGCTGAACCACTAAGCAATACTGACCACAACATAATTCACCCTGCCTGGGGTGTGATGAGGTCCTGATTTTCTTTGCTACCAGGTAAGGTACCAAAGCTTTGTACAGTAACCATAAACATTGGAGAAGAGTGATGGAGAGGACAAGAATGTGGGTAGGGGAAATCCAGAAGAAGCTGTTACCATCCAAAGGTTACCTGCCTCCAGCAGACAGTCGTATAAAGGAGCCCCCTTGGCACAAACAATGGGAGCTTTTGCCATCCAACAGGAATGTTTTACAGTGAAGGCTTATTAGGCAACTGGGGAGTTGTGTAAGAAGGCAGCCAAGAGAGGATAAAACAACCTGGTCAGAAAAATTACCTCTCTCAGGTGTAGCCCACAGCTAGGTGCATACAGTCCAGAGAAAGCACTCAGTCAAAGTGGGCTTTGGTCTCTTTCTGCTGAGGCCTTAGGGTTAGGCAGGATTTTGAGCCCATTCCTTGAGGAAGGGGGCTACTGAGGCCAATTTGTATGCAGAAAGGCATGCTTGGTGCAGTAGGCAATCTGCCAGGGACAGCACAGCCTGTAAAATCCCAGGTGTGAAGAGAAAGTATGTAGGCCCATGACAGTATATTGTGGTACTTTTAATGTCAGAACCACTGGTGGGATAGCTGTAGTTAGAGACACACATTAGTACAGTGGTATAGTTATATTCCAACTCTTTCTAGCATTACAGAGTTTTTGAAAGGAGACACAATACTGACTAGGCAGTAAGCTTAGAAAGAGGTCCACTGGGTGGACCTATCATACAACTGAACCAAGAGCAGTTGCAATGTCAAGTAAGTCCCTGGCTGTCACTGCTGTCAGGGTTACAGACATGGGTGTCACTGTAGTGTTGCAGCATCCCGTTTGTAGTGGCCCCCAGCTTAGCCCTGTGTGTTGTGTAGTGCTTTTCCTACAGTGGGAAGTCCACACAGCCAAAGCCATCCCACAGGTTATCCAGACTCTGCCTGCAAACAAGTATTTTGCTCTGCTTGTGAACTTGGCTCCCACAAAGGGTGGCATATATACTGGCATGTGCCGTAGGAATGGTTGATGTGTGTGTCTGGAGATTTCAGGCTAACTCAAAGCAAAAAATAAATAAAGAAAGAACCCAAAAGAAAAGAAATGTAAGGCTTTGCTTAATAGAGCATTAATTATGCAGGTACTGAAAGATTTCTAGTTCCTTTCAGCACTCAGAATTTAGATTCTGCTGGATATACTTAATTTTTTAAAGCCCTCTACATTTTGCAGTTTACACATTTGCATAGCGTAGGACTACTGTCAGGAACATATATCTACAGATCTGGGGCAGGAGCTGTTCTCATCATTTCAGTGGGATGGAAAAGAGAAAACAGTTCAAAGGAGGAGGATGGGGGAAGGGAAGCATTTCCATATATTTTTTAAGGAATCATAAAGACACACAGGCAAGTGTGTCAATCATGAGACACAGTTCTCTCTTTAATATTGTCAGGAACACAAAAGTTCACAGAGCACATGTGTGAGAGGGTGCTGCGCTGCCTTGACTACATGATCTGCATGATACATGTCAGAAGATGGGAATGTTGCTATGGCAATTCTTCCCTCTCCTGAATACTAAGTTGTCGAAGAAGCCAGTTCACAGTCAGGCAGGCTCACTTATGAACTTGCCTGCTTGAAGATGCTAAATACTATTTATAGCTTCTCTTGCAAGGAGACAACATTGTTTTCTGCCCTGGCCTCTTAAGGCCCTGTGCCCCAGTCCTCCAATATTCCTGATGCTCATGTGATTTGGAAGCTGCTGAGGGCAGAGATTTAACTTAATTTTGTGCTGGAGAGTGTTGGGATTTTCCCTCAGCTTATACAGTGTCCTTCAATTTTCATCTTGCTAAGAAGGCAACAGACAGATGGGTCTTTCTGCATTCCAAAAGCCATCTTGCTGTTTTTATAAAGTTCTGGATTGAGTAATTCATTTATCTTTGCTTTCAGTCTGCAAAGGAACTAGCCTGTTCTCACTAATGCTTCCCCCGTCAGGACAGCAAGAGAGGGACTGGCAGCCTGTTGGTGCCCCCTGACAATTTTTTCACTGGGTGACCCTTAAAGCCCATCCTGTCCTTGCTTCTGCTCTCGAGCCATTCCCACTGTGCTGTGTGGGTACTGCCATGGGAAAGGGATGCCTTTACCAACAGCTCTCCTATTGCACCTGTGATTTCCCTTAGAATTAATGCTCTGCTTTGCTTCCTGCCTTAAAAACCCTGTACAGAACTGCTTTGTAGAAGCAAAGCAGCTTTGTTGTAGAGGTGGCCAAGTTCAGTAGATGCAGGGATTCCTGTATTACAGTGTCTCCCAATGTTCATGTTGTATCGTATTTTCTGGTAGCAGTCTCTGTTTTCAGCTATTTTCCTTTAACCTAATTTTCATTTTGTAATTGGAAAATTCTTCATTAGGAAATTCTACATGTCTGACTCAGGCTAAAATTTTAAGATGGCTCAGGCACTCAAAAACCAAAGACAAGTAAAAACAAACTGTATTGTCCATTAAAAAAAAAAAAAAAAAAAAAAAAAAAA